>NW_010582321.1:84006-242699 GCF_000705375.1 Tinamus guttatus | reverse complement strand
GGTTTATAGTAACATATGCCATACACACAATTTTTAGTAATTGAGGAAATAGGACATAAATACTACAGAAATAATGCAGACATAAGCAGTGTATCTGTACCATATTTAATATTATTTGGAATATGAATCAATGACAAACTACTTTTGACATGTGTACTGCAAAGAATTTAAGAATTAAAATTTAAGAATGCTTTCTGATAGAAGAATTGTCAAAACAAGTAATTTTGAATCTCTGGATTTCTTTAAAGAGTGCTGACATACATTTTAACTTTGTTAATCTCATATGACTGTGTTAAATATAATACTTCATTAAATGTTTATTGCAATACTTTTAATATTCCCTTCTGTATATATGTATATAATTATATATATGTATTTAAGTCAAAATTGCAGAAATAATGAAATCAAAAATGATATGTTTCCTTATTTTTAAAGGATACATTTCAATGTTTATATTTTTATTCAGAATCTTTTTTAATGAAAAAAATCATTTTGCTTCCTAAAAACAGAAAGTAATTTTCATCTCTAATAGTTAGTATATTCGTATTCAATGTCATTGCTCTGATTAAAGATAATTTATCTATCAGAAGTATATAACACAATATTGCCCTTGGAGTAACTTTTTATCTTGCATCCAGTACTCGAGATTAGAAGTCTACCTTCTATTTAGGGAGTCTAGAGGATATTTTTAAGAAGTCTCTTTCTTACTTAGTGTTTTCATTACATTTCAGTCTAAGTATATCTGTTTTTTTTTGTTTCACAGAATCACAGAATGGTTGAGGTTGGAAGGGATCTCTAGAGATCATCTAGTCCAACCCCCTCTGCTCCAGCAGGGACACCTAGAGCACGTGGCACAGGGTGGCATGCAGGTGGCTTTGGAAGATCTCCAGAGAAGGAGACTCCACAACCTGTCTGGGCAGCCTGTTCCAGGGCTCTGTCACTCTCACAGTGAAGAAGTTCTTCCTCATGTGGAGATGGAACTTCCTGTGTTTCAGCTTACACCCGTTACCCCTTGTGCCTATCACTGGCACCACGGAGAAGAGCCTGGTCCCATTCTCCCTACAGCCACCCCTCAGGTACTTGAACATGATCAAATCTCCTCTCACTCTTCTTTTCTCCAGACTAAACGGGCCCAGGTCACTTAATCTTTCCTCATATGACAAATGTTCCAGTCCCTTAATCATCTTCGTGGCTCTCTGCTGGACCCTCTCTAGAATTTCAATTTGTTTCTTTTTTTTTTTTTCTGGGCGATATCTTCAACAATATTCTTAAAATCCATGCAAAAGCTTTTTGTCATTAAAGTCTTGGATTGCTTCACGTGGTTGTGAAAACACAGATTTTGCAAGGCATAGTATGCCCAAGAAAATGTTGTGCAAAAGCATCATTTGGTCTTAAGGACACAGGATGTCATTAAGACAGGGTGTCCTTAACCATGACTTGATACTTTTTAATTGGCTTTTTCAGAAGTGGTTTTATTTCACTTGAAAATTGTGGCTCTTCTGCTGAGGGATGGGAACTTGTCTCTGTCGCTGTCTTCCTTTGAGAAATGCAGTGACAGATTTTAGATTGTTGGGAAACTGAGTTTGGCTGGTAGATGACTTATTTTCTTCCAAAATGCTCTTTTGCTTTTACAGAATTGTGAGTAATTAGAACACTCATTTGATATCATAGAAATTATGTTCAAAATTATAGACAGGAAAAGACAGAAGGCCTAGCATAGAACCTGCCAAGAATGAAGATTGCAGAAATGCAGAATTATAACAACTTTCATTAGATCCACACAGGGGGCAATGGGTGTCCAGCACTTCACAAACATGTCATTCAGAAAAGAGCAATAATCAGGGCAGAATATACTAACAGTGCTAATAAGGGGATTTCTCTGACTGTGATGATAAAGTTAAGATTCTAAAATTTTGGTCAGAAATTTATGTTGCAGCAAATAGCTAAAATAACCTACTATCAAAGCTGTCAGAAATATGGATCACTACTTTTCTTCAAACAGCTATGATGATTATAACCCTTTTGAAAAGTGTTTTCTTTAACGTTTCCAGTGAACTGTCCAGTTCTCACTCAATGTCTTTCACTCAAACCAGAAGAAAATGATGTAATTCTTCACCATATGTGAAAACAGAAATTTTTCCTCTTCTAAAAATGAAATTAAACAAAAACAGATGGCCTTAAATAGATTTGTGTGTGCTTAATTGCTTTGTATTCTGATTTTCATCAAGCTTGCCCATTTTTCACTCCTCATAGTATTGTGTCATTGTGCCAAATACCATAAGGTATTTGATTACTTTTCAAAAGAGTCCAAGAAAGTAATTCATCTCTCCCAAAATGAGCTATGCAAAAACTAAGCATCTCCATTAGAATAATTCATTCCATCCTAAGAGATATGGCTTAGATAGGTAAGAGGAAATGTTGTCTAGAGATCCATATTTCTCTCTGTTGAGACAGTATCAAATAAGCAATATAGAACAGACACCTAAAATTTAGAAGACTGAAGTTTTATCATAGGGTCACAGAACCATTCAGAGTGGAAATCACTTCAGGACATCTCTTGTCCAATCTGCTGTTCAAAGCAAGGTCAGCTGTGAGGTCAGGCCAACTTGCTCAGGCACTTCCTCATTTGGATCCAAGGACAGACATTGCACACACAATCACTCTCGCCAACCTGCTCCACTGCTTGCCTGTTCTCATTGCAATGAATCCTTTAATCCAGACTGAACATTCCTTGCTTCAGTTCAGAGCCATTGTCTTTTGTCTTCCCACCATGCACCACTGTGGAAAGCCTGGTTCCATGTTTTCCGTAACTTCCTCATAGGCAAATGGCAAAATGCTCTTAGATGTCCCCAAAGCCATCTCTTGCTCAGGCTGAACAAGCTCAGCTCCCTCAGCCTCTCTTCACATTGTGACTGCACCAACTCCAACCATCCTAGTGATCTCCACTGAACTTGCTTTAGATATGTCTTGTACTAGCAGGGAAGTTGAAACTAGGCAGAATATTCCAAATGTGGTTCATGTAAAATAAAGGAGAATATTCACTTTCCTCCATCTACTGGCTGTGCTAATATTAGTAACAGCCCAGGATACTCTTGGCTGCCTTTGTTGCCAGGCTCACTGCTGGTCATGATCACCCTGCTGCCCACTAGGATCCCCATGTCCTTCTCAGCAGAGCTGCTCCCTGGGAAGTCAGACCCTAGCCTGTACCATTTCCAAGGACTCTTCCTCCAATGCGCAGAGCTTTGCTTTTGTATTTATAATTTTGTGAGTCTCCTATAGGTCAATTCCACCAGTCTGTGTAGTTTTCTCTGACTGGCAGATCTGTTCTGGAGGAATTCGATTACTGCTCCAGCCCCCTCTCCCCAGTCTGGTGTCAAGTGCAAAATTTTTCAGGGTGCTCTGTCACCTCCTGTAGATAATTAATAAAGATATTAAACAGAACATGTCCCAGGACAGACCACTATATTATTCCACTTGTGCTAGCCTCCAAAGTAATTAATAGAAATAATAATGCCTAGAATGCTAAGGTCTCCATCAGCAATTTGAAAACAAATTTTGCAAATCTTGTGTTTGTGTTGAAATACTTAAGTGTCTCTGAATGTTATATTTCATAGTGTGAAAATCACTTTTGAGAATGGAATAACAAATAACATTGCTTAACATGTTTACGTACTGAGCTTAGGTATCAGAAAGAAAGCATATCTTAGGGCTTGTCTGTTTGAGGAAGATCGTGCGCAAAGAAATATGGGTGTCAATTTACAGTCTACTATCATATACTAGCCTTCTTTCAGCATGCCCTAAGTGTGAGACATTTCTCTTCATTTGCAGAATGCAGTCAGCCACTTCATATACGGGCATTCTTAATTCATGATGTAAGTATCCACACAGGGAGCTATTAAGAAATAACTTGTATACTGTAAATGCACACTTCAGCTTACTCAGCATTTGCATCCTGGTTTTGACACCTTTTGGCACATTGGATATCTGAGCAATATGGTAGACAAAAGATAACAGTGTTTGCTCATTCTAAACAGAATATCTGATAAGCCACCATGATCACAGGTCTCTGCTCTGACAGTCTGGCATTTTCACAAAGGCTATTTCTATTAAGTCTTTCAATAATTTCTTTATGTTTGCCTTGTATCAAGACTTTGAAATAGACATGAGATTTTTTAGCAAGTCCTGGACTTCTCACATAACTGGGTCTTCACTAACCCAGCATAAAGTTTTAAGTGTCTCTTGACATCTTGGTTTCTCCTGAAAGCAATAGTTATACTATATAAATTAATTTGATTTCTATATATATAAAGTTATATGCATAAATGTACAATATATTTATATGTATATAAAATATATATATGTATATATATAAATACATGAACTGATATTGGGCATGAAAAACAGGTTCGCTCTCAAAGCTTGAATGTGAACTGTGGCCAATATTTTCACAGGGTCCTTCCTTCCTTCCTTCCTTCCTTCCTCCCTTCCTTCCTTCCTTCTTTCCTCCCTCCCTCCCTCCCTCCCTCCTTTTTCCTCCTCCAGATCCTTACCATTCCAGTCCATCACAGTGTAGCTTTCCCATTTCCATAGTGCAAATACCATCTTGAAGTCTAGCTTTTGTTACAGCTGAGTTAAACCCTGCCACAGCCCTCGTCTCCTGCTGCAACATCTTCTTCAATGAATGAGCAGTCTAGAAACTGAGGGTGTGTAAAGCACAATTAAAAAAAAAGACCAAGTCTCCTCCTGCCACCTTTCTTTTTCAAATTTCTGTAAGTTATAATCTGTAATAAAAATATAAAATTACAAAAAGTAATGAAAGTTCTTTAAAAATATTATTATATCAAATTTGTATTCAAAATTACTAACAAAGAAAGAATATTCTTTCCAAGCAGTATTAATACATGCTTTGGTATTGGTAATTTGCCAAGCGAAAACTTTTTTTCAAAATTTTGGAGGAAATTCTTTATATGCTGGAGACTTCACATCACATCAAAACCTTTTAGAAGATATATCTTGGGTCAGGTTTTTTGTCTTTTTGTTTAACTGGATTCAATATATATAACTGAATGAAAGTAAGCTAGATGGTTTCAAAGTTGTAATTAGGAGAGATATCTCATGGCAATGGACTAATGTATTCTGTGCTCAATCGCATTATGCAGTTATGCCAATTGTATAGATGACCTTCTGTCACTTTCTTCTCATACAGACAATTGTTAGCAGGTCTTACCTCTCGCAGATACCTTCCAAATTTGCCATTAGAGCAAAATAAATCACCCACAGAAATCACACAGAGAATGGAATGAGATTAGAAGACCTCTGGAAATCATCTAGTCCAACCCTCCTGCTCCTTCCAGTTATGTATCATCAGCAAACTTGATGAGGGTGCACTCTGTCCCTTCATCCAAATCACTGATGGAGAGGTTACTTCTACAGGCCCCAGTAGCGCGCCCCAGGAGACATCACTATCTACAGGGTGCTAACTATATTTTGTGTCTCTGAGCTCTGCCATTCAGCCTGTTCCCAGTGAAATCATGCTGACTACCTTCTTGTACTTCATGTGCTTCAAAATGGTGCCCAGGATGAGGGGTCGCATCACATTTTCAGGGATGAAAGTGAGGCTGACTAACCTATACTTGCCCGGGTCCAGCTTCTTGCCCGTTTTGAAGCCTGAAGTGACACTGGTTTTCCTCCAGTCCTCAGGCACCAATCCTGATCTCCATGGCTTTTCAAAGATGATTAAGAGTGGCCTAACAACAAAATCTGCCAGCATCTTCAGCACTCATGGGTACATCCCATCAGGGCCCATGGACTTGTCGATATCAAGCTTTCTTAAATGATCTTTAACCCTATTCTGCCCTGATAAAGGAAAGACTTCCTTTCTTGACACTGTCCCGTTGGTCTTCAGGGTCTGGCATTTCTTAGAGCTGGCCTTAGCAGTAAAGACTGAAGAAAAGCAGGCATTCACTTTCTCTGCATGAATATTGTAGAATATTTCAAATATTGGAGCTAAAATCCTAATATTCTTGAACTGAGAACACTCTGCCAATTAAAAAGAAAGGAAAAAAAAAAGGCACTCTTCTTCCCATAAATCTTGGATTGGATTCCTTTTGGTAGTGACACAACCTTTTAACATCACAATAGATGAGTAATTTCATCTTTGTAATGTTATTTATCAGATTCATTTATTTTCAGTCACATAAGAGAACTCTTAGAAGGCTGTTTCTATTGTTTCCTAGGATATGCTGTCACATTAAAAAGACTTGGAAAATATGTAAAGAATAAAGGATTTGCACCTTACCCTTTGCACATACCCTTAGGGACTACTGAATTGCAATTAATTTAAGTAGACACTGGATGTCAGTGTTGCTGTTTTATAAAAAAAGAAAACAAAGAAAATACAAAGTGTAGCCAAGAGTAGGAAATGGAAATGTAATCGAATCATTCAGAACAGCCTCGAAGCTAATTAGCATTCTATACCTTTGTGGTATGAACAACATGTTAGCTTTAAAGAAGCAGCTCTCCATAAAGGTTTTGATTTCTATTAAAAACAAACAAACAGAAGAACAAACACTTAAACTAAATGGACATTTTAGGAATCTGTCACAGGGCTTTTACACAGTAATTAACATTCAACAACTCATTTAATCAGAAAGATGAACAATACACAGTATGAGTGGTGGTATTTGTTTTATGGTTGATTTTGTACCTGGCTTTCCAAAAAAAAAAAAAAAAAAGGTAAAAAACACCTTGGTTTAACTCACTCTTAAAATTATTCTTATGACCTCAAAGGAGGTCTTTATTCTTAAGTCATGATTTTTTTATCAAGTTTAAAAAATATATTTGGACAATTATATTAACATAATAATTATCCACTGAACAGAACTGTCCATCCCTTACTGCCACTTTGAAACAAATCTTACTGCTTTGAAGATTGCTGGATTTACTGTATCGGACTCCAGAATCTGGTACACATATTATCTCCTTGGTGGTCTATCAGAAACATTCTTATACTGTCATGTCATCAATAAGAATAACTTCAGTCTCAGTGTAACAGAATCTCAAAGAAACTATGTCCTATTTTTTAGCAGCAACACCTTTTAAGTTATCCTACTTAACAAACTAATACAGTTTAAGATGTCACATGTTAAAAGAAGAAATCCACAGAAATCTTCAGAAAGACTGACAACTACTCACAGTACAAGTAAATACAGTTCCACTGCCTTTATCATAAATCTATCCAAGCATCTAATCTGTACAGCTGAAAATGAAACAGAACTTTAAAAAAAATCTTACTCGGGCATGAGAGAAGAAAAGAAAGAAAGAAAGGCGGGCAAGGTACTCAAAATTACTACTACATTTTAAAACTCTTGACTTAATTTTTTTTATATATTGAAATATAAACATGTGGTGATGACCTGTAGCCGACAGTTCCACTATAGGACTTATATGGATGATATAGTGCCAGTAATGTCCTGGAAACATCGTAGGAATCACAGGGTATGTCAGAAGTGAAAAAAATCCTGCCAAGAATAAGAGTTTATTAGGGTATCTCTAGAGAATAAATAACTTTGGTTGGAGAGCGGCAGCTGTCTCTCTAAAGCTTTTATCACCCCAGAAATGTTAATTGCCATCATGCCTGATCATTCAAAAGCTGGTAATGAGCAATATGCATTTATCCCATTTAGATATTTAGAATAAGTATTTTGGTGACATAGAGATTTATATAAAATGTTTCAGATACTTCACATTGAACTGTGAATAGAAAGTCTCTAAAATAAAGGAATGCTATTTGTCTTTGAGAGAACAAATTATGACTCACTGTATCTAATACAAAATATGATCTCTGCCTACAAAGACATCCCCAGAAGAGATCAAGTTGCTTAATTTGAGCATCTAATAGTATCTGAAAAAAATCGACATATATACATCTGAAGAACTGGGGAAGTAATGAGGGATAGTGGAGAGATAAAATCACCTTTGATTCGCTGAAGGGCCTATCAAGGAGATGAATTATAGAAGACACACAGACATAGAATAATTTCTAACAGATTTAATTTATAGTGAATGTAATCTAAGATATATATGAACTTTGTGTATCAGGAACAATTCAACACAAAGTCATATATACACGGGAAGAAGAGTTGTGTTTCAAATTTAATATCCGTATAAACAAGTTAAGCTTTTCATTCATTTCAGCCTTTATTAACATTATGAACAGTACGGTATATTTTGGATGCAGTAAATAAAAACATAATAATAATTGTATTTCTTTTAACAAGAACTCATGCATTATAATCACAGGGTAAGCAACTGACCAAAAGGTCCCCACTCAACAGTATGGGAAGTGAAGAAATTCGAATATTGGGACAGTCGGTGTGGAACTCAAATGCCTACAAAGACATTTAGTGCCATTTTATACAATCCAGCTTTCTGCCTGTCCTCCAGCTCCCACTCAAGAAGATCACAAGTACCTGTTCTGTCCTTGATTGTATCAGCCAGCCCCCTATAGATGTTTTGGATAGCTTTCTAAAACACCACTAAATGCTGTCTGAATTGCTGAAAAGCTTGAATTGCTCTCCTTATCTCCCCCAAACAAAATCTCGGATGCCCAGAAAGTTGAAGGAGTAAAGACCTGTGTTGGCAGCTATGAGATTGCTGCTAGCTGCAGACTTGCTGCTGGCTAATTGGCTGCTCCTCAGTCTTCTATCTAGCAGCTTAAGCATAACCTTCTGCAGGAAAGGAGATGGTGACACCTGTTTGGGGGTCCACCAAATACAGCTAGGTGAGAGAAAATTTCAACAGGCATGACAGGCAAGATGTGCGAGTCTCATCAAGAAAGGAAATATAACTAATCAGATTAAATACCGCAAAAGCATGATCACATCAAAGAGGTGGAAAAGAAGGGAAATCAGGGGAGGGAAGGGAGGAATTTTTCATACAGATCCTAATATGACTGTGGAGTTTCATGTAACATCCCCCCCACAAAAAGCAGCTGAAAATTGCTAAACTGTGAGCAAGATCTCTGTATCTTGTCTGAGCTTTTCTATTTTAAGAAGACTTTTTTTCTAGTTTATAAATTTATTTTGGTGGATTTTAAGTTAACTGCAAGAACAGTGTGCAGCCAGATCCACCTCATAACTTTAATGTGGCACTCCATTCCACCATTTAGATCACTGTCAGAGAAGAACCACCTTAGGTAGAATTATTAGATAAAAAGTGTTAGCGTGAAACACAGTTAAGATCTAAAGCACTAATTGTTTTTGTGCCTTAAAAATGTGTTTGTTTTTGTGATTTTTTTTCATTTAACAAAGTCCTAACCTCACACTCTCATTACTCTTACATTTAACCTCTATTCTCTGTCTGAATGAGAATGCAGGATCCTTGTATCTTGTGCTTTGCTGTGCTGGGGTGAACCAACTGAATATTGAATATCTATGTGTCACTACCAGTTGAGTTTGTAAAAAAATTGTCACAGTTACAATCACTGCTAAAATTCTTTGTTCTACAGCTTATATTCCTCAAAAGGACATGATGATATTTTCACAAATGACCTGATAGTAGAATAGAGGGTATGGCAGATAACACCAGACTGGGTGCAAGCATATTGAAAAGCATAATCAGAATTCTAAGTGATCTTGACAAATTGAAGAAGTGATCTGAAAAAACAGGAAGCAATTTGATAAGGACAACCACAAGGTTCCTCACTCTAAGCAAAAGTGATTGTCTGCACAGGGACAGGGTTAAGTGCACTATATATCAGGATTGACTGAAGGAGCTTGTGACTAAAGGAACTATAGGTATCACAAGCTAAACTTTGGACAGTAGTATTATACTATTGTGGTTAACAGTCAAATAATTACTATAATGAATATGTTAAGAGCTTAATTTGCAAACCCTTATACTTTTTTTTGAGTCATCTAGATGTTCCATTTGGAGCTCAGTGATTTGCTGCAGGTATTGCATTTCATGGAAGGTGTGAACCACTTAAAAGTTGATCAGAAGTCTGAGGTCTTTCATTCATTTTCAATACCAATATCTGGTATTGATCATAAGTTTAAAAATATGACTCAAGAGAAAAGAAATGTATACAAAATAGAGATTAGTTAGTCTAAAGGAGTAAAAACCAAAGCAATTTTATGTTTTGTGAAGACTGTTTCAAAAAAAAGGAGCTAATAAATTGCAGCAAGAATATGTCAGATTACAAAGTATTTGCAATTATAAGGATTGTAAAGAATAGAAATAGATATTCTGGGGAGGTCCATCACTGGAAGTCTTTAAGAAAAGATTAAACAAACTTCTGGCAGGAGGCCTGTTAAGGTATTTCTGATATTGCCTTGGAACAGACTGAAGGAAAATATTATTTCATAAGACCCACACCTCTTTAGTCAGCTGTAATAGTTCTCAAATCCTAGTCAAAATGACTTTTGCCATAATGACTTACTAATGCAGCAATTTCCAACACTGTAACTGAGAAATAAACAGTAGGATGAGGTTAAAATGGAATCAATTAAAATTTAAGATTCTTTTAAATAAATATATATACATTGACTCCTAATAATGGTTCCTAATAATTGACTCTTAATATTTGTCTAATTGGAAACATCTTTCAGTTGCCCACTTTTTCCTGTTTTACTTGCTCTTAATAGAAGTTCTTACATTTTCTTAGAGAATTACCAGTAGGACAAGGAAATTGAAGCATAATAAGATCTGAATTTATAGCAGAAATTATTGCTGAAAATTTTGCATGCATATTGCATGAATATTTTGCATGTATTTGCATGCATATTTTTAAAGTTATTTCAGACTATTCTAACTCAAAATTACTATGATATAGAAGAGATTACTATCTGAAGTACTAACTATATGTTAATTTTGCAGTTATGAACACTGTCCAAATCATTCTAACACTCCCAAAGACTTGGGATAGGCTAGTGTAGGACTACTAAGCATGGGTTTTCAATAAACTTTATTATCACTCTACTGTACATGGTATAAGTATTTGTTTGGCTAATAATTGCAACTGATGATATACAGAATACTTAGATGGAGTTTTTCTTTTTGAGCTATTTGTTCACAGAGGAAAAAAGTGGAAAGATTGCTGCCTAGCATTTGCAGTATAGCCAAGCTGGTACAATATCTAGCTGTTGCTGAAAAGCAGTCTGGCTTTGCTTCCTTCATGTGCTCTCCATACCCCGTGTGACAATCCTGGTGCTCATTTGATCTCCACGTGCTCAGACGTAATGGTGGAGCTAAGCCAGCAGAAAGCAGAGCCCTTCAGAAAGCCAGCTGTCTGGTACTTGTTTAGCTCTTTGGCCTCTTTCTTTGAAATGTCAGATAGTAGCAGTGTTAATAGTAAGATAAGCATGAAAATGTGAAAGATTCCCTGAGCAGCAGCCTAAATATAATATGTTCTCAGAAGAAAATAAGAGTGTATTTTAATGCAATAAACCAGTTTGTATTTAGATCTTACTTGTAAAATGTTCAATACCTAAATTTACGACACATTATGGAAGATATTTAGATATATTTTTGATAGTAAACATGTAAATTTTGATATATAAATCTATTGATGCAAATAATTAGCAGGGAGAATTTAAATTAAACAAGTCTAGTACAAAAAATCAATTTTGTAAAAATCTCAATATTTTTATTTATTGTTTTCTTCTGTGGAAAGAAATCATAAACAAACTGTCAAATGAGGAAAAAAAACGTGCACAGAACTATGTTGCCATGAAGGGACAGAGAGATACAAAATTGATTATACTGTAGTTAGAAAAACGATGAGACAATGAGAATCTAATTTCTGCACATCTGAGACAAAAGTTGAAAGCACAGAGCTATAGATTTGCATTCCATCTTTATCAGAAATTATATCTTAGGCTCAAGAAACTTTTCCAATGAAATTTTAATGAAACAAGTGCTGTCACTAGCTCTTAAAATCTATGAGTCATATTATTTTGTTAGTAAGATTGTTTTGATGACTAATCACTCTGTTCTTTTTAATTTACTTAAAGGGTTTAGCTTTGGAGGGACAGTAATTCTATGTGTGATGATCCCCTTATATTGCTAAGAATTATAATACCATTTGTGCCACTATTTTCTATTTTACACTTAGAGCTAAATATTGAGATTTATGTGAAGACCAATAATAGCAATGCATGCTCTGAAAACCTGAGATGACTGAATCACTCACAATTTGCTTTCGTAGTAAGATTTACACAAGAAATAACAAACCAATAAAGTTTGTGCTTTTTTCATATCTTACCAAATATTTTATTTCTTTTCTAAGCTTCTCATTGCTACTTATGTTGCTGATTTTAACTCAAGTAGCATTACCAAAAACACTGATTGGAATAATTTTTGATCTTAGCAATTTCATGAATAAGGACCAGTTCCTGACATATTTGAAAGTAATTTGCAAACACTTCAATTTTCCAAAAGGCAAATATTATTTAACCATTTTTAGCCTATAAATGAACTGAAATTTGATCAGAGTGTGCAAAATATATCAGATGCGCCCCAACCCATCTCCTGCCCTCCCCCCCAAAAAAGCCTGGCCTGTACCCTTGTTTCCAAAAGACACTTGAAGAGCTCTTCTCTGCTGAAGCCTTAGTCTCTCTGGGTCTTTTTGGCATGTTGAGACAATAAAGCAAACAGAAAGTTGGCTGCTGGCCTTCCCATCTCCAGCTCTTCACACCACAGAACTAGAGAAAACTTGAAGACAGGCAATCTGTGTCTGCAGATGAAAATGTAAAATACTCAAGTACAGTTCACAGAGTGTGGTAATTGCAATGCTGCAATAGTTTCATGTGATGCTGGCAAGAGTATTGGCTGATTGCTACACAATTTTACACTTGGTTTGACAATTCTGAAGTTACTATTTTTTTCATTTCACTATTTTCCAAGTTTGGAGTTAGCAAACTGCATGTTTATATGTGTAATGCATTAGAAAATCCCCCAATTTGGAAGCCACCAGTGCAAACAGGGCATTATGATGAGATGGTAATCTCATAAAATGAAATCTGTGTTGAAGTATTGGCTTAATTCATTTATTTTCTATTTCTGATTAGCCAAGGATTTTCATAGGCTTCATGGCCATTCTGTATATTGTTAATGGAAGATTTCAGTTATCTAGGTAAGACAAGACCCATGCCAGAAGATTATCAAAAGCATGTTCTATGGAAAAATATGTTCAATAACACCCTTAATGGTGAAGCACACAGGTCACCAAGGGGGCACTGGACTGAATCAAAGAAGTCAGACAGTACAGTATCACATAGAAGTTTTCTGCCAACCGGTTTCTCTAGAGCCAGCTTGTGTGTCTAACCAGCCAAAGCAAGATTAAGTTACTGCCTAGTTTATCCACAACAGATAACTGAAAATTTCTCTACTCATTATGACATTTATTCCTAAAATCAAAAAAAAGAAACCATCTGAGCAAGAAAACATTAGGTATCACATTAATTTTTGTCTTGGGAATACCAGAAATGAAAAAGAGAAAGGTAAAAAGAAAAAAGAAAAAAAAAAAAGGGGGGGGGGGAAAAAAAAAAAAAAAAACCCTTTCTGGTGCAAATTGAGAAGCAGGGCAAAATACAGCTGCTCAGTCCATTTCTAGTTGTACAGCAGACAAATGGGAAGATAAACAAAAGAAAGGGTATTTACAACTGAAATGTGTTCTACATACAGCTACACCACCTTTACAGATTTACAGATCTAACCTAAATGATTTCTTCTTTTATTTGTCTTGCACATGCAACAAGCTACATTTCTAACAACTGCTGAATGTAAACAGCAGATAAGATTTTTCATGACATTAAAAAACACAGTATCCTTTTTACTATTAGACTCTATAGGTAAAAAAAAAATGCAGAGTAGCCAACAAAATAAACGAAGGACTAGGTTTTCAATGAACGCATGCTTGTCTTCATACCACCAGCCTCCAGAAAGAAAGGGAAAAGGACTTGTGACTTACCCAGCTGCCAGTTAACTGCACTCTACTTAATGGTCAGAATGACCCATTAGTCAGAAACATAAGATGAATATCAAAGCTTTTCTAATTAAATTTTTTTGTCAAATTGTTTTGCCACTTACATCCACTCTACAGTGCGGTGATCCTCTTTTTAAGATTGTCTTTTGCTTTGCAAAAAAAAATGTTTCTGTGCTATATGTTAAACTTGTGTTCAGTCTGAGTTGCCATTACACTGTTGAGGGATTTTGAAGAAGCCAAACAGAGACTGAAAATCAAACCTTTACAAATTTTATCATCAAAATATCTTTGTCTTACAGCTATAGATAGCAATAGATTCCAATAGAGAATTTTAAAACATGCTTAATTGAGGAATATGAAAAAAGGATTTTTCTAAGAGACGACTGCTTCAAAGCTTTTGATATTAGATTGCAGAGCAGCAAGAGGAAAGGAAACAACACCTCATGTTCACCTTCGTTATTTCTGAAAGCAAATTAAGCCTCTAAGGAGGTGCTCCCAAGATCACTTTAAGCAGCCTAAGCATGAGCTTTCAATAAAAATTCTTCATTCTCTGCTTCTCCCACCTGGCATTCTTATGTGCCAGAGCATGAAAGCTGATCGAGATAATCTCCAGAGATCCAATCCAACCCCAGCTATTCTGTGAATCTAAAAATAATCTGTAAATCTAAATTAAATAGAATTTGTATAATTGTGCAATAAAATGGATATTTCTCTGACCAGCCTAACAGTAAGAGCAACTCCTATGGGAGTTCCTTGGTACTAGACAATGAACTGAGCAAGAAAACCCAGGAATGACATCCACTGGTGATGCCTTATATGAGTAGAGGTGCAATTGATGGCAAAAGAGACCCAAATAACTAAAGAGCTGTGAAGAGGATAGCTGAGAAGTGAAAAGACAAAGCCCAGGAATAGGAAAACAAAATCACAGAATGCTTAAGGTTGGAAGGGATCTCTAGAGATCTAGTCCAACCCCCCTGCTCAAACAGAGTAGAGAGGCAGGATCCCCTCCCTCAACCTCCTGGCGACACTGTTCCTGATGCAGGCCAGGATCCCATTGGACTTCTTGGCCACGAGGGCACACTGCTGCCTCATGGTCAACTTGTTGTCCTCCATGACGCCCAGGTCTTTCTCTACAGAGCTGCAGTCCCCAGCCTGGACTGGTGTCTGGGGTTATTCCTCCCCAGGTGCAGGACCTTGCACTTGGCCTTGTTGAATTTCATGAGGTTTTTCACCGCCCAGTTGTCCAGTCTGTCCAGGTCCCTCTGGATAGCAGCGCAGCCCTCCGGGGTATCAGCTACTTCTCCCAGTTTGGTATCATCAGCAAAATTTGTGGCCCTGCCATCCAGCCAGTTTCTAATCCACCTCACTGTCCACTCATCTATCCCACACTTCCAGAGCTTGCCCAGGAGGATGTTGTGAGGGACGGTGTCAAAAGCCTTGGTGCAGTCGAGATAGATGACATCCACCGCTCTCCCCTCATGTATCCAGCTGGTCATTCCATCATATATCTTTCTCTTCCCAGGGCTCATATCTGGTATCAATAAATTTACTTAAATGAAACTTTTTGCACACAGTCACTAATTATGCATTTTTCATTTTGGGGATATCTGATTTTATACTTTGGCATCTGATCAGCAGAAGCATTGAGCACTCAGAGCTACAACTGAAATCAGTGAAGGAAGTGCTTTGAATTTATAATGTACTTATATAATACAAACTCCTCTAAGAGTCAGGTCGTTATGTGTCCCTTTTGTGCACACAAAATTAGTGGAGACTTTTGACAAGAATCTCAATGTGCCTTCATTGCCTATCTCAAAAGCATGCTTTGGTATTTAATACATCACTCTTTGTAAAGCAGTCAGATACTCTACAGATGAGAAATAAACAAAAAAAAAAAACAAGAGGAAATCAATAATTCTATTTTCAAAGTAGGCCTTATACTGTATTCAAAATAAGGAAGAGAAAACAGCAAAATGTTGTATTTCTATGCAGTGAGTATTATCTTTCCCATACACTGAACAGAGCATGAGACCTATGAAAAAATATTACATTGCTGTACAATTAAAATCTCTATATAAAACATACAGACATTAGAATTAAATTAAGGATTTATGGATTTAAAGGGCCCATATTCCTTACATTTATTGAATCCTGAAGTTTTGATATTTGAAGGTATAATGTTATTCAAAACATGCGACTATACACTTGTATATACACACACGCATACACACTTGCACATATGAAAAAAAAATTATATCATCAAATAATTGCCCCTTTTGCTTCCTCTGTTAGTGCTGCTGACAAGATGATTCTTTGCTAGATTGGACCAAATGTCCCTTACTGCATTATTTTCCCACAGCCAGAATAGAAGCCGAAGTTAGAAATTTTCATGCCCAGCAGGTCACTACACAGATGAGTTTTCAATAAAATATCTAGCCGTAATGTTTCAACCCTAAGGCATTTATGTCTCTAAACAGTAGAGAACATTTGGTGTCCCTGAGGTGTTACAAACCTGTTTAGAATCCAAAAAACTATTAACATTGAAATAAACTTTGCTTTCTGAAATTACAAAGACATACAATTTACTACAGCTTATTACAGATGCAGAATCTTGCAGGCCACCAAATACATTCTGAATCACCATCTCTTTGAAAAACATTATAGAGCTCAATATTAAACTCATTAATAAAAGTCATTTTTAGGTAATTCTTTAGAGATTTGAGACTGAATAAAGCAATAATGACAAAAAAAATCTACAACTGGAAGACATGCTTTGCTGCTATAAAATTCCTGAATGAGCACTTGATTTATAACTTAATGATCACACTATTACCATGGTAAGGTACAATCTACTGTGTTTCAGTGGTAGTGTATTGTAATACTTCATGATGCAAAACCAAGAGGCAGGCAGTGTTTTGCTAAATCACAGATGAGGTCAAGTAAAGCAGCAAATTGTCACAGAAACAATAAATCTGTCAACATTTGTATTTTAGCTACAGGAGGTTCATTGTCCCACACTAGAATTTGCCTACTAGGTGGCAGCATTGGCATCAGACAAACTGCCCTAGCAAGACAGTATATGTGGTACAGTAGAAGGAAGTCATATGCTGCCAGGAAGAGGGCAACAGGGTCACAGACTGAATTATTTAGAAACGTGGGGTAAAATGACCAATGTGAAATAGTTTTAGGAAACGATTTATTCTGATCTTAAGTGTGATTGTAAGTTGCTTGGAGAAACTTGGAGAAAATCCTACCCAATATATTTCCTAGTTCTTTCCCAATTATAATCTTCCATAAGGTAAGCAATATTACCTGTAAGTCTTTGGAGAATACTGAGTAAATGCACACTAAGCTGTAGACAGAAAGTGGTTTGTATTTAAAATACTACACTGCTAAAATACACTGACATAAAAAATCATATTACAGCCAAGTCATGAGTATAATAATAGACTTTTAAGCAGCCAAATAATAAACTGGAAAAATTTGGAAAATGGCAAAGTAAAGGGGAAAAAGTACCAACTTAAAGCTTGTGTGTCTGCATTCAGAAAGGCTTTATTTTGAATTTTTTTTAGGAAAAATCCAGGAAGCTGTGACTTTTGAAGAGTTATCTAAGCTAATTTTTCTTCATTTTTGGTCTAATTCCACCTTCAATATTTCAGTACTTTGCTCCTGAATCATGCCCCTGCATGTTCTCTTCAAAGAGAATAAAGTACTCTTAAGATTCATGTAATTGCAGATGCTTTATTGCTTGTCGAGTTTTTATGCTGTGGGATAGCAATATGATCTGAACTCTCCTCATATAAGTAAGTGCATCAAAATCACTTTCACTACCATGCAGTTAAAAACAGACTTGTCAGTCTCTTAGTTGCTTTGTTTATCACATACATATATTGTGAGATATATCAAGCTTCATATCAGCAGTTTGCATCTGCTTTTAAATTCTCTCCTCTCTGTTTTCATTTACATCTGTTAAGTTTGTGCAATTTCCTTTTTGTATTGCTGGGCTTCTCTATTCTTCTCCTTCTGAAGTAATTAAATCCCATGGTTTTGATGTTTGATTGTTTCCAAATAATAGAATCTGCTTCAAGAAATTTTAAAGGTCTTCTACAATTGCAATAATCAAAAGAATCCTCCAAAAGCTATTCATTTAACTAGAAATTAAATAAGTCATAAATATAAGTAAAATTAAACTAAATCTAATCTTCAACCTTGGAAGTCAACCCACTACCAAGAAATATTTAATTTTATATTATTAATAAATTGGTAGTTAAAACATTAATTTTAAAAATCTTGTTTTTAAACCATCAGATTTAATATATTAAAATATATATTACAACAAAATCTTTCCAGAGTAATAAATGTAGATTAGCGTTGGATATTTTGT
Organism: Tinamus guttatus; assembly: GCF_000705375.1. Next base: position 224,328 of record NW_010582321.1, on the reverse strand, counting down.
CCTCCAAAAATAATATTTCGGATCTTGCAGCATATTATTTTGGATGTTTTTTCCCTTTTATCAGAGTAAAACAAATCAAAGTATAAATCCAAATTTGCAGACTTTGTTGTTGTTGTCATTTTTGCTTTTTGTTTTTTTTTTCTATTTCTAATGCTTCTATCCCTGATTGGAAATTTATCATTAAGAAACTATTTTTAGAGATTATAGAAATCATAATTTTGTGGGGAGCAGTAGGAAAAAGAACAAATACTGGTAGATTGAGGATATCGAAGGTTGGGTGCAGAATGGTAAAAGAGAGAATACTTATGAAAATTAAGCTATGAAAGAATGTGAAAGCTATGGGAGAGCTGACTCTGAATGCAAAAAGCAGAAGATAAGGAGAAGCTTTATGACTGAACTAAAGAGTTAATTTCAGCACACAAAAAGGCGCAGATTTGGAAACTGGAAATCAAATGCAGTTTGAAATTTGGATTAACCATGTGCCTGGAAATTTTGGTTCTTTGCCTTCTCCATCTGGTGATTTCAGGGTTTGCTCATACTGTAAGGTGTGCTTTCAAGGAGGTTCAAAAGAGTGGCCAAACCATACCTCACCATGTGTTCCGGATGGGCTCGGGATTCAGCAATAATCATGCAGAACAAGGTGACTACATCGCGCATTTATTCAGGTGAAAGCACATAAAAGAAGCAAAGTATGGATAGCTACTCATGAGGTGATACCTGCTGGCAGGACACTGGACCCAAACATCCTCTCGAGCTGGCAGATCAGAGAGAGAGAGTTGCTGCTGGCCGGCTCCCGCGGAGTCAGCGCAGGCCTCAGAGTTAGGAGTTTCTCCTCTCCCTGTCTCTCCGCACTGTCCTCTCTATGCCCGGTGCATCCTCGCACGTAGGGTCAGCCCGACCCAGGAGGCAGCCCGGGGGGGCGGACAAACTCCGCCTCTAGTTGCACAACTCTCCCCACTGGGTGCGTAGGCGCACACACCAGTCGGGGGTCCCAGCCCTCAATTTGAGGGTCCTGCCTTCCTCCTCTTCTTCCTCATTTCTGGGTGTTTGTCCTCCAAAGCTAGTTTGGAGGACGTCTGCAGTTAAGCTGGCTACAAGCCCAGGCAAGCGAACGCCTTCAACAGGTTTCTGGGGGGCTGCCTGTGAACCAGGCTGAGCAGCTGCATCCCTGCTCCTTGTTGCTCGGCCTAGGCAAGCAGACATCTTCTTTCCCAAGGTCTGGCCTCTGCTTCTCACAGGAGATTTTTATGACTCTACAGATCACAGAAATTTCCATCTCCAATACACCATGGTAAACTAGAACCCACACAGAACAGCTTTGCTGTTAGACAGCACCAAAAGCACACAGCTGTTTTGGACTTCAGGATGACCTTGATCATCCCATCTATTTCTGCAGGGCAGAAACATTGACAATAGTGTAACTTCCAACACAAACAAAATTGGTGACAACTTATTGAACTTCCTTCTCAAGAAAGCAATTGCCATACATTTACATTGGCTGAACCCAGCATCTTCTAACAGGGACTTACAAAAGCAGCCTCTCAGGAGACCAGAATCCCATAACAGATATTTACGTTCAGTCCTTACAAGCAGGATACAAAAAGACAGAGCTCGAGGTATCCAGTTATTCAAGGTGAAATTGTCTTACTTTTCTCTTGGAAAATGTGTGCCAAAGATGTGTAAAGGCTCCTAACCCCTAAAACTCAGGGATTCTGAAATGCAAGAATAATAAATCAGAATAAGTTACTTTTACCTAGAGGAAAATCAAATCTGCTTGATAATACAGATTCAATAAAAAGCTTGAAAACACTTCTATTGCAGCCCTGTAGCTCACTAAAGCAGTACTGCCATGGCTAGTAACAGGACACATGTTTTGAAGCTCAGTAAAGTAGTACTGCCACTACTAGTAACAGGACACATGCTTCGTATAGAGTTTGTAAGGCCTCACATCTGAGGCTTATCAGGCTTAGCTATCAAAGAACTTGCCTTGAACTTTCGGCTGCTTTATTTGTTTTAGCTGTAATGGATTTTTTTTTTCTAATGACCTGGTAAATATTCTTACTTTGCTATACTTCTGCTTATCTTCGTGTGGCATAAGGCCACTTTCATATAAAAGACATAGGCCTCCTGATTACCATGGCTGACTGAAAGCTTCAGAGAAGGCTGATCCATGCTATATTCAAAGCTGCATAGCAATAAGAGAAGAAGCAACAGAGGCAGGTTAGAATATGGAAGACAACAAACACCTAGAGGGAAAACAAAATTTCACCCTGTATACTGGCTGAATACTGAAAGAGGTTGCCCAGAGAGGCTGTGGAAAATCTGTCTCTGGAGATATTCAACATTCTGGCATGACTGGGGAACCTGATCCAATTATGTCTAGTGCGGGTTGGATGATATGATCTCCAGAGATCCTAACCTAAATCTTTCTCTGATTCTAATTATGATTAATAGCATGGCTATTCTACTGGGCAGGCCATTTAAGTTGTGGTTATCTAGGTCTTCTCAGAGGATACATAGACTGGCATCCAAGCTAGGGTTTGGCTGGCACAGATGAAGAACGCAAGTATTTCTGCCATAGATGAGACATTTCTGTTAGAAGCCCTAGACAAAAACTGTTGGGCACAGGGGTTGAGCTAGGAGAAGAACTCCTAACAAGGGAGTTCTAACTCCTAACTCCTACCAAAAGGTAGCCAAGGGTAACATCAAACCCTCCCGTCTATGCATCTTTAACTGGAGGAGAAGTCAATCCATTAGATGTTCACCAGAGTGACATATTCAAGGTATAGTTTTCCTGGCCAATCCAGGCTGCCAGAGCTAGGAAGGTTTATCTTCTTCCCAGCACTGTAAGAGCAGAAGCAGGCTATAGTCACTGCAAACTTGGTAGCAGGTTTATTGTTATTTTTGGCAAGCTGGCTCCAGTTTGTCTAGAAAAATGTAAGAAAGATAAAAAACATGCTAGGCTTAGAACAGGGCTAATAACCTGAGTACCTGAGTACAAGGCAACATGCAGTTATGACTTAGAACAGGGCTAATAACCTGAGTACCACAGGCAACATGCAGTTATGATAAACCATGAGCTTTAATGAAGAGGACAAAGATGCTTGAATCCGCAGAAACAGACTTCCTATTTTACGGCCTAACATGCTCCCTAAATCAACCACAGTAATAAAGTAATACCACAATAATTAAATATACAACAACTTTACAGTCTTCCATGGTTAAGGAGCAGCCAGAACTTCTATACAGTTCTATGCATATGTACATGTACCTACATAAGTTATAAAAAAAGTGTGTTTATCCCTCTTTACCCCCATGAAATAGCTGGTGGTATTATTTGCCTGAGTATTAAAGCAATAAATACAGCTAAAAGGTTGTCACTGAACCAGTATGTTTTCTCTTGTTTTTATTTTTGTTTATATCTTTGTCTTCCTCATGCAGAGCAATACGTCTATAAAAACAAATTCAATCAAACTGATTCTTATTACAGATAAAAATATTAACACATATTTGTTATATAACCCAATAAAATAATAATTGTTGCACACGAGAAATGTTTTGGAAAGGCAGTGGAGGATTTTGTCACAGTTAAACATAGAGTCTGGATAGTCATTTTCTATTTTCTGTCAGTCAAAGCAGAACCTTTGTATCTGAATGTGTGCACATGCAGGCATGGGGAAAGACCTGGTGTCTAAGGACATCTGATGTGCTTGATTTCGTATTTTATAATGACATACAACTCACTGACACTCCTTTCTACCTGTCCTCCCTTTCCTGTATTTTTATTGATTCTTTTATCTGATGTGAAGATACGTTTTCATCTCTATCTGTTCCTTTTAATTCATCTCTTTATTAGAATTACAGGTCATCCCCAGTTCTCCTCCATTGCGTATACAAAGACCTAAGGTATGTCAGGTGTCAGGTGATAAGGTATGATGTCAGATTCGCTCATCACTGCCTTGAACTAAAATGTTTTAATGGTTTTAATGACTAAATTCAGCTCCAATGGTAGACAGTCTGAATGAACTAAAGATCAGAAACACTGAATGCTAGCCAGAACTAGAATATTTTTGTTTGTTGGTTGGTTTTTCTAGGCTGCTTAACTGCTATCAATTCCCTTATTTCTAAAGAACTACTGTCTAACCTACTTACTGATATTATTGGACAATACTGACATGTGTTAGGTATTGTAATTTTAATTTGTTATGGCTTCTATTTGTGCCCATAATTTGTCATCTATGCAAAAAGAAGGCATAGTGTCTGTCTCAAAATTATGTTCTGAGATGATTAGTCACTGTGTGACTGATATTACTGTGGTCATCATCAATTTCTGCATACTGACAACAACTTTGCTATTTTTCATTATCTGGGAGCACTTAGGGTAGGTTTGAAATGAATTTGTGTATGTATTGTTTAAAGTGAATATTGCTTCTTTGCAGCAAATCTTTTTAAACCTACATTTGCAGTGTACAGCTATTCCTAGTTTGGTTTTGTTTTTTCCATTTTCAGCAAGATATTTTAAAATTATATGAGCTTTTTCTATTCATTAAAATAACAAAAATGCATAACACTGAAAAGGGAAACCTATCAAAATCACAGAGTGGGAAAATACAGGAATGAATGTGTATTGACTGTGGAGTAGCAAAAATGATGCTGTTAAAATTCTGCAAGTTCTTGCAGAAAAATAATGGCATAGCCTGACTCAACTCACCCCCACTCCAGTCTTCTGTAGAAACTATTATAAAATGCAAAGAGCTATGAATCTTGCTTGTCTTGGTTTTTTAACCATCAGATCACCTTGGATATATTGCATTATATTACTACTTAATTCTGTACGTGAAGCTCGAAAAGTGAAACAATACCCAAGTTATCTGAGCTATGAGTTTGCAGGATCATTTCACTGCCCTTATTATAAATGTATTCAAAAGATAAATTAATGCAACTGCACACTGCTCTTCTATTGACAGCGTCTCCATTTTGTTTTCAAATCTGCAGGTGAAGCAGCAATGGATAATGGAATAAGATATACATTTGGGAAAGACAGAGTAGCCTCTATGGAGAGCTTCTATGCATGGGCTAAAACAGAGATCCAAAGAATGTTGAGGTCAATAGAAAAACATCTGGAGACATCACTGAACTTGGGTCAGTCCTTACAGAGATTAAATGAATGAATGGACTTTCTGTAGAAGTTGGAATAAAAACACTGAAAATTAATTACATTAATTGTATTCTAAATAGCTCCATAAATTATTGGACTAGTTTGGTGAATAGTAGAAATATTTTGATTTTTTTTAAAAAGTATCATCTCTATCATACACATTTTCAGTGAATATTATTCATAGATTGTATTATTGGAAGTAATTTTCAAAATTATTTTAGTGAATAGTGGGCACACACATAGATTACCTGACCAACAGCATAAAATGAATGTATGACAGGCATATTTGCCAAATATTTCATTAAAAAAAACTTAGTAGACTGTTCAGAGAACATGACTGCACTTGATTCCAACCCAAATTACTACTTTCCAGAAGGTGTGAACAAGCAAACAGAAAGAAATGTGATTTCTAAAATCTTTGAAATGTTAATTCTACAAGAATTATATTTTTTTCATATTTTTAGCTGCTTGAACCCCCCTATTCACAGAGGCTAAAGGAATATATGTTATTAATATATTGTGTGTATATGAGGATATGTGTACATCGAGAGAGGCAGAAATCCTTCTTTTTGCCTGAATTGGCAATCATGAGCCAGTTCTGGCCCAGAAGTCACATAGCTAGGCTGTCATGTCTGCCTTGCTTTTCTAGATTCCAGGGTAGAGGAAATAGGGACATCTAGCACATGATCTAAGTGATTTATTTTTTATACCTTTTGGAATCAAAACATTTTGGTACCATCAGCTTTCTTTTCACTGACTAGAAACTAAGGTGGCATTTTTCAGCTTTAATATTGTTGTTCTTTTCTCTAACTCCAAATTTCAGCTGCTGGATATCCTCCAATCTTTTTCTAGTAAGTTTCATTTTGCAGTCAAATGTCTTCTCGTAGTTTACACTCCTCAGTGAGCCTTAGCAATTTACCCTTTTCCTGCTGCTGGATAAACTAGACAGATGTATTGCATTGTCATATTGCGATACTGATCTTCCAGGAGTCCAGTGATTCTTGTAACTCTTTTCTTATCAAACTCTGATTCTTATCATTTTCATATGTAAACAATATTGCTGAAGAAGATAATGCTTTCGACAGTGCCAGATAATATCACCTTTTACTTCAAGTCAATATTTTCCTTTTATTAAAGAATTGTAACTAGTCATCTTGGCCATAGTATTAAGATCCTTGTAATTCATATTTAACCATAAGAATTTGTTTTAGAGTCATTGCTTTCCAGTATGCAGTTCCAGTTTTCTGTGATTTCATTTTATGCTTTTTCATCTGTATCTGTTTCCACACATCTATCGATACTAAAAAGACCTTACAGTGACAGTCAGAAAATATTACAAGACCATTGACACAATTTCAATTCTTAATAATGACTAGAAGAAGATAAAGACCTTGATGTTTTTTGTATGGAATGTGTAAGTATTAGTTTAGTTTTTTCAACTTGATTTATGATTAGAAGAACAGAATAGAATCATAGTCATAATAAAATTATATTAAAAGATCTAAAAAATCTAAAAAATTAAAACATCTGATTTTTTTTTAAATTAAGCAAATAATTATACCCCATACCTAGATACTAAAAATGTATCACAAAAACAAATAACAGCAACATACAAAAATCTCCATTGAGAAGCATAGAGATGGTGGTAGTGTATAGGAAATATTCACTGGTACTTCATTATTCCAAAGGAAAAATAAAGAACAATCTTATTGTATACCTAAGAATGATGAACAAATATGAATGGAAATTCTTAACTGAGAATGCCAATATAATTTCTTATTTTCATATAATTTCTCCTTTCTGAATTATTCTTGAAGACACTATCAGACCCTCAGAACAATTTTTTTTAGTCACCATTAGTTTTGCCAGAAAGGCAAGAAAACTTTTTTTTTAATACTTTATTGAGATACAAATGATACTGACACGTCATGTAAAGTATTCCATCTTGTATCTAGACCAGTTAGCCATCTTTTAATTTTTCCCCCTGGAAATAAAAGCTCCAGAAAAAAAATAGAAAAAGGATGGATGTTTCCAGAATCTTTCAATAATACAATGATAAGATCATTTTTTTTTTCCAGTTATATCCGTATCTGCTTGTGAATTGTGGTAGCTTCCTCAGCCAGGTTCTTTCCCTGTAAAGATGATCAAACTGATCCCTGTGTTGTGTATCATTGTACTGCCAGTTGACAGCCTGTCATGCTACCAAAAATTAAACTTAATTCCACTGGCATGTAAGCAATATTCCTGGCCTACTTCCAAAATGTACTGCCATATGAAACTTTTGTGGAAAAAAAAAAAAACAGTTATGTTTGTCAAGTGTTGTATGCTAGATGAGATGCCAAACTCAGAAGATTACTAATCCAAACTCTCTCCATGTGGTTCCACTGGCATTCTCACTGTTCCAAGGGGATGTTATCTACCAGACACCAATAATATAAACCATATTTTAAATAAGGTTTGCTTCTGGGCTGAAACATAATACCTTCCTGGAATACTCTCGTTTGACTTTAGTCATTTAAATAACTTCTATAATAAAAGTATGTGAAGATACAAAGTGACATCCTTTTCTCAGTCTCTTATCTGTGCTTTTATTTTATGTTGTCATATCAGGGACTCATCACTGCCAACATCTCCACTTCAGCCTTTTCAATAATTGCTCCAGCAAACATTGCAACTTTGAAATATGCTCATTGAAAAGAAAAATTGCTTTCCTTCACTTACTCTTCTTTCTCTGTAGTACAGAGAGTTTGTGTATGATCCACCTGCTTTCTGTGCTTTCTCTGAAATTCATAGGGACAGACAGTTTGAGCAAATGAGGAACTCAGACTACAACACAGTCCAGGGCACATGTATAGCCCTAACAGACAATGTTACTGAAAAGAAAAGAAAAGAAAAGAAAAGAAAAGAAAAGAAAAGAAAAGAAAAGAAAAGAAAAGAAAAGAAAAGAAAAGAAAAGAAAAGAAAAGAAAAGAAAAGAAAAGGAAAAGACTTAAGAAGAGGAGATGCATACAGGGCTATCAATGTATATCATACAGAATATTATATTTTGATAAACAAGGTAGGGAAGCACACCTTTTATACTGTTCCTTTGCTGTCTGAGGTTTTGTGAGTATGTATATGCGTGAACTTAAGTATTTAAGTAATCAGAAAAGTGCACTGAAGGCAATCATGGCAGTAATTGCAAAACCCTGTTAGTATTCACCCTGTGCTCTCAATGGACAGAACATTTTCATTTAAACTCTCATCTATAAAGTTACAAAGTCAGCTGGTTTTCCAAAGTTAATGTGAAAAGAGAACTTTTCAAAATTACTTTTTAATGTTCTGTATTGGCACAGGCTAGTCATATTGGGCAGCTGGGTACTGTTTGTCACCTATTTCATTTCTGTTAAAACACAGCAACAGCAAATCTGTGTATCTTGTTGTTAATAAATAAGATGTCTTTTTTGACTTCAGAATGACTAGGTGTGTTTACGAAGTGTTCATTTCATTCCATTATAATAAGCTTCCCCAATACATAACCAGGTACCTTAACAACCTTGTCATTTCAATTTTTCACACATTTCCATTGTGTGTGTCTTATATCTCACTGAAGTTTCAACCCATTAGCTGACTGCCAAAAGCCATTAGTCTGTAACATTGCTCAGTCTTAAAAATGTAAAACAGAATTAAAAAAAAAAAAGAAAAAGGAAAAATCACAAAAGCGAAATTGCCTACAGCCACTTTCAGACTCTATTTCTACAAGTTCTGATGGTTCATTAAACCCAATGTATGTTGAAAAGGAATCATCATCTCAGACAAAAATTCATGAACAGTCTATTTTAAGACTGCAAATCTTAACAGCATCACTAAAGTACTGTACACAAAAGACACTATTTATCTCTTTATCCTTCACTAAGCCAAGTAAAAAAAAAAACTTTTATGCATGCAGCATATACTTTCCATGCATTCTTTGTATCACGGACCTATGTATAATCAATACCTGAAAGACAGCTTATACTAATTGCTTTGGCTTCAGTTAGCATATTAAACCTACGAATTGGTAAGGAGTGTACACAGCATTAATTTCATAATCACTGTCTCTTAAGATATAGGGAAAGTAGTGCAAAAATATTTATCTCAAATTTCTCAAAAATATTTTCTGTGAATGACATCATTACACTTCATTGCATTTTACTGCATTTACCTTTCTTTCTTTTCTTTTTTTCTAATTCTTTAGTAGCCAAGCAGAGACATTTCAACTTGATTTTTATCTGGAATTATATTGATGATCTATATTATCCTACAATCATTACAAAAGTCATATATGCATAACATGCATAATACTAATGCATTTCATATCATTACATTACATTAAATCAGTATTATTTAATTAATTAATGTTAATTTACTACAAAGCCTTATAAATATTATTTTTCTGTTGTATTTTCTTTTCAATTGTTACCATTCTAACATTAATAATAACAGCTCAAACGATAAAGAAGCTTCGTTTTTCAGTGCAAAAGCAAGTGCATAAGTACTGCTTTGCTCCCAGGCTACACCCTGGAATGATGCCACCAGGTCTGCTAGCCAGGAAAGCTGCACACAGAAGGAAGGGCACTGTTCTCCAGGGTCTGCACCCTGGAGTAAGCATGAATTGTGACAGATTTCACCTCCTCTGCACAAGGCAGAGCTGTCATGAAGCACACATAACAGAAGTCTCTTGCTGTTTGAGCTTGCTACAAAAATGTGAGCTAAACAGAGGGACCAAAATTCCTGGGAAAGATCCACTCACAGCTCCAGGACTGGGAATTATCTGGCAACTAATGACATGTGCAGGCAACTTCCCCCTCCAGGTGCACCTGGTGGGATAGTGTATTTAAAGAATCACCATCTCTAGGGAATAAAAAACCCTCCTCACAGCGAAGAAAAAAAATAGTGTAAGCAAATATCTCACTGCCAAGAAGGCATCCCATATATTTGCTTTTTTTCCAGGTTGGCTTATCTTTCATGTTTAGATCAGAATGACTGATCTTTTAATTCATACCCAAGTTGTCTTTTATTTGATTTTCCAGACTAGAGAAGCATTTAATCTTTGTACACAATTGATATTAACTTTGTAAATTGAGGTTGTGGGCATTTGTGGATCCCTTTGTGTTTGTTTGCCTTCCCTAAGCTAAACAGTTGCATACATGGATGTGTTCTGTCTGCCAGAGAGAGGCTGTAGCTGGGACATCAAGTAGGACAGAACAGCATAAGATCATATGAACACCCAGAGTGTGTTTGACTGTGGGAACCTGCCTCCAAAGGTGGCAATTTGAGATAGCTAGAAAGGAGTATAAGAACACAGAATATTTCCCCAGGACACTCTCCCAAGTTTGCAGTCTTGCTCTTGGAGGAGCAAGTGTTGGGGGATACTTGTGGTGCTCTGTAGGAAAAAGAAAGATCTGTGCTTTAGAGAGAAAAATAATTTTTAACTATGAGAAGTCACATTCGCAGGTAGTTATAGATTATTGAATTCATCCAATACTAGTAAATACTCAATAAAATACTTAGACTCCTCAAGTTATCCATCTCTCTCTCCTGATAATATGAGGACTCTGCATGAGCAACCTACTCTGAAACCTAGGACTGTCAAACTTTTAAATGGTAAAAATGAAAATGGAATGAGGTGGCTCCCAATACAGCTGCCAAGAAAGAGGTCTAAGCTAAACTTGGATTCTAGCCAACATTTTCTCTATTATGCTGTCTGAGAATGTTACATTTTCAAGGTCCACAGGCAATACTTCAAAGCTGTGTATTTAGAGATGCTGCTACTATAGTCTCTTCACTTTTGAAAGGATAATATAAATACTCACCTTGAAGTCCCAACCTTCCTGTACCACATTGTTGCAGAGGATTGATGAAGAAAGAGGGTTTATATTAATGAGCTTATGCAAAAGAATGAGACAGGGATTTTTCTGTTCCCTCCTCTGCCATCACTAACATTTGAAACAAAAATATGTCTGCATTATTTGTTATGTGTACTGAAAAAGTGCATAGACACTCATTTTGATCATAAGGTCAAATTCTACTGAGTTAAACGCTCCACAGTTGCATGTTTTTCAGTGCTCCCTCATATTCTTGCTGTTGCATAATTTAGCTTTTTTTTATTTAAACTTTTTAAGTCTTTCAGGTCAAAAAACCCTTAGCATGCTTTCAAGACATACATATATAATAATAATACCAGTAATTATTTAGTAAATATTAAATTATAAAAGTAAAAACAAACAAAAAAAAGTTTTCCTGATGTAATTAGGAATGTAATGTAATTTTAGCTCCCACACGGGAGGACACAAGGAATGCAGCCTGGAGATGCATGGAAAGAAATGTTGTTGACAAGGTGTCTGGAGATGTGCTCTTGGAAAGAGGTACTTGATAATGGGTCTGGCACACCACTGCAATACCGTGGCGATGGGAGACCATCACTGAGTAGGGACACCTCTGCAGGGACGGCGGCACGTGGAACACCCCTCCCAGAGCAGGCACACTCTGAAGAAGCAAGGAGGAGGGGAGGAAAATCAATTAGAATCATAGAATCATAGAATGTTTAGGGTTGGAAGGGACCTCTAGAGATCATCTAGTCCAACCCCTCTGCACACGCAGGGTCACCTAGAGCACGTGGCACAGGACTGCATCCAAGCGGGTTTTGAAGATCTCCAGAGAAGGAGACTCCACAACCTCTCTGGGCAGCCTGTTCCAGTGCTCTGTCACCCTCACTGTTAAGAAATTTTTCCTTAAGTTCCTGTGGAACTTTTGGTGCTTCAGTTTCCGTCCATTTCCTCTAGTCCTATCAGTGACCACCACTGAAAAGAGACCAGCACCATCCTCTGCACTCCCTCCCTTGAGGTACTTATAGACACTGATTAGATCCCCTCTCAGCCTTCTCTTCTCCAGGCTGAACCACAAGAGCACACTGCTGCCTCATGGTCAACTTATCATCCACCATAACACCCAGGTCCCTCTCTGCAGGGCTGCTCTCCAGATGGTCAGTCCCCAGCCTGTACTGGTGTCTGGGGTTATTCCTCCCCAGGTGCAGAACCTTGCACTTGGCCTTGTTGAATTGCATGAGGTTTTTCACCGCCCAGTTGTCCAGTCTGTCCAGGTCCCTCTGGATGGCAGCGCAGCCCTCTGGGGTATCAGCTACTCCTCCCAGTTTTGTGTCATCAGCAAACTTGCTGAGGGAGCACTCTGTGCCTTCATCCAGGTCATTGATGAATAAATTGAACAGGACTGGACCAAGGACTGACCCCTGGGGGACCCCGCTAACTACAGGCCTCCAACTAGACTCTGCGACGCTGATCACCACTCTCTGGGCCCTGCCATCCAGCCAGTTCCTAATCCACCTCACTGTCCACTCATCTATCCCACACTTCCAGAGCTTGCCCAGGAGGATGTTGTGAGGGACGGTGTAAAAGGTCTTGGTAATTCATGTTCTAGCAGCTCACAAGGTTAAAGGTGGTGGTGGTGGTGTTTTTAGTTTGTGGGATTTTTTTTCCTCTTGGCAGCCACCATCATCCTGTGGGGATGTCCTTGTATTTTAAAGTGAAACTTTTGTAAGTAGATGAGCAGTATCATACAGGCTCCACATCCACTGCAGAAGACATGCTATTTTAATCTTGTGTAACTGGGTAAGTCTGTACCTAATTCTGTATTCAAGTCTGTTGACTTTGAATAATCACATAGAAGAAGAGAAGCTATTGTTGAATCAACATTATCTTTCAAAATAAATTGTTTATATTGATATCTCAGCATGTAAATTAACCTTTGTTCTATTGTTTTTGCTTTCTTAAACATTTGAACAGTTTGATATCATATTTCTTATAATTTAGAAGACTGGAAGCATTCCATATGTAGGAGTTACTTTTTCTAATGCTGCATTCACATTTTATTAAGCATTGAATTTTCCAGATTCATTTATTGACAGCAACATATTGTGTGTATTGGAAATTAATGTGTTTAAAACTGGCTTGATGCAGAAATAGTCCTTCAGCTAATGTTCCTGTGGTTCTTTGCAGAAGAGCACCCATTATGGAACAAAATGGGTTGAGTGAGTGTTCTGTTTATATATTAATTCATGGCAAACTTATTTTTGATTTCCACCAAGGTTAATGAAAATCAAAGATCTATAAAATACCATCCTAAGTTAGAGTAATGATTCTCAAACTTCTATTACAGTTCCATTTTTGAGCACCTTTTCTTTTGCAAAAGATGATATTAAAAATAAAAGTTCTTATGCCAGAAAAATAAATTAAAAATAACCATACTCAGAAATCTATGTGAACTAAGAGATGTGAAAGAATAGGTGTTCAAGTATGGTACATATTTCTAATAAAGTGTGTGTTATCAGGCATACCATTTTCAAAAAGCTGCCAGATAAAGGTTTGTCTCTTGACTCTTTCTGTATAAGTACAAAGGGATGAAATGTAAAAAATGCAAAAGAAATGTCAATTTAGGATTAAACATACTTTGACATTCATAGAAGAGAGTCACAGCTCTTACAGCTTTTGTCAAGACTAGCCCAGAATCCTGTGTTACTTTTGTTCGAAGATGATTAATGAATGCACATTAATAAATATTAATTAGTTAATATAGAAAATTCAGGATTAGAAGAAATTTATTTATTATAGCCTTTTATGGAAGTGAATTAATGCTATGCACAAATAGCATTCCTGTGTTTGCCACTTTCTATTTAAAACCTTCTAAATGAAGAAAAGAAAACAGACATGGATAAAAATGTTTCTGTTTTCTCACAATTCAAGCAAACTTCTTAAAAATCTTGGAGCATTTCCAAATGTTTCTTAAGCTAAAGTAACTGAATCCACCTGTCTTTTAACTTGAAGAGATGTTGTAAAACACATGAGGGTTTCATAAATTCTAAGTCTGTAAACTGCATCATGAATATTTGATTTTTTAAAGAATATTTTGTACTATAACTAAATATATGAAGTATATGCGTGAAGATAATAAGATCTGTGTGTGAAGATAAAGAGAGTGTTTTGCAAAGTGCAATTTATGGCACCAAAGAGATGAAATTCGGGAAGTGTTTCCATTTTGACTCATGGCGATATTGCAGCGTGTCAAAGTTATGCTGTCCTGAACAAAGAAGCCCACATCAGGAGGTTGCTTTTCTTTTTTTTTTTTCTTTTTTTTTTTTCTTTTTCTCCCACAATTTGATTTCTCGTCATTCTGGAGACCATACATATTGATCCTTCTTGTCTTCTGCATTTTCGACCACTCTCATCCATGTTTCTTAGATGTTGCTCATGTTTGCTTGGTTTTCTGTATCTTTTTGGTTCTTCCTGTTTTCTTTTAGCTTCTGTTATTCACAAATGCACAACTCCACAAATCAGTAACTCCAATCTCTGCAGTCTCAGATAAATCCTGCTTATGTTCCCTGACATATATCTTATTCCAGTCTTTCCCCATGATCCAGTAGCTCAGAAAGCAGTCTCTTCTATTTCAACTATTTTTTAACAAAATGGTTCTTAATTGCGTTCTCATCTAAATGGAGTAAAAGCTAGTAGCAGAACTGCTGCATTCAGTGACCTCTACAATTGCCTGCAAACTGATAGCATGCTTGCTGGCAGCTGCAGAGTCTTCACATAACAAAAAGGGATTATTTAAGTAATTTAAGTACTCTGCACAATATGTGCTGCCATGTCACTTTTACTAGTATTGTGTTTGCAACTCTCCCTTTCATCCAGCAATTGTTTTCTACTCTGTACTTTTTAACTATTAAAAAGAAATACTCTCTAAAAGAAAAAATAAAATAATTCCACTCTCTTTTGTTCCAGATTTGAAATTAATTCCTATAAAAGTAGGACAGTGCTGTCATCTGAGAGTCACCTTATGAAAAAACAGAATCACAGAATTATAGCATGACTTAGTTGGAAGAGATTTCTGGAGGCTGTCTAGTCCAAACTCCACTCCAGCAAAAAGTACTCGACCAATAATTTTGGACCAAATTCTACTTTTGGTCCAAATTTTGGACCAAATTCTACTTTTGTAGAATTTTGGACCAAATTCTACTTTCACTTATGAAGACATTGAGAAATATTTGGGCTTCAGAATCTTTTCTCAAAAACTCAGTTACACTAAGGCTATACAGACCTTAAGATGGCAAAAACCTCCTCTTCCTGAAGTACTGCTGTTCCTCAGTGACTATCTCCTAGTTAATGTCTCTCCCTTTGAGAGAGGAACTAATATGTGACATCCCTTGCACTGATTTTAATTAGTTTAGTTGTCTTATCAGAAATTTTGACAGCATACAAAGAAACCAGTAGCTTGCTTGCTTCCTGAAAAGCACTTCCTTCAGGGCACACTAGCCATATGCATGAAGCTACAGCCTATTGAGAACTATGCACCTTATTCTCCCATGTTCATGAGCCATTCTCCCAGTGCTTATTAGCTTACCTGCTGATATATGTTTAAGACTCTTTTTGATTATGAGTTCCAGCACAGATTTCTCTTTAACCAGCACTTAACTACGCTGCCCCCTACTCCCCTATTACTCCTAGAAAAGCTTTGCCTCTAAAAGACATACATGGTTGAACTTCAAATCACTGCAGTTATTCCCTAACAACACTATTTTGAAAAATTGATATCTGCCATAATATTTTACATTGACTTTGTTATCCATTGCTAGAAGATATTTTGGAAATGTGGAGATGTTTAATTTACCAACATCTGAGTGATTTATACTGAGATTAACAGAATTTATAAAAATATCTTTTAGGCTTTTCTTGTTTTTACCCATCTGCTGTCATTACAACTTCCTGGGCTGTAGATTGCAGAACTAGGTAGGCTTCATTTATATTCAAATATTTCCTAGCAATAAGATGACAGAACAGTCTGGCACAGGGAAGTAAATTGGAATATCAATACTGCAGTATGTAGCTTGAGTTATTGACTCAATAAAACATGTATTAACAATCCTTAGTGATAATTCTGTAAATGTGGCAGCTTTATAATTATATAGCTTTGGTACTACTTTCTCTCCTTAAATATTGTATAGCATTTTCATTAGATTTTTATATAGCTCACTCATCCCATCACTCAGTCTCATTTTTCTATAATTTGCAAATAAATAGTTGTTTATCTCTTGGTAGAATATTAACTAATTTACAAATAGATGTGAGTAATTTAAACAAATTATAATTTATTATAAATTTATAATTTTTATTATAATTTATTATAAAGTTATTTAAATAAATAAAAGTAACAAACAGTGACTGTCTGATTTTGGCCACTAAAATGAACTTTTGCCCCTAAAAGAACTATTCATTACACAGAATCACAGACCTCCAGAGGGACCTTTAGAGATCACCTAGTCTAACCCGCCCCTGCTCAAGCAGGGACACCTAGAGCACATGGCACAGGGCGGCATCCAGGGAGGTTTGGAAGATCTCCAGAGAAGGAGACTCCATAACCTCTCTGGGCAGCCTGTTCCAGGGCTCTGTCACTCTCACAGGGAAGAAGTTCTTCATCACATGGAGATGGAGCTTCCTGTGTTTCAACTTGCATCCATTACCCCTTGTCCTATTACTGGCCACCACTGAGAAGAGTTTGGCCCAATCCTCCCTACTTTCTCCTCTTGGGTATTTTGTACATGTTGATGAGATCACCTCTCAGTCTTCTCCAGGCTACACAGGCCCAGATCACTTTGTCTTTCCTCATACGATGGTAACTCCAGTCCCTTCATCTTTTTTGTTGCTCTACTCTGGACACTCTCTAGAAGCTCCACGTCCCTCTGGGGAGCCCAGAATTGCCACAGTGCTCCAGGTGAGGCCTCGCCAGAGATGAGTAGAGGGGCAGGATCTCCTCCCTCAACCTGCTGGCAACACTCCTCCTAATGCAGGCCATGATCCCATTGATTTTTTCGGCCACGAGGGCACATTGCTGCCTTATGGGTAACTTGCTGTCATTTAAGTTAAGTGTTCTCTAATGTTTTGTTGATGGGGAGAAAAAACTGTTTTAGTGTAATAATGAGAGATTTTCAAAACAAACCTTTGTCTCTTGTCTTTAAATAACTCTCTGTATTTAATGGATATTTAGAAATATCATAAAAGTATTAAAGTCTCACAAAATTGAATGCAGAAGGAGACAAAGAACTCTCAATTTTACATATATTTATAGAAGTTTTTTACAGTATTTTGTGAATAAGGTTTTCAAGGTAGCCTAATAAATTTGGAGTAACATTGAAATTAACAAGCATGGAATATTCAAACTACTTAACTGCTTTGAAAATTTCAGGGCAGCTGCTGTTGGAAGTCATAAAGTATATAGGAATTTGACATCAAAAGCATCACTCCGCTCTCTCATCGCAATGAGGCATCAATCGAAAAACGTGGGCTGCATTCCATTCTATGGATTCCATGTAAGTACAGTGTGGGCCTGTAATGGTTTTCCTGATATTTATGCAATTACTTGTAATACAGACAGTGCTTTCAACTAACTCATACTGTATAAATATTGCTTGAACTGAAATCAGGTCAGAAGAGCTACCAGTTGGCATCAGTAATGTTGACAACTGTAACACACATAATTAAAATACTAGTCTACTAAACTATTACAACTCCATGCAGTAATAAATAAGCTTACCTATCAAAGTGAGACAAAATTTAGCAAAATCAGGCTCTGTAGTGTGAAGGAGCTATGCTGTCTTCAATCCCTGAATATTCTGACAAAAAGAAGTCATGAAACACAAGTTTTTGAATTTTTAATTGGGATTTTTTACATAGACTCAAGCTGCTTTACTCTGCCACTGTCACAGAGTCAAAAGTTGTTGTTGCCTTGCACTGGTTAGTAAAACTAGATCTTTACTATGACTTGTCACAAGTAGCAGGTATATTATTGAATCTTCCATGAAGCCTGTTTTTTAGGGGCCTTTGCGGGGTGACCAGGGGTTTCTTATGTAGGACTTTTTAGAATGAAGCTTTAGTCCCTACCATAACTGCAATGCAAATAAATAAAAAGCCTGAGAATGCTGGTGCAGGAATACAAAGTGATTACTGTGGGATAAGCTCATCCGTTTAGCAGAATGCAAAGAGTCGAGATGCACATTCACTGCTGATTTCCCAGTACTGTGAATGAAGTAAGAAATTTGATTGAATAATATCCGTAAAGAAATTAAACTTCCTTTCAAGTAACTTAGTTCCAAATCAATTAAAGAAAAGAGAGAGAGATGCATTTTGAAATACTGCATTTTGGATAGAGGTAAGTGTGTTTAATAAAGATCATCACTTTGACAAAAAAATAAAAAAAAATAAAACTGGCGTGCAAAAAATACCAAAGGATTCCAAATGACAAAATTTCCAAACCCCCCCCCAAACAGTGGCTGCTACATCTCTAGGATGGAGGAGCAGCATGCCTACCATTAGTCTCAAGGCAACTTGAGGTATAGCAGGGCAACACAAATAGGACCATCCTATCGCCACCTCTGAGTCCCTGCTTCAAATAGGCTCCATGCTGCACAGCAGGCTGTACTTCCTTTCATGTACTTCCTTTCATCATCAAATGATCCCAAAGATAATGAGATTAAATCACCAGAAGATGCATTCAACTAAGATCAGCAGAAACTGAGGATTTGTCTTAATTTTCTGCAGAAAGCAGAGCAAACCCTTTAGAAAGGTGTGAGTTGGAACTGCATGCAGGGAAGTATGCCATAGCCATGATCAGTATGAATGCACGTGACAGCCTTAATAAAACCAACTGCTGTCTGGTTTTATTGGCATTTTTTCTTTCTGTTTTCCTGGCTTCTGCATTTATTACAGGAAAAGATCTTCTGTTTAGTAAGATAACTTGATATACACAATCAAAGACACAAAGAGAAAAAATAGGTTGATATTAATTTCAGAATCAATCAAGGTTTGTATTAGTAACACCAACAGCTAACATTTTTTTTTTTTAAAAAAGCCTATGTTTTCGCACAGCCAATGAATAGGAATAAGACAGTATCTGTAACTCAGTGTGCACACAGTGTTAGAATTTCTTAAGGAAAGCGATGAAAGAAACAACTTTTCTTCAATGAAATACAAAATACGATGACAGTTAAACAAGGAAGAAAAGAGACGATCATAGCATTTAAGAGAAGTTTTACAAGGAAAAGCAGCAAATTTCCAAAGAATGACAAAAAAATGCTCTGGAAAGCGTATGATTAGTTTTACCACGTCTGTTATAGTTGAACTATTTTCAATGAACACTATGTGCCTTGGCATTTTATTAGTGAATTTCTGGATTGAAGAGTGATTTTTTTTTTTTTTTTGTATTTCTTTTTTACAAAGCTGTAGACATCCCATAGGTCTGTTTCTCCCTGGGCCTATAATGTTAATGAGCTTTTAGTTTGGAATATACTGAATAAGCTGAGGTATAAGTTTTCTTAAATTATGCTTTAGAGCTGATCTCTCTAACTCTTAAATACTCTGTCTGTATATTGTGATATACAGCACGAAGAGAAATACCCTAATGAAAATCTGGAAAGGATTGTTTCAGTTAACAAGGGTAAATACAATATTTCACATTCCTTTTGAATATCAGCTCACATGCTATCACAAAGAGTAAATTTGAAATAGGAAAATTTTCCTAAATTCTTCTGAAATTTCTGATTTTGTATTTAAAAGCTCTTTCAAATTTTGCAATTCTTGTGTAGAAATGTTTACCAGGGAAAAAAATCCTTAATTATTTCATTTAGGATCTGTTTATGGGTTTTGTGCATTCTAAACCTTATTCTATGAAAAGTAGTACTGTGGATTTAATTGAAAATAGAACATGAATTGATAGTAGAGCACTATTATATTAATAAACATACTATTGTGGCAGACAGTACAGCTTGAGGTGGAACAATGCTTTCCCATGACCTTGAAGGACCACTGTATACTGGTCCTCTCTTCGCTGTTCCCATGCAAAACTTACTTTAGAGAGTAATTGGAGATGGTGCAGAGCCAGCTGATTACTGGCATCTGCATGACCATGAATCAATAGCTGAATGGATAATCTTGCATGTAATTAGTTAGACTATTGGCTCATTTAGCAACCACACTTAGCATGCTTTTGGCAAAGAAGGAATTGGATCCAGGACAGTAGGGCATATAAGTTGTATCTGATGCTCAATAAAGGTCTTGGGTCTTTGGTATGATAATCCAGCGTCTGTGCACATCATATGCTGCATACTATTAATGCATATGCAATATAATTATATATTTATCATAAATTATAGGGTGAAGGCATGGATATGTGCTGTTTAATCAGGCACTGAATCGGCAATGGAATCGGCACTGAATGAGCAATGGAACAGCAGACTCCTTGAGCTCCTTGACCACTGATCTTCGACATTTTTTTGACTTTAAGTCAGATGAAGTATTTCTTGTAAGGTGCAGATTTCTGTAGAGTGAGTAGGTGTAGGTACCTTATATGTATGTTCCGTGGACACCCAGAGGTCTGCTAACTGTAAACTGAGAACCACTGTTTCAGAATAGCTGTGTTATAAAATGTGTCTCTTTATGTTCTCAAGGTACATTACTCTCTGCCTGACAGAGTTTGCTATATTTTGATATTTCCAGTGACCCCACTGGAAAGGCATATATTAGAATAACAAAGAACACAGTGATAACAATATAGCAAAATACTTCTTATCTATTAAAGATGACATGCATTGTAGCGTTTTCAGGACTATCATTAAAATCAATACAAGAGGTGGCCATTTGCTACATACTTAAAGCCAAGAAGAGCACACTGTAACATTAAAGAGCTCTTTTGAATAAGGTGACTAACAAAAAACCAAAAATAACCATAAAAAAGAAGGAAGAAAAAGAGACATTACTCTTCACAGAAATAAGAAATGATGCACAAGCTGAGTCTAGATGATTAAAAGGGAACAGATTTGGTGTCCTAAATTTCAAACAAAGGCTAATGTCTCACCTTCTCAGTTAAATGTCAGGCCTCTTATTGTAACTTATTCACAGAAGCTAATAAGCATTAATTGATACTGCTATGTGACTCTAAGCCACCATAAGCCATCCTTTCTTTTGAGGCTAATTTATTTATCTGTTGTGATGTGGAAGAATTGTTTGAAAGCAGGAACTGAGAGGAAATCTATGCCCTAACAGAAGTTTTGGCATTACAGAGGCCTGCTTGGGGTGCCACACAGTTGCCACTTCCAGGATGGTTGGTGCGCACGGACTCTGCTCCTCCATGGTTCCCTGGGCAGCACAACCTGCCCTCCTCGCAGCTGCAAAGGGGAATAACGGAGCATGGAGCGGAGTGAAGGCACCGCGGCCAAACTCTGTTGCACTCCCTGTGCTGGGTCGCTGATAAGCCGCACAGTGGCTGTCTAATGGGAGATATACGATAACATGTCCGGTGCTGAGCCAGCAAAGGTGGCAAATCACTGCTTTCAGATGAACTTTGCTTGAACTTTGATCATTATAATGTCAAAACACACCTCCATCCCAAAAGATACCCGCCTCCGAGGTACGACCACCCCTCACTGAGCATGCGCTCTAGATTTTCAGTTGACTGTACCTTTAAATGAAAGCAAGAAACTTTTTCAGCAATCAATATCAAGTATGATTCTAGTCACTCAAGCTCCACCTGAATGTAAAGAAAAGTATAAAAGGTGAACTAAGGATGAAAAGGAGAAGGGAAGAATCCATCGTAACTCTTGGGTCAGTCGACAGGCTGATCCCCGTTTCCTCCCCTCGGACTGGAATGCTGCCTGAGGAGACTAAGAAGTGAGAGGGAAGATTCCATTGTAAATTTTGGATCGGTCGATGTGCTGATCCCTCTTTCCTTCCCTCGGGTTGGGATGCCGCCTGAGGAGATTCGACACTGAGAGCCCTCTCCCATCTTCTGGGGTGAGTGATGATTGCACAGTTGTACGTCAGAGCCAGCTAAAAACCCCACTCTCTAGTAGAGAATTTCCTGTACTGATATCCGAAACCTGCTTTGTAAATGTTGCATTTGAATAAATCATACTGTTTGTGGACTTGACTACTTATTTGGGGGGAGGCGATCGGACCTACAGTTGATCCGATACTGCCAGGGTCAAGCTTATAGTTGATCACACTATTGGGGACTCAATTCGCTCCTAGGAAGGTGATCGGACCAACGGTCCACAGACTGTGAATCCAACACTGATTTGATATCTCCTTCCCCCGCCACCACTACCACTATGGCTTTCAAACTGCAACATTTCGCATGGGATTATACAGTAGATTTGTTTTTAGTATATCCATTCAAGTGCCTCAAAATGATGTTAAAATTAATTTTAAATAACACTACCCTGGTGTATAAAATATTTTGTAAATATCTCCAGTATTGTTGATGTTAGGTTATATATATATAAACACATATACTTACATGTATGTATACACATATATATATTCCTTCATTATGTCAAAAATTATTAAAAATAAATGTTAAAATATGGGAATTTTAAATAAAATGTATTGATTCTTGTCTTCTATGAAATCTTTTATTATACCCTGAACTGTGCATAAATCACAATTGATATGAAGCAATACATCTCATAAAGAAAAAGACAAGGTATCTTTCTAGAGACTAAACTGCTTATTAAGTTTTTGTACATTCAAAAAAAGATGCAATCAAAAACGCAGCTGCAATTTTTGCATTGATTCAATCACGGTAGACAGAACTTTTAAATGAGCACTGATTGTTTGAATTTTATTAGCATTTGCATGTCCAAATCCTAAATTCCTACTTTCGTCTGTAAATTTTATAGATGCAGAAGACAGGAGATTCACTATATGAATTAATACATGATCTAACTTCCGCCAATTTCTGTCCAAGAAAGCATAACTCCACCTTCATTGTGACAGAAAGAAAGAGGAGGCTAGAATATTTCCATCTTGGGCCTGTCACCAACTCTGGATCTGTTTGAACTAATTTTTGATTTTGTTTTCACAGTGTATTACTGTTGTTTTTGTAAGAAAATGAGGTTACAAACAATTTTAATAATGCAAAGAAAGGCCAACTTTTCTTGAAGGAGGTCTGTGGTACATGAGACAACTTAATCCTAAATGACTTCAAATGTGAAAATGATTTTAGCCCTCCATTTTAAACTGCTTTGTGCTGCTCATCTGCATGAGCAGATGGAAGACTACAAGTTAGGTTTCTGCCCCTCCACTGCCAATGCCCATGTCAGGATCAAGCATGCTTCTGTTCATTCTCTTTAGTAAATTAATAAAAATTCCTGGCTTCAAGTGACTCAGCATCAATAGACAAGATTCTCTATGGGAGTATTCCCTTTTGCTGTGAAGTGACTACTGGAACAGGCTGCCCAGAGAGGTTGTAGAGTCCCCTTCTTTGGGGATCTTCCACACCAACCTGGATACCACCCTGTGCCATGTGTTCTAGGTGTCCCTGGTGGAGTAGGGGGGTTGGACTAGATGATCTCTACAAGTCCCTTCCAACCTGAATCATCCTGTGATTCTGTGACTATGGTCCAAAATGAAGTACCTTGATTATATGGCTGAAATACGATATTCTGGATTTATGAAGTTAATTACCAAAATCAAGAGTTTGTGGTTCCTTAACGACTTAAGGAACACTATGTTCCAGAATGACAGACCCAAAGAATTAATGAGTAATATTGAGCAAGTGCCATAATCACTCTCTAGGATCTGAGCGTTTCAAGCTGGTGAATAGGGTTCACCAGTGCTGACTATTGGAGGGGTACCCTTTCCTTATGAGCTAGCCTGACTGATAACCACAACTTCTGCTTCATGACAAACCTATATAGATCACCTTAAAAAAAAAAAAAAAAAAAAAACTAGGACTGCACAGATCATGTCTGATCAACATTTGTTGGACCATCCTTTCCCACACATTTAACCTTAGATACTCCTCTTTTTGAGAAGAAACACATTTTAAAGTTCCAATTTTTATGCAGAAGATTTTGCAAGACAGGAGAACAGTTTGGTTTGAAATCAGAGATAGCAAAAGCCCAAAATATGTAGTAGCAGTAGTCCAAATGTCCCATGAATCTTACCTGAAATTGTCTGAATCACAGAGTCAAGGCCAGAGAAAGGGGTAAGCTAGCACTTGTTTTTTCTAGGTCACCTCCATTTAGGGAGTTCAGGAAGTGAAGTAGAAGCAAAGATGTGAGGTGACTTGCTGAACAAATTTCTTCATTTCTCACTACTCACAGTAGTAGGAATGTATGCAAGGAAAAAGTAATTCATTTATTTAACAGAGCATCCTTCATTGTGTTTTGATCAACACCTGCTGCAAGCAGATGAAAGAGTAGTAATGAATTTATGTATATGTATCTGTTTTGCAAGATTTCAAGCTAGGTCACAAAGCAAAAAAAAAAAAAAAATCCAATAGGCTCACCCTATAGGAAAGTTTAATTAGGCAACACAAAGAGGTTTTATGTTCTAGAGCATGTCATCCATAAAAAGTTCTGAAGTTTATCTAGTGACTCTTGAACTCAGATTACATGAAGAGTACATGGAAGAAATATCAGAAAGATACAGTTAATACATATAAAAACTAAACAGATTTTTTTTAAGAACATCTTAAAAGTGTGATACACTCTAGGAAAAAAAAAATTGCCCCCTACCAAAAGTCTACATAGCTGACTGAGACATATTGAAGAGCACAACAAAAATAATCCATTGATAGTTCATTTGCTGAGGGGGATGTGATATAGACAGTGTCTGTCCTACAACTCCAAAGTAGTTGCTATGAAATAGCAATAATAAAGGGAGACAATGCCCGTGAAGAATCTGCACAAAGCCATTTTTTTGTGGTTTCCAATGGTACCCTAATTTCTTTGCCCAATTAAATACAAATATTTTTAAGGATTATTGAAGAGATTTCTAGATTTTTGATGCCTTTTACTCTATCTAAAATAATTGCACAGAAAGCATTTGCATTTTCCTATGAAGATACCTGTAATAAATTTCAGTCACCAGATTAAAACATGTCTTTGTCTTCTTTAAGAGTATAAATTTGGATTCATTCTTAATACATTAGGAGACCTACCCCTGACTGAAACTGGAAATAAAGAAGGAAAAAAGGAGCAGAAAAAAGCCTTTGATTTTTTTTTTTTTGGATGTGGATAGAGTTTTTTTTTTCTTTTGATCAAACCCAATTGAATTTGCATGAAAGTTGAATGAAAGCATTAAAAAAACTAAACTTGTAAACACTAAATTTCTTTACCTTCTTCACATTAAAACATCTTTTTCAAGCTAAAAAGAGAAAAAATGTTTCTAAAATGCACAGCTTTAGTAAAAAGAAAACAAAATTTAGGACTTAGTTTTAAGTTAATCATATTTCTAATGATTACAGGCATTTCAAAACTGAGGACTTGCTAGCATTTGGGCTATCTACTCTATTGTAGACAATTCAGCCTTTGATCTGACCCAGGCATCATTTCTTTTATCTTTCTTTTGATCTCTCTTCTATCTGAAGCTCTACCCTTATCTAATAGGCTACAGAAACATGTTATTTTACTTCCTGTACAGCCGGAATTCTTCTACAGAGTTAGGGAGAGGGAAGAAAACTAATTGCACAGCTCGACATAGAGTTCAGCCTTGTCATGCAATACTAATTCTGTAAATCCTGACATCTTTTCCTCACCTAGACAACAGCAGTGGAAAGGCAAGTGCCATTGAGAATTACAGGGGGATTGTTTTAAGAAACATCAACAAAAATAATAAAAATTTATATCAAGAAGATCTGAAGGGAAACCTACAAAATGATGTTAGTCAGTAAGAACACTGTCCACCTGTCCCTGTAAAATAAGCCAGGCAATGTAGTAGAATTTCAACTATATGGGTGGTCATGGGGTTGATGCTCAGTTTAGTAGCAGGCATTGTCAGCCTTGTCAATAAATTTACTCAGCAGTGCTTATAGGAACTTTGCAAGAGCTGAGAAGCACTGACCCTTCAGGAACAACTCACCAAGGAGATGGAGCAACTGATTACTTGTATCTTGCTTGCATGGGAGTCCTTTGATCTCAGTTTTCACTGTACAAGAGAAACCAATGTTGAAATAAAGGAGTACTCCTGGCAACTCATTTTGTGGAAGGCAAAAATGTGAGCTCCTCTCCACCTCCTCCCTTTTGATCTCTTTGGGAATTAGGAAGCTGTAGGATCATAGAGCGGTCATGATATTAATGATCAGCTGAGTAGCAGTATGTCATATCTTAGAATAGTAACTCCTTTTTCTTTGGGAATCATAGAGCTAATTTGCTCAAGAGGCATTGCTTTCAGAAAACACCAAATACTGTCAGTAAATGGGAATTCAGCAAACACGGGAACTACTGGCTTCGACAGGGACAATATACCATCAAGGAGCTGATGGACATCTTGTCTCTGTGTTGGACAACAACTTTTATTTCTCGTATATTCATAACAATACTCATCTATTTTTGTTATTGGCGCAAGCAATATGTATGAATACCCTGTATATTTTTTACACATTTAGATGTGTATATATGTGTATATAGATATATATATGCTTATGTGGACATGAACATATGCATGTTTGTGTTTGCATGTGCACATGTAAGACAGCATTGAAGACACACATAAACAACCCCCCCCAAGACTCCATATCATAAAGATACAGACATCTGAAGTAGGAGAATTTTGTGGTCTTACTGCTAAAATCTATTTTTTTGTCTCATGATCATACTCTACTACTTGTTTGCTCTACACAAAAAAAAGAAAAAACACAAAACAAAACCAGATTTGTCCAAGGTAGAGATTTTCTATCTCTGCTGCAGAGTGCTTTGTCTACTTTGGGTGCTGCAAAAATGTAATTTGCTGGTTCACTGATAGTGTATTCCGACTGAACCATACTGAAATACCAATCAAAACTGAAGAAAACTAATGCTTTCAAATCAGACCTGCACATGACAACCAGGATTGTCATTTTCTGAGATCTCAGTGTGCCAAAGACCCTCCACTGAAATTTGCAGAAGACGAGCACTCCATTAGACACATGTGCAAGTGAATTTTGCCAGAAATGATAAGCTGCCACTGTCAGTGACCTCTGCAAAAGATAAGATTGAAATGATGTCTGTAGAAAAAAATAACATGTCTTAGGGAATAGAATTGGAACAGTCTACACAGGCAACAGAAAGTAAAGTATAGAAGCTGTGTTTGTGAATTTTTTTTAAAAAAAAAGTAAAAAGAAAGAGGGAAAAAGAGAAAGAAAAACACTTAATGTATGGATTTAAAAGCGATGTATCTTCTTATCAGGGACACAGAGGTATGGCTTGTAAAAAGGTCATTTTAGAAATATTGATACTTTTTGAACAAACGTATTTCAATATCTTTGGATATAGTCAAATCAGTGGATGAATACATGAAACTAGAAAAGCAGCAATAATTAATTGACAGCAGTTTGTGCATTGCAGGTATATTTTAGGGAAAAAAAAGAAAGAGCAAGAATGGGGAGGTGGGGCGGAAGAGGCTAGGAGCCAATGAAGAGGACAGACTATCTCAAAGCAGTTGCAGTAGCGCTAGCCATGCAGCATAGCATATAAAAATAATTCAATTCATCAATATCTTCCCCTTTGCTTATTCCCCCTTCCTACGATGCTGTATCTCTTTACACGAAATACTCATTTTGACTGGGAGAAGGAGCAAACAACATGAAACTAAACCTTGAGATCGTCTTTGAGAAGATCAGAAAGGTTAACTTTTAAGTAAGATATTCTTCTAAAGACCCTAAGGGTTTTAAACATCCAGACCATTTTAAAATGTACCGACTGGAAAATCTTTCAAATTCTGGGAAAAAAAAAGGTGTCTCTTTTCTTCAAGGTTATGTATTTCCTATTTTTTGATCATGTGTATAAGGATAGATTGACAAAAAAATACACAGTTCCAGTTGCTTTTTTAAATATAATGGCCTTTTATATTAATTTTAAAATATCGGTGGCATTTATAAAGGATATTCTTTCCAATTTGCTATTGAAAAGATATGGAAACCATGTCAACATGAATACATTATTTTTGCTTAAGCAAATGCCATTAAATTAGTATAATATTAATATTAAAATTATATTAACATTTTTATCCTATGGTATAATGTCAAATAAGAATAGTGCACCAAGATGTTCCATCCTATTGATTTCTATCGTAAGGAAAACAAAATTGAAATATATGTGAAATTCTCCTATTGCAGTTATTTAATTACCCTCATAATATTTGTTGTGACAATCCCTTAAGGATCTTGTCCTGATTCTGGTATAAGCTGTCAACACAGAACTTAAATATTGTACCTGATGCTAAGAACATAGAACTGAAGTGAAAGATAAGTCAAGAGATAGAGAAATAAGATGTTTCAAGAAACCATGAGACACCATCGGTTAGCCTGAGACCCAAGTGTATCTGAAAAAGCTGTTTTTCTGAGATGTGCAGTTACCTTAAGTAGCTTCTAAAAGTTAAAAGTTCATTGAGGAAGAATATTTATTTGCAGAAGCACCAGTAGATAACATAACTTTAACATGCTAGTATATATTTGACATAAGTAAAGACTTACCTGCAAAGATCCAGTCCAGGTCATTTCTGGCTTCCAGTGCTTCACTAGGAGATGCATCTCCTTAGCTCTAGATCTCAACCCCACCTATAGCTCATAAGAATTTTAACTCTCAACTATGCAGGAGGAAATTCCTGTTTAAATATAAATGCCTTTTATTTGCAGCTGAAATGCTTAACGGGTTAAGTACAAATCCTGTTAAGGCTAACATTTTTAGAATGTTAGCAGATTTTATATACTAAACCACTGCTTTCCAGCGGGCATGGCATAGGTGAACTTCTTCTCTTTTCCAGCTCCTTTCAGTACTTTTTAAACCATTCTCAGCACAAGTCTTGTGTATGCACATACAAGATAGATCCATAATTTCAAATGACTGGTGGCAGTCTTGCCCTTTAATCAGTGATATTTTTATATATAAAGACTATGGCACATCCACTACGTATTCAGAGTTTTTCTTAAGATATTATTGAAGCACTAATAAAAAGGCATATTCTTTTAGTCATTGTACTATTGTCAGCAAATCCATCACAACTTTCTTTCTTAGAGTTCAATGCTCTAATCTGCGTATAATAACCAGTTTGAAATAGAATTAATAATCATAAATAACACTAAGGCATAAACTTAATGCCCCAATTAACTTTTAAAAACAGAGTGAGACAGTTTGACAGAAGAACATTTTAAGGGGGTAGAGGAAGGGAAAGACTACTTCCATGTCTTCTGGCTCTTACCCTCTGTCCTACTCTCCCTGTTCCCTCTAAAATCTGTGATAGTTCCTTTAAGATTCACCTAAATTGGTAATCTGAGAAGGGCAGGTTTTTCTTACTAGCACTGAAGATGGGATATTCTGGGGCGTTCAGCCTTGATTAATCTCTATTCTCATGGATGTCAATGGTAAATCGAGGTCAGTGGGGTGATTTTAATACAGCTGAATGATTTTGAAAATCCATCCCTAATGGCCACATGAGATGAGAGTTGTCTTTTTTTTTCTTTATGTTTTCTAGAATCCCTACAGTTGGAAAAGTGTCCATCTTATCTGTTTCTGAACCATACAGCCCCAGAGGGGCAGTTATCTGTAAAATGTGGAAGGTCATCCACATAGAGATTCTTCTCCATTCTGCTTTTTTTTTGCTAGGGTCTCTGAAGAAATGAGCCAATGATATAAGCCAATGTAATTCACAATGCTGTTCAGCAAAGCAACACTGAAGACAAAGGAGGAACCAAATTGTAACCTTGAAATTACAATTCATATTTCAAGAGAGAAATGTTCCCTTTTTTTGTGGATAACACATTCAGACAAAACAAAGGTGCCCGCACACACACACACAGACACACACACACTTAACCAAAATGCACGTATTTGTCAAAAGAAAAACACATACAGGGCATCACATAAGAAAGAAGGTAGAAGTCAAAGGGCAACTGTCTTAGATAGTAACTTGTTCAGTGAATTTCACTTCCCAGGCAGACTCTATAAATCATGCATGACGATCAAACAAATCAAAATCAACAACCTCATAAAATGAATTATTTCAAAGGAAAGTAGTCTAAATTCCTTGAACTGCAGGACTGATCCACTTGAGTGTTTAACCTTCACAAAATCTAGCATCCTAGCTGCTATAATGTCCAACCATTTTCATTACCATATAATAAACTAGTAACACTTGTCACCACAGTTACTAAAGAAGTATTTAAGAACAAAAAGAGAGAACTATCTTCCGCTATTTGATCTTTTCTTGTTCATATTGTTTTTAATGTTTTATGCTTTATACTTGAGGGAGTAAAGGAGAGGGAGAATAGGATAAAACTTTTCCATAGGATGGGTCAAGGAAGACAGGTATTGTACAAGTCACTGGACTAGGACCTGAAGATTTTCTTCCATTGAGCTGTCTCTTTATGACTTCATGCAATTTTTTAAATTGTCTGTTCCTTTTAAGTCTTTTTGTCGCCTACAAAATTAGGACAATAATAGCTACATATAAAGACCAATTCATTATGATATCAAGGCCACTATCATAATACTAGCTCTTCTGTGTATAGTCTCCTGTTCTGCAGTGATGACTGTTTAGCCTGAAAGCTCTCAGTTAATTAATTCTCCAATTACTGTTTTCAGAAATAAAAAAGTTAAGAATTGATTTTTTTTCCCCATTGCATGTATGCCCCTTTTCCAAGATTTTGGAAAGTGAAAAGTATCCTAGAATGTATAAAAAAGCATCCTGATTGTTGGAAGGGACAGGGAAGGGTGGGCTACAGCAAAGGGGTATCTTTGTTTTGCGATGCTTTGGGTTTCCAGCCCAAAAGATTTCTCTGTCTTCAGTCATGAACTGCTAGCCAATGCAATACTAGTAAAATAAGTAAAAAAGTCAAAAACAGAAAATATTTTTAGATAAGAATGTTGACAGGCCTTTAGGGAGAAAAAATTACCTGTAGGCTTGGTCGGTCTGCAGAGTATTTTGAGAACTAGGGAAGAACAGGAGCATGAAGTGTTGGTGGAATTAGATGTTTATCTATCTCATTTATCCATTTATCACACTACCGTTTATGCTGTCCAGAATAACAAAGAGATTGTTTTACCTCAACAGAAGATAGCCTGGTCAAAAATACAGCCATCATTAACTTTGTTGATGTCCATAGATCTTCTTCTCTGTCTTTTACCTGTATCTTTAATTCACAGTGAAGAATCGAAATTGAATATGTATTTTTAAAACCTCAGAAATAACAATAGGAATGTGGATCTGTATGATATCATCAAACATCTGACTGCAACGCAATCAGACTTGCTTCCAAGAACCAATCCTGGATCCTATTTAACCAATTAAGAATGGCAGCCCTCCATAGCACAGCTATTTCTTGTCTGCCAGCGCAAGGGTCCCAGATGTTGTCTTCTGGCACACAGGACATGTTCTGGCAACTGGGCGTCTTGCCAGTTCTGCAGCACAATACTCAGCAAGTTAGTGTGGTCACAAGGCAGAAAAGACAGGAAATCACTTTCCGAGGGATCCCCTGCTACTGAGCTGTAATGGAATGGATCACATCCCACTGTTAAAATCTTCCCAGTATAAAGTGTGGACACGTATCTGACTGCAAAAAAAAAAAAAAAAAAAAAGAGAATAGACGCGAGCAGATTCACATTGTTCAGACCAGCAACCAGTAAACATTATCTAGCATGACTGCCTGTTTTGTTGTTGTTGTTGTGTTTCATCCTGAGTGGAAAAAAAAAGTAATTAAAAAACTCAATGAACACAAAAATCTGTTAGCATAAAAAATGAGTAAAGAAGGTTTAACAGCAATTCATTATATGTCTGAAATGAGTGAATGCCACAAAAAATATGGACAACACAGCAGGTAATATTATATCTGGCAACAGCTAGTCCTGAAGCACTTGATGTGGTAAACAGTTTCCCATCAGCTGAAGCAGAGGAAGCTAAACTACAAAACTGCATTATAGAAATTAGAACCCTGCTGCACTCCATTAGAAAAATGAAGCACACACAGGAGGAATATTTTTTTATCAGAGGATACAGAAGGAAGGTGAAACCATGAATGCGTCTGTGACTCATTTAAAGATGAAGAGTAACCAGGGAATCAGGAAAAGGAAGGAAAGAGGAAAGGAGGCAGCTTGAGAGTCTGATAAGAGATGGAATCACAGCTGTGATGAGCAGAGAGAGTGAAACCAAAGAGGAACTAAAAATGCTACAGAAAGATACTTGAACACAACAATCAGATCTGCCAAGTCGTGGGTGAAGTTTTGCTATTTTCAGTAAGTATATGAACAGCATAAAAGATTTTGAAGTTTTGGCAATCTATCACAACCTTTTTAATGAAGATACTGAGCAGCACAACCAAAATGAAGAATATTTCAGTATGAATCTACTCACTCACCTTCATTTCTTTTTTCCCTAAATTAGACTTCTATTTTTCTTCTATTAACTTATTTTTCACAGGTTGTTAAGGAGCACAGAGTGCGGATATTTATTTTTTCTTAGTTTTGAGGAAAACTTCCCCTACAAGAAAAATAGAAGATGAGAATCAATAATTATTAATAATAGTAATAATAATAAAGCACTGGAATAATTCTAAATTAATTGGGATGTTTCCTTATAAAATTTAAGGCAATATTATCCTACTTAAGAGCTTATAGCATTTCTTAGTTTAATTAAAAATCAGTAAGAATTCATTTCTTACATGAAACTGAAGCTATCTGAAAGTATATTCTTACATGGAAAGAATTATTTACCAGACTTTTTAAAAAGTAATTTGCACCAAAATCTTGTGTTAATGAAATATCTGTTATTTGTATAGGTACTCTGAAATATCACATGAGGTAATAATGTGTGTATTTAGTAAGAGGTAGACTCAAAGACATTTTGAAAATCACAGAATCACAGAATGGTTAAGGTTGAAGGGGCCTCAAGAGATCAACTAGTCCAACCTCCCTGCTCAAGCAAGGACGCATAGAGTACGTGGCACAGGGTGGCATTTAAAAAAAATACTACCCAGAATAATATATTAAAAATCTGCAGTAGAATCTCTAATGCAAAGCATTTAGTCCTTTTCTTACAGTAAAAAGACGATACAGGAAGTACTCCAGAGAATAGAGTGATAGAACCATGAACAGCATTTGCTTGTTGTACTAAATCAGAGCTATTGACTTTCAGGCAAATGCTGTTTTTTATCAGCTCTGCCAGGCAGTGCATACATAAATCTAATTATTTGTTGTATTAAACTTAAAAATAAATACACCTACCAAAATTAACATGACAATGAAGATAAAAACTTGTCTGGAACTACAGAAGAGGGATTTTAAAGGTAAGGCTGAAATCCATCCTTCACTCATTTTGCTGTGACAACTCCTTTTTTAGCCAAGTCTTCTCACTACTTTGAGGCCTTATCTCTTGCTTTAAGCCCCATTCAGAAATGGTAAATTAATGTGTACTATGTTGAACAATGATGACTTTGGTAATAACAGATCTGGTCTGGCATCAGTGACCTGGATTTCTCTTCAAAGTAAACATAGCACCAGGAAAGTTCATTACCTCTAATGTGGGAGAATACCTCGCTAATGGAGGTTTTCCAATGGAAGATGGGTACGAGGAGTGGAATTAGGGCAAAGGGGACAGGGTTACTGTAGGTCATGAGCTGGAGAAAAGAGGAAGTAGGAAGGAATGACAGGGAAAGCAAGTTTGGCCATGTGGAGCAGGATGGAGGTGTGGCTTATGTACGGGCCGATCAAATAAACGTGTGATCGGCTAGCAAAAACCAATCTCGTGCATCGCATTGCGTGAGGACAGCTGTGTGTAACCAATCACAATGTAACTATGCACGTAGCTATGCTATGTTGCAAAATGTACTCGATAAATAGAGCGCCGAGATGCGAATAAAGTGATTTCTCTTTGACTCATATTGAAGCCTTCAGGAGTCATGTCTGGCTTCCCGCACCCATATAAGTGTACGCTTAGCTAGACATCAGCTTTTGAAAAATGTCAGGCATGTAGTCATAGAGTCATGAAGGTGTCTACTCCAAAAATATTTTCTGTACTCCAGACTCTAAATAAAGCACAGAAGAGGGAATATTGCTCAGAAATGTCACATGGCTAGAACTTCTTAACCACTCATTAAATGCCTCTCCACTAATCACCGTGCCTTTTAACTTATGCAGTGTGATGAGTGGTGAGGTGTAAGACTGACACTAGAAGTTTGATTTAGAGACACAAACAAGCACTAAAACGCTATTTGGAATCCTCTCTTGTGGATCTGGCTCCGTGTGCTGGCTATGAGGAAATGGAAAAAGGATTGTAGAATGTGATTTGGTAAGGGCAGGTAAACCACAGAACTGGCTGATCAAAATTGTGTCTGTGAAATGGAAAGGTTTCAGTATTGTTAGGAACAGCAACCCTGTGGCTCCTGTATTTTCTCAGAGTGATTATATTAGGGCCAGTGAATGCTCATTGCATGGATTTCTCCTTACCATTATGACTATAAACTACAAGTGTTTTTTTCCAGTAGAATGCAGAGAATAAAACTCTCTCACAAATAAACTAAATAGTAAAGGTCTAAAAATGTACTGCAGTGAGAAGGATAGTTCAGTAAGCCGCTTAACTGAACTTACTTTCTTAATACACTTAGAAATTCATTTTACCTCACTTCTTAGTTTTAGTTTCAGTATCTATTCAAACACGCACAGTCACAGACCACAGTGGAAAAGTCATGTAATTCCTGATCAGTATAAAGGAAGAATGTAACATTTGAAGGAGCAGAAGAAACAGGCATGCTGTAGAGGCAAATCAATTTGTTCATGCAGATACATGTACTTTTTTCTCAATTTAAATTGCATGCAGTTTTTTATATATACTTATGCATGTCAGATTTCTCTACCACACAAACAGAAAATGTCTTAACATAGTTCTGTGCTCTCAATACAGTATAAAAGAAAAGAATGTAATTAATAGGTTCTGCTGTTATTTCCACGGGATCCATTTCTCTTAGAACAAACGCTAATATATTCTGACTGCATTTAAATACAAAAAAAAAAAAAAGTCTTAGTGTAGGATTTCCATACAGAAATGTCACCAACATTGACTTCACTGGATAGTTTAACTTGATAAATGCTTCAGCAGTTCAGTCATAATCTGTATGACTAGGACCTGCTCACATTCTCCAGAAAAAACTTTCATATTATCAGGTTTGAATAAAATACCATCTGTTATCCTTCACATTAAATGACCTAAAACCTGGCATATATGGGTAGAAAAGTAAGGTTGAGAAAGAGAACTCTGAGTATCACTCTGGTCCTCCTATGGAAGACCTTCCCTCTGCTTGCTCTGGCTTGCAAAAGAAAATATTATTTGGTAGTACTCATAACAAAAAGAAATTTGGTGAGGGAGTAACAAGCCTTCTTTCTTTTCTTCTTGCATAATGGAGAAGCTCTATACCCAGAGGCTGAATGATTAAAGCAGTATTCTTCATCTTAAAATCACCAGCAAAGTATGACTGAAATATCTCCCATTGTAAGAAGATTTGTCTTCATCTTCTTATTTTCAATTTTTACATAAGTATGAAATGTATTTATATTATTTGCTATAATCTAATAATAATAATCATAATCATAGGAGTCAATATACTCTTGTATGTTAATCTTCTTTTAGTGGCTATCTTATGGTCTTAATGGTGAAGAAAACCAATAAGAAAATAGCATTCATTCTATCTTTAAGTATATTACATGAAATTTCATTTTAATTAGATTGTGGAATCATTGAAGCACATATGTTATTAATTTTTTATATAATTTAGGATTCTAGACAATGCCAGCTAAGTAACATTTGAATCTGGTGGTAAGTGTGCTTAATGTGCCACACACATTCAAGATTTTGATAAATGAAAATTCAGTAGAACATCTAGGAAGTGGTATTTTTTAATGAATTCAAGCAGATATAATAGTAGAGTAGTAACTCCCAAAATGGATAAAAAGAATAATCCTCTTGGATACTGTTCATCTTATTTCATTTATTTGATTACATTTGAAGAGGTCATCATGAGACAAGGTTTTTATTACCACATCCATTTTCATACTTCAGTGTTATCTTCTAATACTATTTTAAAATATGCTGTTTTAAATAATATTTTTGACTACTTGATCTCAGAGGCTCTTCTTTTTGTTAGAATTATTCATAATTAGAAATAAGAAGGACAATCAAGAATATAGAATACTTTAAAGAATGATACTGGAATAAGCCCCTTTCATTTTATTTTACCAGATAAGTTCATATATTTTTCTATAGATTTTACTTACTGAATAACCAATTTAAGGAAATTAAATGAGACTGGTAACCTTGTTTCTCAAGATTCTTTCATATTCTGATATTCAGAAAACAGATGTTGGATTTTGTAGATACCTATGATGTTTGAGATAATAATTTAGAAAGGGGTTGCTCTGCAGTTTATATTTTTTTTCATAACATTGCAAGAGTAATACTGTTCTAAATAGCCTTGAGCTGTGTGGCAACCATAGTCAGCAAAAGAAAGTACACCATGAAGAAAATCAACTCTCAGTGCCTCAAAACTTATTATAGAATGTGCCAGTCCCAAACCAATCTGAAGTCCTATGGCCAAGTTG
Organism: Tinamus guttatus; assembly: GCF_000705375.1. Next base: position 187,531 of record NW_010582321.1, on the reverse strand, counting down.
TAGGTTAAAATCACAATTTCTTGACATTCCAATGGCCTTTTCCTTCATGTGCTTGTACTTCTGAGGGTCATAGCCCATAAATGCAGTGAGATTCTACAATATTGCTCATAAGGCTTTATGGTCAATTAAGATGCTGCCACTGCAATTGTAAAATGGCCAGCTGTCTCAGCTTCTGTTTCAAACTAATGTGTGAGATTGCTTTATGTTTTAGAGCTACTGAAGCATTTTTTTTTTCTCCCCAAGGCTTTTCATTCTTTGCCAGACAGTATAGTTTAATCAAAGACACAAGAACATATTAAAAAAAAAAAAAGCAGCTTCGCTGCTGCACAGATGTTTCTCTCTTTGCACGTTATGCAAGGCAAGCGTGCTTGGTCTGATCTGTAAAGTCAGGTCAGGATTTTTTTTAAGGGTTTTAAGTTTTAAGTCAAATTGGAAGAGGACATATTCACTAATTACACACCTGAACTCAGTACACGATAATAGTAACCGAGAACACTCAAAGCTGTGCTTGAATTGCAGAGAACAATAAAGTAAAGTTAGGGTATGAATGTAAATTGTTCTGGCACTAGCAAAGTATGGAAAATTGATCTGTTGATTAAGCTGAGGAAACCATTGAAGCAGCAATTCTTCCATTATAGAGAATAGAAAGGGATAATATATGCTTCAGTGAGCAGTCTAGACCTGGGTCAAACTTGAAAGTCATTTGTCACTTCTGAAAACCAGAAAAGTGTTCACCTTACCAAGAACATTACTTCCATGGAAGTGCTCAAGGACTTCTGGATCCTGCTTTTCTCACTGATGTTGCTAACATACCTCAGAAGTTAATATGCTTTGTTTGTGAACTTCTGCTCTATGAGGGTTTTCATTCTTCAGATCAATTATAAGTATTGGATCAAGTTCAGCTTGAGAGTAAATTTGTAGCAGCAACAGAACATCAGTGAAAAGCTTTATTCATATGCCCATCAATTGATAAGGTACTCAATCAATTAACAACCGATAAAGTTACAGATGATATAATAATTGATTAAATAGGAACTCAGTATTCTACAGTGTACTCAGTATGAAATGCTGGGATCCTTAAAACATCTGTTTAATAACAATTATCTCATTTTTTTTCTGGAACTGGGTATTTCAAAACCCAATAAATTCATGTAATATTTCCATGTTATGAAATATTAAATTGATTATTGAACAGGCCTTATCTCTATGATGCTCTGAGCAGTAAAATATGTTCGAACATACGCATAACTGTACATCTACACACACTTATTTGCAGCTCTGAATATTTTTAAAGCAATGAAGAACAAATTGTTTTGATAGATATTACATGAACAATATTTAGAAACTTTATATACCCAGACATGGCAGTGTATAGAAAGTAATTAAATGCCTGGAAAAACATATACTTAGAAAAGTATGGGAAAAGAATTAAACTTTTTCTGATTGAATATCAAAGTTCTTGATAGTCCCCGATAAAACTTACATGACCCAAAAGAAAGCTCCCGATAAAACTTACATGACCCAAATATTGTGTGCATTAGTTTTTTATTTTTTATTTTTATTATTATTTTTATTTTACTTTGTAACATTTGTTAGTATACCTAGGGATTTCTCTCCAAATTACAGCCTGTACTTAAAAAAAACATACTGTGTAGATAAGCAGAGTGATAATGTAGAGTTGTGGGAGAAATGTTTGAAAAGGTAAATTTTAGAAACAGGGAGCAATCATGTAAATGACTAAAAAGCAGAATCATATTAGGAACTAATTGAGGCAATGATGTGATTCAGTTTTTATTCCTGCCTCATGGCATACAAGTAGGTACTAAAGAAAAAACACAGTCATGTTTTATTTTATTTTACCTTTCCAGTCTTCCTCACTCCTCCATGCAAAGAAATCACAAATCAACTTGCAAAGAAGAAACTGGAATTATAGAATCACAGAATCACAGAATGGTTAAAATTGGTAGGGACCTCTAGAGATCACCTAGTCCACCCCCCTGCTCAAGCAGGGACACCTAGCACACGTGGCACAGAGTGAGTGGTGTCCAGGCAGGTTTGGAAGATCTCCAGAGAAGGAGACTCCACAGCCTTTCTGGGCAGCCTATTCCAGGGCTCTGTCACTCTCACTGTCAAGAAGTTCTTCCTCATGTGGAGGTGGAACTTCCTGTGTTTTAACTTACACCCGTTACCCCTTGTCCTATCACCGCCCACCACAAAGAAGAGCCTGGCCCCATCCTCCCTATGTTCAATCCTCAGGTACTTAAACATGTTGATCAAATTTCCTATCAGTCTTCTCCCAGGCCCAGCTTGCTTAGTCTTTTCTCATACAATAAATTCTCCAGTCCCTTAATCATCTTTGTGGCTCTAAGATGTACTATCCTAAGATAGGATCCGCTTACAGGAAAAAAGGAAGAAAAGGAAAGAGACCAAAAAGAGCAAGAGAAGAAGGATCAAAAGAGTGTCTACAGAAACCTTCTTCCAGATGTGATTTGTAAAAAAATACAAGCTCCAAGAGCTATTGTGCATGCAACATAAAATATTTTATTAAGTCCCTTACACTTCAAGAATAGATATCAATTATTGACAAGCACACTTCACAACAACAGGAACATCAGTTCAGATAAGGATTCAAAAACGGAATGCTTCTAGGATTATCTCAAACATCTGGTTCACAAAGTTAAGCAGGAATTTCTTAGCAAGAGGCATTTCTGCAAGGTTTTACTATTTTTTTTTTCCATCCTGGATAGAACTATGAAGAAAATAGCATCTTATAAGAACTCATATGCCATTTTACTTTTTCTGAAAAGGGAAAATCCATACAAATTGACTTTTCTGATTTATATTTGGGTAGGCCTTAATTTATCTGTGCCAGTTCATCCCTAAAAGAATGAATTTTCAAGGTTTTTTTAAAATTATTGAATGAGATTATATCAAAGTCACATCTTTTCCAGCAGCTTCTATTAAACTTTCATTCTGTGGTTCGGTATGCCTGAATTATAAGCATGCTACCTATTGAAGCTTGTTTGATAACAGTTCAAATAAATGTGAACATTGATAATTTTAGGAATCTCTGTCAGATGGATATTCAGATACCATGCCATATATTTTAAGAAGATTAGAGTATGGATTTCCAGATGAAAGACTTTGCTCAGGATCTTTCTTAGTAATATAAATACCAGAAAAAGAATGACTTGAGCTAAGCCAATTTCTAATAAAGATAAAAAATACCACAGGACTGAAAAGACTAGTTTCCATCAAAAGTACTATTGCAATCATTCTTTAACTTGTTAAAGGATAAACATTAAAGGGGAGACATGTTATTAATCAGTTTTTCAAAGTTTGCTTTTGTATTTCTTATTTTATATCTAATAAGAGAGAAAAAATATTTTTAATTTTGATAATAATTTTTATGTACTTTATAGCAGAATTCAATTAAAACAAAAGTTTAACAGAGGCAAGAATGCATATTCTTTAATATTGATGATGAAAAACTAACAGTTCTGTTACAGTGAGTTTGTGAATCTGAACATAATGTGAACTACTGAATGATAATTCATTCAGAGTGAGGAAAAGAGTATATGGTATTTAACAAATTGTTATATGGATGTTCTAACTTTGAACTTTTACCTTGGGATATACTTAATATGCATGAAAAAAGAAGTGATGTAATTAAAATAATTATTTCTTTTGTTTGTATTTCTCATTGGTGTGTCTTGCATTATTGTATGTTGTAGTGCTTTATTCTACTTGTGTTTCCCTTTTCCCTTGTTCTAGTATAAATATCTACTGGACATAGCGCAATGCTTAGTGCATAGGGACATAAAGCTGTAGCAGCTTCTCCTCTACTGAGCTACCAGATCTGGCAGCTTCTAATATAGTCTTTTATTTCAAGTAAATTAAGTACCCTTTCCCAAGCCCTTAAAACACTGCACATAGCATAACCTCAGTTACATGCTGATCTACATAAGGCTTGTCCATTTCTGAGCTTTTATATTTACTTTTTATTATAAAGATCTTAGTTCTGGGATGATAGATAAAAAGACAGCTTTTTGTTGTTAGTGTCTTTTAACGGTAAGTTAGCCTTTAAGAATTCAAATCCATACAGATAAGTGTTATCCAATCCTTAGCTATTCCTTAGTTAATAAGGATTCTATATTCCTATCCTTTAATAACCTTAATATACTAGGCCATTATTTCTGTATGGCAGCATTATGTAGAAAGTTGTCATTTATTAAGCTCACAAATATATTCCTTGAAAAAGGGATCCAAGTTTGTTTTTATAGTGAAGGTCTATGTGTGACATTATTGTGCAAGAGCAATCCTGTGCAAAATGTTTCCTGACAAACTTCAGCTATTTCCCAGCTATTTGATGAGACTATTTACACCACGTCTGCTTATTTTTCTTCTAGATTGTCTTAAATGATTGACATTTTTTTAATTCTTGTTTACAATGGTCTTGAAATTCCTGTTGTTCTGAATCTTCCCTGACAGACACTGTGCTTAAGACATACTGCATATTCTGATCCTTTGCTTTAAAATACTACTGTTCATAAAAATGCCCATAAGCGTTATGCAATACAGGCCACAACTTTAAAATATTTTGTTAGGTATGCGAAATAGCATACACTACTGTTCATAAAAATGCCCATAAGCATTATGCAATACAGGCCACAGCTTTAAAATATTTTGTTAGGTGTTAGACAATAATATGAGGACAAAACCAGTCACTGATATTTAGTGCTTCACTAAACATATACATGCTTATGCATAACACAAAGTTAAAAGAAGACATTCAGATAAGTTTTCTAAATACAGGTAACTCAGGTTTTAATCACACTGTGATCATTTATGTGTTTAAGTGAGCGATATGCAATTAAATCAAGGAGCTATTGGGAATGTTGCGAAAAAGGACCAGAACTTTTGCCCTACAAAAGAATCAAAATATGATTATTTTTTCCTTTTTTATAGAAAAAATAATCCAGGACATGTGTTGCCCTCCCGAGTTTTGGTTTGAGGGAAAATCTTGGAAATGATTTTCTGGCTTTCAAATGACAAAATTAGAATTATATGGTCTTGAAAACAAAAACTGTAGGAACGTTTCCCAGATTTACTCCATTTATCTGTGATATTATTTAAATATTGTCACCAGTATCGCCCTTTGTTCTTTAAGTATTTCTTTATTCTCCACATAAAAAGTTCATGGAAAAGATCCATGAACTCAGCAGTCCAACCTCTACATCAGAAGATGTAGGGCCAGGCAGTATTATCAGAATACTTGGTAAGGCATTAAATTAGCATCTTTTGTGATAATAAGTACAGTCATAATATATTTTATATAATGCTATTATTGTACTATGTTATTACATTTTCTTAACAAAAAATTATATTAAGACCATTTTGGTCTCTCAAGAAAAAACTATATTTGCTTTACATCAAGATGTATTTCACATAGTCTTTCTGTTTGATAGGTATTGGGGAAAAACCTTCTGTCACCCTCGGGCAGTGCTTCATTCATATGCAGGGAGCAACACACACTGCTCTTGAAGCAGCTCTCGTGAATCTCGATGGAAAGGGATCAGCAACAGTAGAGCTCTGGCTTGCTGTAAGTGTCTTCTCTTAAGTATAATTGAAGCTGCTTCTGAAGAAAGTCTGGAGTTTATTCTGAATCTATGCCTTGCACCGTTGGCTTGAATTTCAACACTGCGAGTGTTGGAAAAGTCTGTACTAAGACTTTAAAATATTGTAAGAGTTTAGAGCTCATGATCTTCAAAAATCAGGCTGTAGCACTCATTTCTGGAAAATTCTTTGCCAGGATCCTCAAGGCTTTCTCTCTGTTGTTCTCAAAGGGCAATACCTGAGGTCAGGATAAACATTGCATGCTCCACAACCTGTCTACCTTCTTTTCACAAGGCTGCTGTGCTGATAATGATAGGCAGAGGCTGCCTGTGGAAGTGTGTAAAAATATATTACAGAAAATATATTTGTCATAGGTTTTAAAATCTCTGTGAAGTATTTCAGTTTTATCCTGAAATATTGTACAGGCATAATTCTTATTTATTTCAGGAATGGTTAAAGACTGTCATGTAAAAAAAGAATTAAAATGGAAAAGTGAAGCATTGATGTCTAATTATTTTCAAACTGTTAAGTTATGGTAAGTCTATAAGAATTTTATAGTGCTTTGTTTAGTACAGTACAGTACCAAAGGCATTAGTATTTAAAATCCTATGGTTCCTCTTCCTTTTTTTCCTCTCTTTTTCTTACTACCTGGTTGAAGTGTTTGTCCATGCTTAAGGTAGTTTCAGCGCTATTTCTTCATTCAGGTATAGAGCACAAAGATGCAGTATTGTAATGGTTGACCTCAAAAAGTAATTCTTACAAAACATCATGTTTTTTTTTTTGCTGCTTTGCTGCATATAATCTGACCAGCTCCAGGCAATCCATTTTTAATGTAAGGGAAACTTTGTTCTGGATATGCTCATTTAAGTGCAAGTGTCAGAACTTTTGACCTTTACTTGGCTCACACTGGTGCTTACTCTTTGTGACTTTGCCCTTGTTGGCTTTGCTTTCTTGAGCTGTCCGTGTTTCCAGCATCCTTTTCTCTCTCTCCCTAAATGCCTGAATGTTCTTTTCCACAGAGTTATATCGTAACTGTCTAGCCTGATTTGCTCTTCCTTTTAAATTTATTCTGAGTCAAGTTATCTTTTTGTACAAGACTATCAGGTTAAAGAAAAAAAATAATTATTTTCTGGTATTGCTTCTAAAACCTGACTTGAATGATGCTTTATCTAATTTGGCAGGAAGTACCAAAATAAAGATTGTTAGCTTTGCTTCCTTCTATTAAATGTAGGTATGTCTTTATTTTGCTCACACAGGCATTCCAAGTAAGTTTAGGTTTTTTGTTTGTTTATGGAACTTTTGCAGACTTACCATGGAGAAAACCTCTTCTATGTCAATCTTCCCTTGTAATTCTGAGTGGAATTCACACATAGGATTCTTCTCAGGCTAGTTCTATTCCTGAAAATATATGTCTACTGGTCTGCGGATGGGCACAGCAAGTTATTATTAGCAGAGAGCTAATAATGTACGCAGTCAGTGTACACAGTCATCTGGGACTGCATATCTTCTCAACATTTCTGTCCGAAGCTGGGATCATGACCAAAAACCTGAAACAACGGAAGCCAAAAGAAGCATCAAAATGATGCAGGCAGGATTATAAAACACCTTCCAGCTCACATACTGACATAACTATTTTTTCATCGTGACTATCATGCTGACATTGAGCATTGAGTTGAGCTAAGCAGGTAACATTTGCTATGGTTCACTAGGAGAATGAGGGGTATGAGCTTGCTTCTTCTGTTTGTACTATACCTTACAAATATATCCTAAATTGTCCTTTCTCCATAGACAGGTGTGACTAGAGCAATGGTTGAAGAGAAACCTAGACATATGACCTGTAAGTCTTTCCAGGAGAATGCCTGAGAAGAGCAGAGAGAATGGGGCTAGTAAATTTGCATGTCTCTGTAGAACTGGAAAGCAAGAAAATAAAGTGAAAGCCTGGCTTTTAGTGGAAAGGATGAATAAAAATTGGTGTTACAAAATCCGAACTAGGAAGGAATTAGCAGGTGACAAAACTATTCTCTGTTATATTGAGAGATCTAAACTAGGCACTCAAAGTCCTCTGTATATAATGTATATCTTTGCATGTAAATACAATTTTGTATAAGCAATTTCCCTATTAATCCATATAACATACCAAATTTTCAGGTCTAGGTGCAGGAGATACAAATTAATTTTGTAATTCTTTTCATATACTTACATTTGCTAAATTAGGTGCTATAACAATATACTCAAATATCCTGCCAATCTCTGGGATCTAAATATTGTGATAGGTACCCTGTATTTTCAGATGTGTTTGCCCTTATTTACATAAACTGCTGACAGCACAGATTTGCATGTCCATACAATTCTCACATCCAGCACTGCTTGTATCCAGTACAAACCACTCAGCACAGAACAATACAAATGAAGACGATTCCAAATTAAAACTAAGATTTCATTTTCATTGCTCTAACTTGCATAATATTACCAGAGAGCTATGCATCAGGTAAAAAGCGATGAGCACGAGAAGGAGCTCAAGGGTAGCTGATCTTGCATTAATGAGAGTGTTTGCTATGAGGTCACAAAATTAATACTGATTAATAGCAAAATTAAGGTCAGAGATGAAAATGCATCATTTGCATCATCATTTGATTGATGAATATCTTACCTATGCAAACTTCTTCTCAACAAAGCAGAATGGTGCTCACTTCTATATATTAAGGAATGCATTATTTTAGTTGCACTTTCTTTTAAAATCTGGGAAAGGGAAGGCAAGGCAAGGCAAGCCACACTGTATAAATTCACTGTGAGCCAAACTCAAATCTCTCTATGCAAATACATGCAACATGGGGAATGAACAAGGGGAACTGGAGATGTGCAGGTTGCAGGGCCATGATTGCACTTATTGAGATATGGTGGGACAGCTCTCGCAACTGGAATGTGGTCATGGACAGTGTTGTGCTTTTTAGGAAGGATGGGCCAGGAAGGCAAGACTGTGGAGTTGCTCTTTACATGAGAGAGCAACTGAAATGTATGGTACTCTACCTAGGGGAGGACAAAGTGAAGACAAGAGCCTGTGGGTGAGGATTAAAGGGCTGAGTGGAGTGGCCAACAGATCAGAAGGTTTTGCTGTCATTCAGAAGAACCAGGATAGCTTGGAGAGTTGGGCAGAGAGGAACCTCATGAGATTTAACAAAGGAAAGTGCAGGGTCCTGCACCTGGGGAGGAATAACCCCAGGCACCAGTGCAGATTAGGGGTTGACCTTCTGGAAAGCAGCTCCGCAGAGAGGGATTTGGGATTTGGGATTTGGTTGACAAGTTAAGCATGAGGCAGCAATGTGCCCTTGTGGCCAAGAAGGCGAAAGGCATCATGGCTGCATCAGGAGGAGCGTTACCAGCAGGTTGAAGGAGGTGATCCTGTCCCTCGACTCAGCTCTGGTGAGATCGCACCTATAGTATTGTGTGCAGTTCTGGGCTCCCCAGTACAAGATGGGTTTGGAGCTTTTAGAGAGGGTGCAGCGTAGAGCGACAAAGATGATTAAGGGACTGGAGCATTTGTCATATGAGGAAAGACTAAGCAAGCTGGACCTGTTTAGTCTGGAGAAGAGAAGACTGAGGAGTGATCTTATCAACATGTACAAAATACCCAAGGGGAGAAGGTAGGGAGGATGGGGCCAAACTTCTCTTGGTGGTGGCCAGTGATAGGACAAGAGGTAATGCGCACAAATTGAAACACAGGAAGTTCCATCTCCATGTGAGGAAGGATTTCTTTCCTGTGAGAATGACAGAGCCCTGGAACAAACTGCCCAGAGAGACTGTGGAGTCTCCTTCCCTGGAGATCTTCAAAACCCACCTGGATGCCATGTGCTCTGCTTGTCCCTGCTTGAGCAAGGGGGTTGGACTAGATGACCTCTAGAGGTCCCTTCCAACCCCAACCATTCTGTGATTCTATAAAATGTACATTCATAGTTGAATTTTGTAATCCTGTCTATAGCAGAAAGGTTGCTTAACTTCCATCTCATAGATAAACCTTCAGTTCATGGAAAATTATGCTGCAAAAGACAGGGTTGGAAAGGGTCTACAAGGTATGTACTTGTAGTTAATATTAGAGCAAAATATAAATGTTAGTCATAAAGTGAGTTATAGACAAGTACATGTTGTACTTCTACAATGGCCACACTGTCAAAGACTGCCTACTATAGGAAGGTGCAAGTGAAAAGTTTGTTTTGTAATCATGAAAAGAGATATTGGTCATTGTCTGCAAGTACACACACTCAATGTGCTATCTATTATTTGTCAGAAGACTTGTTTAAGAAGTTTACAATGAGCAGTTTGGAGCCATATCATGTAGTTTAGTTTGCCAGTCTGAATTAACAGTTCCTGAACAGTTTCACAGTTCAGACATTTCAGACAATTCATGTATTTCAGAACATGTGTGCAAGCATTTTTGTAAGCCAGCCCGGTATGGTCTGCACTTGAGTCTCTCTGCAGACTCCTTCCATAAAGTCTTCTTTGACTGGGATAGTAGATGGTATTCTCACTTCACATGTTGATGTCATCCTTGGACACTTGGTGGGAGGTCTGTAATGTGGGCCCAGCCACCAGGGTGACTGCATACAGCAGAAGTGTTAAACCTGAGATTTTGGGCACCGTTTGGGCCCTAGTTCTCAAGCAGGCATAGTAGCAGCTACTTGCTCCCTCCAGAGCTTGAATTTTTCTGTGCCAACAACAGCAGGAAGTGTCGTTACAAGCCTGCAGGGAGGATTGTGTCGTGGGGGATGTCACCAGCCTGTTGGCTGTAGGTCCTATCACCTTCAAAACAAGTAATTTTGAAGACTGGGAGAGGGCTGGAGAGAGGGCTCTCAACCTTGAAGAATCGCCTTAGGCAGTGTCCTGACTGGAGGGGAGGAAAGGGGTTCAGCCTGTCGATTGATCCACAAGTTACGATACAGTCTTCCCTCTCCCTTCTTTCTTCCTTCTTTCCTTCTTCCTTCTTTCTTCCTTATTTCCTTTTTTCTTCTTTCTATCATACTTACTTTTGTTATTGATTGATTTAAAAAGTATCCCGAGTTAATTAAAAATCTAAAGAGCATGCTCAGTGAGGAGTGGTTGTTCCTTGCAAGTGGGTAACTTCTTGGATGGGGTTGTGTATTGGTATTAGAATGAAATTAGAATGAGAGAAGTTTGAGCAAAGTCCATTGGAAGGGACTGATCTGCCATCATTGTTGGCCCAGCACCAGACATCTTATCATACTATTTTGCTTATCAGCTGTGTGGTACGACCAGGTTACCACCTCTGCAGGGAGTACAACGGAGTTTGGCCACAGTGTCTTCCCTCCACTCCACCCTCCATTCACTCATCAGCTGCACGGCACCATCAGGTTACCACCTCTGCAGGGAAGCCAACAAAGTATGGCCACGGTGTCTCCATTCTGTGCCACTCTCATTTACTCTTATTAATGTGTGCTAGGAGGGCAGATTGTGTTGAAAAGGGAATCATGGAGAAGTAGATTCTGCACATACCAACCATCTTGGAAGCAGTAAGTGTCTCTCACCTCAATCAAGCCGCTGTAATGCTGTAACTTCTGTTAGGCCCTAGTTTTTGTCTAATTTTCAATTCTCTCACAATCATGAATCACAGAATCACAAAATAGTTGAGACTGGAAGGCCTCAAGTTGAGGCTGGATCATCTATTCCAGCCCCCTGCTCAAGCAGGGATACCTAGAGCGTGTTGCACAGAAGAAGAAAGAAGAATAAAGAAAAAGAAAAATAATGAAAAGGAGAAGAAAAAGGGGAATGAAAAGGATAAAAAGAGGGGGGAAAAAGAAAAAAAATGCTAGTAGGGGTCACAACAGGGAGAAGAAAAAAAAAAAGGAAGGAAATGAAAAAAAAAAAGAGGGGAAAGAACATGTAGGGCAAATTAGACGGAGGGGGGAAATAAAAGAAGGGAAAAACAGGAGGAGGGATAATAGCAAGTAGGGAGAAAGCACAAGAAAGAGGAAAAAAAGATAAAATAAATAGGAGGGGAAAAGAACAAGGAGAGCATATAAGAAGGAGAGGAAAAAAGAATGAAGGGAAAAAAAAAGGAAAATGATCAAGGAGGGGATTGGAACAGGGCTAATAATAAGGAGAGGAAAAAGGGAGAAAAGGAGAGAAAATAAGAGAGGGAGCTAAAAATAGGAGAGGAAAGGGAAATGGACAAAAAGAAGTGGAGGGGAGGGAAAAAGAGAGGAGGGAAAAAATCTCAACTACCAGTTTTAAGTTACAGTATTTCTCAGGTTTTCTCTGTAGAGATTACAAGCTTTGTCTAACTTTGAAATACTTTGGAGGTTATTCACAAATATTGACATTTTATTCCTCTTATCTGAGTCTTCCTGTTCTGCAAATATATTTTGCCAGAATGCATCACATGCTTCAAAAGGTTATTTAATGTCTTCATGCATTTTGAGTATTTCTTTTCATTACAACCCTGTCTGTCTATTTTCCCTTAATTGGTAGCTGGGACTCTTCTGCTTTACCATATGAAGATTTTTTTTTTCTTAGCATATCAGAATTGCTTCAATCTCCTACTCAGTGAGGTAGAAACTCATTTTTGGGGGGATCTGTAATTTACACCTGTGTAATTCTTCTGATATAAGTGATGTATTCGTTTGTAGTAGTTTGAACTTATTCATTTGTATTAACTTGTAGTCACTACATTCGTTTGTAGTATTTGTTTACAGCAGTAAATTTACATTAGTAAACATGATGAGAATTGATTGCTTTTGTATGTTTTTAACTATTTCAATTTTCTACCTTTTTGGTGTCCCTTTTTTTTTGTCCAAAGGCAGAGCTATAATTTCTTTTCTATCAGCAAATTTTGTGGGCTCATTTTTATTACATGTTTGTTAATTTATATTTTATCAGGTCTTTACCCTTTAGAAGTGGATTCTTTCTCAAAAACAAATCACGACTATAGCAGCAGTTACTTTGAAGTGTTCATACTTCATCAGCACAAAAATTAAAGATATTCATCAAGATTAATAGATGCTAAAATTTTGTATCAGAACAAACTGATAGAAATATTAAAAATATGTTATTTCAGAATGAAAAATAAATTAATATCACTTGATACTGAAAAAAAGAAGTAATAAGTTAATCAACTCCCCCCAGTACCATCCCAGGGCCAGGAAGCTCCAGCGTATGCACCACCCTGACACTGAATATGAATAAAAAGCCAGAATTAAATGTATTAAAAGCCTGTATTAAGTATATTAAAATATCTTGGAAATATTTGTGTAAACTTAACACAGGGTGCACACACACACACACAGACGTGCATGCATACACGCATATTCAGTGTGTTATTTTGAGCTCTGCAGGCACTTGAGTGATGCTGGTGGACAGGATGTGAGATGAACCAAGTGTTACATTGATGACAATTAGAGCAAACCTGGTGTCTATGACTCGAATTGCATGACAGTAGGAAGTCACAGTGTAATAAGTCAAACCCGGAGTCACTACGTTATGATGTGGCTCAGGAGGCACGTTTTTGTCATATGAGAAAGGATGCATGCTGCAGTGCAAATCAGAAGCACAGCCTGAGGCTGCTCAAGTGCCTGAATATCCAGGGTTAGACCTCGGTGAAGCCTAAAAAATTACAAAGCATTGCGCTTTTTCATTATATCTTCTTTTGAAGTTCCTGGTTTGAATGCTCTCCTGAATTTCTTAACCACACTTTTGGCTTTCTTAATCCCTTGAAAGACAATGGCAGATATTTGCCCCCCAAATTCAGTTTTCTTCTGGTATCTGCAGCACTGCACAAGGATTCTGTTGGTCTTGAACACAAACAATGGGCACTATGCCTAGAGGATAAATCACATCTTACTTTCAAAGATACACCATATTTCTTTTTTAACAAGCCATTAGGTTTTTCTACCATCCCACTTGATTGAGGATAGTATGGGTTGTGCAATATCCACTGAATTCTTTCTTGCTTTGCCCAATCTTGCACTTCTTTACATGCAAAATGTGAGCTATTATCACTTTGGATAATATCGGCAGGAGGTTGATGTGAGGACCAAAACAATAGTCCTTGCACCATACTCTACCCATTGGCTTTCCTACACTTTGTTGCCATAAGCAAGATGGACACCACTTCCACTCCTATGAGTATGTATGATATCCTGCAGAGGATTTGAATTCTTTCCTTGACTGCAGCATTTGAAGCTCTTCATATTTTCTTAAGGTATCTAGAGGAATCATTGCACTGCCAACTATCCACAAAATACCTAAGAATTTTACTTCTTTGCTTGGTCCCTGGCATTTTTTCAGGTGGTACCTGAATGTTGGCTTCAAGTAGGATTTGCCATACTGCTGTGGCTACTTTCCCAACCTTCTCAGGGAAATCACCCCCAGTTAGGATGTCATCTGTGTATTGGTGCAATTTCACATCCTGAGGAAGTGAGACTGTCTGCAAAAGCTCAGCCAATGCAGCATGTGCAATAGTAGGTGAATGATTATACGCTTGTGGGAGCTGATTGAATGTGTATTGTATACCATCCCATGTAAAAACAAATCCTATCCTCCAAGGGAAGGATATCCTTGTCCTTGTAAGGTAGCCATGAAAACATGTCCTTTATATCTAGTGTTGCCATCCATGGGTGTGCAGCTGCTTGTAAGTTTGCAGTATTTGGTACAGCAGCTATTAATGGGGCAGTGTTAGCATTCAGGCGCCTATAACCAATTGTCAGTCACCACCTCCCATTTGGTTTCCGAACTGGACAGATAGGTGATTGATATGGGGAGTGGGTTCTGGAGACAATCTGTTATTTCTCCTAGTCAGCTGTGACTTCAGAAATGCCATTCCATGCTGCAGCAGAAATTGGGTATTGCGATACATCAGTAATTTTTGAATCAGGCAGTGCAGGGGCTGCGCAAAGTACAGGCACTGTAGCCTCCCAGTTTCTATTTGGGTTGGGGTAGACGTTTGATCCAAACAACCATACACTGCCATCTGGCAGGTGCCAGGTTCATCCATTTAAAACATCGAAGCCTATAATGTTTTCATTATGATCTTCAACTGCAAAGGAAGTAGTCAACATATGCCTCTCACCTGGGAGCCATAAATTAACCTTGGCAGTTTGGTGCAAAACACCTGCTCCATTCACACTCAGAATTCTAACTTTTTGCTGTCCAGATCACACACCAAGCTTTTTAGTATTCTGTTGTGTTAGATATGTGCTCCTGTATCTATTAAAAACTTCATTCATTGTTGCTGAGGACTGACAGGAATTAAGATATATGGGCCATTATCACTTATCCACTGATAAGCCTCCACTCCCCAGCATTACTTGTTTTTTGAACTCATTTCTTGGCAATTCTTCTCTAAGGTGTAAGGAGGGATTGTTTCCTTTTCCAGGATCTGGCGATGGAGGAGTTGATGTACTCTCCTTCCTTTCCCCGTTTCCTCATTTCTGGAATGCTTCAACTAGACAGAGAATTGTGCATGTGGGTTGTCCGTGCATAGCAACTCTTGGGATGCCTAATACCAGAGCTCTTCTCCATAATTCATTCCTACATTTCCTAAATTCAGTCTGCGAGGATTGTTGCTCTGTCCTCTTGAGCTTGATTTCAGTTCCCTGTTTTACTGGTCTCACTCTGTGATCTTCATTTCAGGGTTTAGAGTTTGGATTGCTGTTAGAGGATCACCCCAACCCATCTTAGGGCCGTAATTAGCTATGCTGTGCATTAGCTCAGCCCAGGTGGGGAGCTGTCAATGGGGGTCCTTGATACCTACTTGCTTGTTGTGTTTGGTGTCACGCCTTATCTGATCCTGTTTGGCCATCAGATAGTGTTTAAGGAAGGCTGAGGCACCTCTTACCAGTGGTTTTAGCATTGCAAGATTCACCATAGCAGATATGGGGGCATTGCCAGGCCCTCGTTCATGCATGGCCTGGATAAAGGCAGCTTTTGTGACAGCAGTAGATAATTCACTTAGGGATTATGGAGGGCTCTCCCCGGTCCATTGCATCTATTCCTCCAGCCTAATAGGCCACTCAGCTGGTGACTGAGTGCGGAGTATTTGGTAGGTCAGGTCCTAGGTTTAGGAAAACACCAGAGCCACAATAGCCATTTGCTTCTTCTCCACTTATCATTATCCAATCTCCACCACTCAGGCAGACTCACCACAGGTATTCAGTTTCATCTGGTTTCCTGCTATACTTCTCTTGTAGGTTAGTTAGTTGTAAAGGGTCCCAGATAATACCCTGGTAGTGTACTGCAGACTACCTTGGGGTCCATCAGTTTTTTCCATTTTCACTATAGGTTGAGCGTCATGTACAGGAGATTCAGAGGGATATAAGGGGTCATTGTCATTGTCTGAGCTACTATCCTCAGAATTGCCAGAACTCCCCCAAATTTCCCCATCCTAGTCCTCAGAGGTCACTCTCAGTTTCTTTATTTGTACTACTCCAGGAGGGTGGGGAGCATTATTTCCAGCTTTTCCTCCAATTTTTGCCTCTTCTCTTTTTCTTCCTGTAATTGCTTTTGTAATTGCTGGATCTTCAAGGATAGCAGCAGTTCAGTGTTTTTCCTCCCTTCTATTTCTTCTCTTAAGATACTGTTCTGTTTTATTCCTCTCTCTATGTTCTTGTTTTGCAACTTCCCGACCAGTTCCCAACATCTTACAAATAATACCCTTTCCTTTACCATCCTTTAAGGAACCTCTAGCTGACTTTAAATGTTCCTCCAAAGCTCCTCCACATCATGCCAATTATCATGAGTCCACTCTGAGAAGTTGAGGCTTGGGTTCACTCCATGCCTTCGTAGATAATTAGTGATACTACTTTCCATCCTGCAGACTATGCCAATTTGCCATGGAACAAGTGGTGGTAGGGGTGAGTGACACAATGCACTTCACTCATGGGAAAGAAACAGTAATAGGTTTTGCTGATATGGACAATGATTTCACGAAATTCTACAGTACGGTCACTTATTATTTGCTGTATGAGGTACAAGATATACACAGAATTATCAAGGACACCCTCTTGTTGGGTCACAGGGTTCAAATTGGACCCCCTTGCTTTCCAAACTCTTTCTGAGAGGAGTCTGGAGGAGGTGTGGCTGGGTCCAATCCTAGACCCAGATTTGGTCTATGGTTTATGACTAAGGGATTTTGTGCACAGTTACATCAGTAAAGTTCAAAAAAAGAGAGAGATGGTGCTATAGTCACTTACCATGGCTCTGTCGTGGCAAGGATCTCTCAACATCGACAAGTATCCTTAAGAGGCGTCCCTGCTGGAGGGGAGATCCTGGCATGCAGCCCACTGCCATGCAAGAGGGTTCATTGGGCTCTCGGGCTGTCCCCTTATAACTTTGAAGTTAGTTGCCAACATCAAGCTTAAAATACAATTCCTCAGTCTGAACATATATAGTTTAGGAATAATGGACCTACCTGTCATTGATTTGAAAAATTAAACACCATTTTAGTTTGGTCATTTTTTCAACCCACTATGTTTTTGGTCTATTTTCATAGTTAAAACTTACTCATATTTGCATCAGTCGTATGAAAATTGTATGCCTGGAATGCAGGCAGCACCTTATGCATCACTACTTATAGTTTTTGTGGTTTATTTTGTGTTTTTAAACAATGCAGCTTAGTGTCTCTTACATTTTTCTTGTTCTTTGCTGCAGTGACACTTTGAAATGAAGACTTTAGGGATTACTCTACTACTGCTCACAAATTTTCTCAAGGGCAGAGGTTGTATACCTTTTTATTTAGGAGTCACTCACCCTTTAATTTCCTTTGCTGTTTTAGGATTTATTAATCTGCGTGTATTGATTAATCAATGTGTATTGAACAGCTACTTTCCATCTACTTTCCCAGGCCCCTTAAAGGTGTATTCCTCATTATTTCCTGGTCCCTTACTTCATGTCATTTGCAAACTAAGAAATATAGTCAGTATCATTGGCTAAGTAATGTATAAAATATCTCCAAAGTTGTGAAATCTGAGAAAGTGATTATCTAATGCATCTGGTACAGTCCAGAAGAAAATAGATCCATAATGATAAAAATGGTTTCACTAATTTTAAAGTGACTGTTAATGTGATTAAGAATCAGAATATGAGTGCTTAAAGATCTCAGAGAAAATAAGAAGATTATAGTTCAGCAATTTCCAGAGAGTGCTGTTGGTGTGGGATTCCATGCCTTTGGTGTTTGAAGTGTTACTGTTGATTAAGGAGGTATAAACATTAATAAAGCAGAGCACAAGTGAGAAACTACAAAGCAGGGCCCCTAAAGAGCAGAACCAGAGCAGAATGCCCTAAAATATTTCAATGAATATTAAACTCCATTTCTGTGAGGTATGTCTATTTATATGCACTAAACTCACCTCTCCTGTATCTTTAGTATATAAACAAAAGGATTTCTCACCCTGGGGGAAGTTTTAAAGCAAGCCATCTCAAATGTAATAAATCATGAAATGTAATGAATCATGAAGACAATGAAGTTTCTCAAAAAGGACAAAGTTACACCCCATCCTTTTAGCTAATTTATTCTTCTTCCCACTTGTCAAGCAGGATATTTAGATTCCTTTGAGACATACCTGGTTACTCCCAGAACACACATAAAAGTGAGAGTAGAAAATTACCACTATAAAGAACACAGGAGCCTGAATTTTTGAAATTACAGCACTAACTATTAAAAACCCAACAGACAGTTTTGAAAATGAATTATTTTAGCTATTTTTTCTTCAGGCACAGAGCTTTTTCTAACGATTATATCCACAAGACTCTGCTACTAAAGAGACTCTGCTACTAAAAAATCCTACACTATTATTTAAGCACAATTATACTTGCAATGGATGCATATGAAGAGACTCAGTTAATGACTTTCTTCCTTTTCATGTTGTTAAAATATTATTTTCCTTTGTAATGTTTCGTTACCTCAGATGAATCTCACATGTTGCTGTTTGCCATCAACTTGACCACTATCTGTCTGAAAATCCAAAAGATTAATTAATTATTTTATATTTGGTCAGATCTTGAGTTAAAGTTGAATTACTGATTCAAAAATATCACAATAATAAATTATTTTCTTTCAGTAAAAAAAAAAACCTTCACATTTCCCCATTGTAACTATATTATTGCAAAAAAAAACACTATATTTTTAAAAGTTTCAAGCTGAAATATTTAAATAGATCATTTCATAAAATCTGTTTCATTTAAAGAAAACACTTCAAATGTGGTCAGTGGATAAACAAAATGAGGAAAAAAACAACATTTAGAATTTTTAAGTTTTTTTTCCTCATCTTTCACTTCTTCCTTGGAAAAATATGTGAAGAAAACAAAATGAAAAGGCAAGTACAATTTCCACTTCACCAAAAAAAAAAGAAAAATCTCATGGGTGGCTCTCAAGTCTCTCTGAACAAATCATGTACCTAAGTACAGGGAAAAGTGGTGTGCCTCAGGATTGAACACAAAGGAGTTAACACAAGAAGAACAAGAAGAAAAGAATTACATATAGATACCAAAAGGAAATGAATAGAAGCCGCTGAGGAGAGGGGCAGCTTTTTGTGGGTGAATGGAAGACTACTTCATCTGGGAGTTTGAGCCCACAGCTGTCTCCATAAAAGCATAATTTTTTTTTTTTTTTTTGAAAACGTATATCAGAAGTTAGTCTCTGCTCCCAGAAGTTTAAGATCTAAAAATAAAATTTCTTAGGCCAAATCAGATAGCAAGTAACTTCTGAAGTCTAACTTGGACTGCTCTTTCTTTGCAGCAAAATCAAGTCCCCACTTGCATCCCCCCAAATGAAAGGTTTTCTAAGAGTAGTGAAGTGAAAGAACCATCTCCATGAGGGTTCTTTATTCTGGAACTCATTCGCCTTATAACCCAGTTCACCGAAGGCTGGATATGTTAACCTCTGGAAAACCTATTAAACTCATTTTCTCTCTCTTTACTGAGGAAAGGTAGGTGGAAATTGGATGCTTTTGGATTCGTATGTGGAAATATATATATATATATATGTAATAGAAATATTTGTTTACCTTTATCTTGCGGGTTTGATTCCAAAAATGCCATAGTTTAAATATATGCAACACGTAGGGATATATTTCATTAGGAAAATATTTCATATTTCATTAAGAGGACTATTTCTTCTCATACTTTTGTATTTTGTACCATGGTGATTTTCACAGTTTTAAAACTAGTGAGGAAGAAAAATGGAATGAAATATATATATATATATTTCTAGACACTAGTATATATTTACAGTCAATTTACTGTCTTGGTTTTGTCTATGCTTCTATGCAAAGTGAGTAATTTAACATAAAAGAATTCGTAATTGTCTGTTGTAGAATAGGAACTACACTATACACTGAATGTTAGCTGTATGTTTGTTTACTCATGAGTCTATTTATATGCTAAATGATGACTCAGACATGGACTTAGGATTTATAAAAATATTTAGCTCAGTTTTCAAGTATGTAATTTAAATGTAAACAATTTACCCCATTTATTTTTATACTGATCATTTAGTCTAATAGAGTAACAGTGTGCCAAGATGTTGACTTTCTAAGTTTTAACTAGTAGTGCACTCCAATGGACCCTCCTTTTGATTTGGGAATACTATGGGAATCTCATGATAATTTGAACTGTCACTCACCGCCTTGCTATGAACAGTTATGTATCTATTTTATTCCTTTTCCAAAAGGAACAGGAACAAAAAACCATAAACAGTAGAACTAACAAAGTCCACCTTTCAACAACTTTGCCAGCTGAATTCTCTCTGATGTGATGATAACATTTAACTGTATGTATATTGTTTCTTTAAAAAAACATTTTTGGGCAAAACAAAAGACAGCTTCCAGCTATGCCAGCTAGGCTAACTCACAGAGAGGTGAGGAGGTATGAAGTGACAAAGTATTCTTCAAGAATAATGGAGTATATGCAGTTTGGAGAAACACACGATGCAAGGCAGAAGGAAAAATAAAACCGAGCAAGGAGCAAGCAGCCTGTGGGAACTCTTTGGGAGCCAGTGTGCAGCAGTGACTTGATCCAGAGCCATGCTGCCAGCCTGGAGCACAGGTTCAAGGGAGGGAAGCAGCTACAGTCAGCAGGACACAGACTGGTTTGCAGATCATCTTAACCAATCTGTAGCAGGCTGCCCAGAGAGGTTGTGGAGTCTCCTTCTCTGGAGATCTTCAAAACCCGCTTGGACGCAGTCCTGTGCCACGTGCTCTAGGTGACCCTGCGTATGCAGGGGCATTGGACTAGATGATCTCTAGAGGTCCCTTCCAACCCTAAGCATTCTATGATTCTATGATTCTATATCTTTGTCCTTGCCTTACCTTATTTTGTCATACCCTGCCTTGCCTTTCTTGCCCCTGCCTTGCCCCTTGCCTTGCTTTGCCTTTTGTTGCTCTCCTCCAGATCTTCTTTCCTCTCTCCAACCACAATCTCTCAACAAAAAGATCATGTAATTTGACTGATTTAGATACTGAGGATTAGCCAGGGAGAAAAAAGAAGCGGGGGGGGGCGGGGGAGCAGGAAGAAGGGGTTTAGTTCTCCCTCTGAGAACTTCACTTGCAATACCTATGTCCTCACCAGCTTCCAATTTTCACTGAACTTTTAGAAATTTAACAACTTTGAGACCTATTCCCCTGCCACTCCAGTCTGAAAGTGAGGGAGTAGGAAGACTGACAGACAGATCAACAAAAAGTTGTAGAAGACTTGTGTCCTTAGGAAATTGATCTAGCCTAAAAAACATAAATGAAAAACAGATAATTAGAATATATTTTGCTATAAGAAGGTATTTTCTGATTCCCATGAGCTAAACTTATAAATATATTTAGTATAGGACACTACATACAAATAAAGTAACAAGAAAGCTTGTAAATAACAGAAAAGTTTAGGAAATACTCAGAACGATGTAATAGGGAAAAGATTAATTAATTGACTGCTATCATCAAAGTCACTGGCATTGATTAATGAAATATGATGTATTATAAGCCAGTTATATATGTGTTGAGTGAAACTACATTTTGCTAGGAAACCACTGCACAAGATAATCCATCTCAACTGTTACCCTAGGAAATGCATTACAACATAATAGAGATCTCATAAATCTTTCAGGGAGATAGCACGTGTTATAGTACATTATGAAGCAGAGACATTATAGTAATGTCAGAAATGCAGGTCATTAACTGTATTATGCAATGAGTAAGCAGTCACCTGGTTGTGCAACCTTTATATGCCCATTATCATCAGAATATAATGAAGGAAAAGCTGTCATAGACGTTTATCATATAGCCATGTAACCAACTTTTCTCTTTCTTGCTTTCTGCTTTTGGGATGAGTGTCCTTATACTTTATGTTTTGTTCATATCAGCTTTGCAGATCTTGGATATAAATTTTGGTTCGAAAGTCTGTTAAATGTCCTTTGAAAGTGACACATTGTAATCAGAGGTGCCACAGCCTATCATGAAAGCACAAAAGTAAGAATTACAGTGCTGCTTTTCAAACAGTAATGACAAAAATCCTTCCAAGCTCAATACCTTGACAAGGAATCAGGAAGAAAATATAATGAATCTAAAATTACACCATAAGTGTTTATTATATTCACAAATGCAATAACCAAACAATATTATTTCTGTTACATTTAGAAGCTATTTTAAAAACAGATTATGCTGAGATTTACAGAACAGATAATTATGTGTATTCAAGGAAAATAATGACATGTTATTTTCTGCCTTGAGTAATAACCTGTCACTTTAATCCAGGTATTATTTAAGGCACTCATGGACCCAATGTGAGTAATGTTTGCTTTTCATGGGTATAACTAAGGTTCAGATCTTCAAATACACATTGGTGTCCATTTGTTTCTTTAGGAAATTAGGCCCATAATTTAAGAATCACTAGCACTGTTGAAGCCAGTGCTCAGTTCCTATCTAGTCCTGCAGGAATTTGAGCCCTTTCAAAACTATGTCAATGCTGATACCACTCTCCACTTGTCAAGCTGATCAAGAGACTATCTCATGTGAAATGTAAATAAGTCTCTCTGGGCTAGAGGCTCTTTTATACTAGGAAAATAAGACTGTATCTAGCCACAATAGAGTATGTGGTATCAAGGAACAGAACACTGGAACGAAGCTTTTTACCCACTGCATAGGGTTATGCTGTGTCCGTATGTTAAATACATCCCTGAAAAATATACTTCAGAAGGAAATTGAGTACAAGCCTCATGCTTCAAAGTACAAATCTAAAGTTCAGTAATGCCAGTTGAATTAGGCACATTTGCTATTGCTATTAGCAAGGCCAAGTGAAGCACGCAACAGAGTGAGGATCCTGTTCTAAATTTTCCAAACCTCTCAAGTCGGAAAGGTAGCTGCCTCGCCAGGTGCAATGAATCTGTATTTCTGCAGAGGGGTGAAAAATAAAATTAAAAAGCCTCCCATTGTATTGTACAGAATATCTATTCAGAGGCTGACCAATAGAAAAAAAAGTGCATTAAGTATACCAGCAATACTAGGTATATTTATTAGCAATACTAACCAACGCCTGTGAAGTACAAGGAACCTTTACCATCCTTCTTTTGTCCTGAGTTCTCTGAAGTCAGAAAGAAAATGAAAGGAAAAAAGCTTCTCTTTTTTTGCCTTTTTTTTTTTCCGTTCAGGGTGCATTTCTGCAAGGAGAATGCTTTATTTACAGATGCATAAAAAAACCTATATAGCAACACTTTCAAACTGAGAGGTGAAAGCTTTTCAGGTCACATGTTAAACAGTGAATTTATGTTTTATGTAGGCATCCAAATTTATTTTATGTCTCCATGTGTATGTTTAAGAAATTAGTGAGGGAAGGCCATTTTCAATTGCTATGATTTGTGCTTATTCATGTCTCTGATCTTTTGAAAGAGAAACACCAGAGCTGAGCTCCAGTCCCTTCGATGCTGTTTGACCTGCCTTCCCAAGCCTTGCACTGCAGATCCATAGTTTTTTGTTTCTAGTGGAGGTCCAGAGGAAGATAAAGTCAGTCCTATAAAGAACTGTAAATGTTATAACAATTCATGATTCTATATTAACTGTAGTCTAGTGTAAGCATCTATTCCATAACTTATTTCTATTTTACGAAGTGTTATCCAAAAATGAAAACATAAAGAGGATGGGCCCAAATTCTTCTTGGTGGTGGCCAGTACCCATAAGGGGTAATGGGTACAAATTGAAACACAGAAAGTTCCATCTCCACATGAGAAAGAACTTCTTTCCTGTGGATGTGACAGAGCCCTGGAACAGGCTGCCCAGAGAGGTTGTGGAGTCTCCTTCTCTGAAAATCTTCAAAACCCGCCTGGATGCCACCCTGTGCCACGTGCTCTAGGTGTCCCTGCTGGAGCAAGGGGGTTGGAGCAGATGATCTCTAGAGGTCCCCTCAACCATTCTGTGATACTATGATTCTGTGATTTCATATAGTGGAAGACTGCTTGTAATCCGCTCAGGACATACAAAATAATGAAGCACCTACGTGGTGCAGGTAGGTGTGCATAGACTCTCATTATCGTCATTTGCAATCTTCCTGGGCATGTTATTATTACACACTAACACCTTTTTCCATATTGAGTTCCTTTAAGGTTAATGTGGAAATATGACCACTAATATTTTGTAATTAGTTATCTTACAGTGACAGTTTTGTCTAATATGTTTCCTTAAATGTGTTTATCCACAATAAATAGTGTGACTTTGGAAACTTATCTTGTCTTTCATGATACAATAAGTCTTGAACTGGAGTACTACAGAACTGACTGAATATTAAAGAAAATATGAAGTCACTACTTTGCACTCTGGAAAACATCAGTGTTTTCTTTCTTTTATTTACTTTTTTTTTAAAAAGTATATCTCTGTTTTTTAAATCAATATCTCTTGTAGAGTTTTTTAAAGGTAACCTTTCCCCTTGTAGCACATATTTCAAAGTACTCTTTAAACTGGGCAAACTGTCTTTATAAATCTTATTTATCATTCCACTTGTAAGCTAGAACTGAGATAGGCAATAGTAAAACCTATGCAATGATAATTCTTTATATAAGAGCAAAACATCTGTTATAGCCATACTGATAGATCTTTTTTTTCCCCCAGTATAAAAGAAGATAAATTAAGGATATCTTTGACAAGTAAATAATAAAGTAGCACTTTCATATTTTAATATTTTTTCAGACAGTCTCTGAAGGAAAAAAAAAATGCAGTTCTATTGGTAAATGCTAAGTTATGGAATTTTTTTCTGCCTTCTTTGCTCTTTGAATAAAATATTTCATAAATGAATTCAAAAATAAAATATTTTACTCATTGCACTGTTTTACTAATCCTACGTATAAATATAAATGTTTAACTGCAAATTAGCATTGACAAACACATTTTATTCTTTAATATGCTGAAATATATTTTATTTGGATACAGTCACTCTTCTTTACAGCTTTTTATATTCTGTTTTGAAACAGTATTAATAATGAAAATTAATGTATAACACTTAGGGAAAAACTCAAGACCCATTAAAAGAAGAAATTTAGAAATTTCCTAATCTGCCTAACCACAGCATATTAAAGACACTAGAGACATTCCTTGGAATGCTAGCTGATGTAAGAACTAATGATATTATGAAAAACACTTGCCTAAACATGTTTATCAATCAGTCATCAGCCATATTTTCTGTAACTGGGTACATTTCAAAAAAAAAAAGACAAATGAGAAAGGAAAAGAGAAGAGGAGAAAAGAGAAAGGAAAGGAAAGGAAAGGAAAGGAAGGGAAAGGAAAGGAAAGGAAAGGAAAGGAAAGGAAAGGAAAGGAAAGGAAAGGAAAGGAAAGAAAAGGAAAGGAAAGGAAAGGAAAGGGGGGGAAAGGAGGGGAAAGGAGGGGAAAGGAAAGGAAAGGAAAGGAAAGGAAAGGAAAGGAAAGGAAAGGAAAGGAAAGGAAAGGAAAGGAAAGGAAAGGAAAGGAAAGGAAAGGAAAGGAAAGGAAAGGAAAGGAAAGGAAAGGAAAGGAAAGGAAAGGAAAGGAAAGGAAAGGAAAGGAAAGGAAAGGAAAGGAAAGGAAAGGAAAGGAAAGGAAAAAGAAAAGGAAACACACAAAAGAAACACACTAAAGAAACATACTAAAGAAACACAGAATAAAAGTGTCACTCTACAGCAGACCCTTATAAAAATATTTATATTCATCCCTTGACAGAACATCAGATCTCTTTCATTTATCTAACTACCATAATGGATAGCTTTGTGCTGTCTGTTTAAAAGCAAATGTATTTCATCTCAAAAGCTGACTCATTTTATCAAGGAGGTGTGTTCTCCTTGCCTGTATGTAAAGTAAGAATAGAGTGGATATTAAACATAATACTGCTCTATCTTATGATTAAGTTCTTAAAAAGAATCTTCTGTACAAACATACTTGATAGTGAAATACCCTTGAAGATTTACTATATTTTTACTAAAAGACCACATGTTACACCGGTAGACAAACCGGTCAGGCCACATGAAATGGGATGGCATATGTATTCACATGGTCCATTCACATGCATTTAGCTCTTCTCTCAAATTATTTGGATTATCAGATGGGCAATAGACCTTCTTGTCTCCATGCTACTACACTTGTAAATGAGTATGAAGACAGCACAAATTTACTGGGAATGTCTCCTGTTTAAAAATGGGATGGAAAAAGGAAAAAAAAAAAAAAGTGTATTATTTTCATTTCTTGTTACAACACAGCTTCCTTATTACAACTGTGAGGAAAAGGAGCATGCTCACAGATTGTACTTGTAAAGAAGTCATAGCACAGGAATGTGTGAGAGTATTCAAATAAATGTTTTCATTCAGACAAATGGGCTGAGAGTTGTTATATCAAGGTTAGGATTGTTATGATCTTTCTCAACTTGAGTTATGATGCAGTCAATGCAGAGACAATTTTCACTGTAAAATATGTTAATATAAACTACATGCAAAGATTACCTTGCAGTAGATCAATTTATTCTCTTTAAACACTATCTTTATTGACAACCTCCCTTTCATTTGTGTGTTAATTGGTTCAGATAACAGTATGAACCAATATCATATTTTGTTTTTAATAAATAAGTCAAAATATCTGCTGTATTCCTCTAATACATAATTCCTCTCATATTCCCTCTAAACTTTATTTCAGTGCATTTTTAAAGTAAATTATAAACAGCTTCTGGGAATATAATCTGCGATGATATAATACTTTTCAGGGAAGTAAACAAACCATGGAATTACCTAGAAGTCGCACACGGTCAATGTAATTTCCAATACAGAAAATGTCATGAAAAAAGTGCATTATTTGCAGGTAAACTAGAAAGTTAGAGAAGGCTAGAGAAAAGACGTGGCAATATTTTTAGGCATATGAATAAATGAAAATGAAATCATGATTGTTTAAAAATATTAATTTAAGAAATTCAAAATTCATAAAGTTAAGAAAATCATAAAATTAAATTATTCTTTTCCTCTAAACTGACATTTAATTTATTTAAATGAAATACTGATATTTTATTGCAATACAAATTTTGGATGATTAATTCATACGAGTCATGGACAAAGAGATATGTTTTTCTGAATCTCTCTGTGTAAAATACTCATCGTTTCCTTTTTCTCTGAATTAGAATGGTTTTAGGGATGGGGAAGAAAATATAACAAAATCATTATAGATATTTAATTCTTATTAATTTTACCTTCTTGTGTTTATATATGCCAGTCCATATTTTTGATTTAGTTTTTGTCTGCCAGGAGATGGAGACAGAGCATTTGAATCTCAATCACTTTTTTTTTCCTTTCTTTTTTTTTTTTTTTTAAAAAAAAGAAGGCTACATGAAAGAGAAAACATAAATAATATATAAACCATTTATAAATATCACTGAACAGCATAAATTGACTCAAAGAGAAAGTTTCATAATTCATTATTTCTTGGTCTTTTATTGCTGTCATTAAGCTCCTCTGCTACCAAGTCCTATGCTGCAATGAAATACACGAAAAGAAGAGGAATTGGATGAATTTGTGCTAAAATCATTGTGCTTTGAGCTTACTTCAAAACCTATAAAGCTGAGATCTCCTCGGCTCTGAAATCTCCTGTCTATTGTCAGTGTTCATGACTAGCTTTGGATCTTGTCTAGCTTCAGCTGTTGGATTCTTCTGCAGCTAAAACGTTAGAAGAGGCCAAAGCAACACTGAGCAGTCAGAGTGGATGTATCTTTGCGTTGGTCTCTGATATGTTCTATAGAAGTCAGTGGTTGATATGAGTATTTAAATCATATACTAAACTTAAAAAAACAAATATCATTCTGTATAAAAAAATGGAATTGTTAAAATTCAAAGTGGGAAAACAAATTTTTGGTGCCCTGCATATGTTCCAAATCTTAAGTTTGGTTTCAAATTTATAAAATTTGGTTTTTATTTATTTTAATCTTAGTGGTCTGAATATTATGGACATCTTGTAGTCCATGAGAAAACATGTTGATTATGTTACTAATTGTATTTGTATACATCAAATTATATTACCTTGCTGTTGAAATTAATACATATATAGATTGTTAAATATTGTCTTTTTCCAAATAAGATTTTAATTTAACTATTTCAGCTTTCTAAAAGAAAAATATCAAAAACCTCTCTCTTTCAAGATGCTGTTTAAGGAGATGGACCACTGGTAATAGCTATAAACGGTTACAATTCTTACGAATTTCATGCAAAATTAGGCCAAAGAAAAAAAATTATTTCATTTTCAAATACAGCTATTCCAATAGATTTATTTTATAGTTCTCTGGTAGTATATATTTTTTCTCATATAAGTATATAGCAGACATATCAATAAGTAAGTTTTCCTTTGTGGTTACACTTTTTTTCTGAAATGAAGGTCTTATTTTAAAATGTTTGAATACTCACAAATGTATTTTTCGTGTAGTTAAAACACCCTCAGCAGATTGCAGCATCTGCAGATATTAGTAAACAATCCTCTCAATAACATATTCTTTTGATATTAGTACATGTTCTGTGAGTGAATATTAGGTACCCTGGCTTCTCTATATAGCCAGAAGACAAAGCTACTGTTTACAAATGCATAAAAGTCCTGAGCAGTAAAAGTCCTGAAAAAATTGCTGCCAGGAACATTGAGTATGGGTTAAAAGTATGTACAATTTCTGCAGAGGTCCTGCAATTCTGACAGGGCAGAGTTAGCCCTGAGGAAGGCAGGCAAGTATAACGAATGCTTCTTTCCCATTGGGCTTCAGGCCTTTCAAAAGAGGACTAGATAAGGGAAGTATGTTTTTTGGTTCTCTTTTTTGTTTTGTGGGATTTTCTTTTTGAGATTTAGGTTTGTTTTTTTTTTTCCCTCTATCAGGAGCCCATAGGGGAAAAAAAAATATCTTTTAAAATATCTTTTATGATTTTAATTAAATCTCTCGTGTCTTTTTATAGGAATTTCTGAATTCCTTAGTCACTGAGTACTGAAATGTTGTAAAAATGAAGTGAGCATGACAGAAGCAAAAGAAGGCACAATCTTCCAAAAACAAATCTTTTGGACCAAAAATAAGATTAAAAAAAACACATGCATTCCCTTAAAAAATCAGCTCATATGTTCTGCAAGAGAGATGGTATGGCTCACAGCATTTTACAATTATTTTTATTAAAATAAGAGAGAGGTTTTCTTTTGTCCACACTTATGATACCTGGTTTTCTTGAGATCAAGGTGGCAACTAGAGACTGAAAGTCCTAGTATCAAAGCACTACTACAAATCTGCAACCTACGCTTGCGCCCGCCTCAGCAAAGCCTGACCCAGGAGAGACATACAAAGATGTCCCCTAAAGAAAATCAGCAGTGTATTCTAGATACATAAGTGAAACATCAGCTGTGTGAAGTGATTATAGAAGTCTTTCCCTGGGGCTGTGCAATACAGAAGGCAAATACAGAAGGTTTGCTTCTTTTTTTCCTCTTCGCACTTATTTTTCTTCAGCGTAACATGGGCAAGGCTCTGATAGGCAGTGATCAAGACCATATCCAAATTCAAGAGAGGATATAGTTTAAAACAGAGCAAAGACGTATAAAATCAAGGTCAGGAGTCTCAAATGCTATGGTACCAAGAATTCCCAAAAGTTTGTAGGCACCCATGTTTTTTCCATGACAGTTCTTTTGGTCACGAAATTCTTTTTGGGGATATATCTCAAACTTCTGATCCTGGAAGCTGTATTTTAAACAAATAATCAAAGACATACATATTAGACACCAGTACAGGCTGGGGACCGACCTTCTGGAGAGCAGCTCTGCGGAGAAAGACCTGGGTGTCATGGTGGATGATAAGTTGACCATGAGGCAGCAGTGTGCTCTTGTGGCCAAGAAGGCCAATGGGATCCTGGGCTGCATTAAGAAGAACGTCTCCAGCAGGTCGAGGGAGGTGATCCTGCCCCTCTACTCAGCCCTGGTGAGGCCGCATCTGGAGTATTGTGTCCAGTTCTGGGCTCCACAGTACAAGAGGGATGTGGAGCTTCTGGAGAGAGTCCAGCGCAGGGCCACAAGGATGATCAGGGGCCTGGAACATCTGCCCTATGAGGAGAGGCTGAGGGAGCTGGGCCTGTTCAGCCTGGAGAAGAGAAGCCTGAGAGGGGATCTAATCAGTGTATATAAATACCTCAAGGGAGGGAGTGCAGAGGATGGTGATGGTCTCTTTTCAGTGGTGGCCACTGATAGGACTAGAGGAAATGGCCGGAAACTGAAACACCAAAAATTCCATAGGAACTTAAGGAAAAATTTCTTAACAGTGAGGGTGACAGAGCACTGGAACAGGCTGCCCAGAGAGGTTGTGGAGTCTCCTTCTCTGGAGATCTTCAAAACCCGCTTGGATGCAGTCCTGTGCCACGTGCTCTAGGTGACCCTGCGTGTGCAGGGGGGTTGGACTAGATGATCTCTAGAGGTCCCTTCCAACCCTAAGCATTCTATGATTCTATGATTCTATGATATTACACATAATTTCCCTACCTTTCCAAAGAATAATCTTCCAATGTGTCTTCCTCACAAATTTACTCTGGCAGCATTGAGCTCCACAAACTTAAGAGCCATTTTAATAAATGGAAAGAGGGAAGAGAAGAAACCTCTATCTTATGCAGTAGCTCCATGCTTAGTGAAGTTTTCCAAGATAAAGAACTGAGTTTCAAGATCCCTATTCTCTGAGAAATCCTTTATCATCAGATTATATACAGTTGGGTGGATAGAAAGACCAATCTTATGCTTGCTCCACTCGTGTCATTTTGCATGAAGGAATTCAAGATACAGTAAAACATCATCTATACCCGACTGGTTATTTGTATAGCTCCCTTGCATAGTTTTTGTATTTCCCTGGGCTGACAATTTCTGCTCCTCAGTTCTTCACAAAAGGAAGAGTTAACATGATTGTCAGGTAGATTTCCTGCACTGTTGTGAGATCCTGAAAATTATCTAATGTCTTACTACCAGTAAGACATTCTGAAGCTCTGTGGAAGGAGGGAAAGAATATCAATTTGGAGCCCTTAAAAGACAATATTTTACCAGAGGAAACTGCCAAATGGAAGGGAATAAATGACAGAGGTAGTGGCTTTTACCTACCAGCATCTCCTTCAGAAAATAGAAGTACTTTGAGCAGTTTCTCATCTCATTCCACTGCTTGCAGAAGGGACATAAGGCACATATGTCTCAACTTGGGCATTTTAGGTATTTTCCAAAATCTATCTCTTCATATATGGTTTCCTCTGAATAATGAAATTAATGTGTAATTTGCTAACACTTCATTTGACAGCTATGATAGGCAGAAAGACTTGTAACAATTACAAGGCACACCTACATCAAATTTCAGATCAAAGAATGAACTTGGCACTTGCGTGGAATAAAGCACATATTAGTCATAATTGAAATTCAAAATAACAAATGCTATAATGTAAAAATAATGTAGGGATTTATATTATGTTTGTGGAAAGTAATAATATGTCAGCATATGTTTGAGTATTTGAAGTTAAGTTTATCATTTTGTATGTATTGTTCATATATTAACAAATTCTTCAACAGTTCTATGCAAAAATCATTAAGATCTCACATAAAACACTATATGCATTACAATTTATAGTATATAATTAAATAAAATTGTATTAGAAAGATGAAAAAAGTATACTATATAGAATCAGATCTTTTTCATTGCTTTTCTCCTTTTCTAGTTATTTACAGTGACAAAGCACGAGCTCAAAGCATAAAAGTCCAAGTCTTCATCTACAGTGGATTGATGTAGTCCTTTCAATTTATTGCTCCTGCTATGCCAAGATACACCAGCTCTTACATCTGCTTTGCTTTGTAAATCTCTATGGGAAGTGAAAGGCACTGGTGATTAAGTCTCAGCAAGTGAGGAAACAGAATTGTTTGCATTTCTGATTTAAGTATGACATTATAGATGGCTTTGATCAAAGATAGCTGCACTGTAAGAACAGCACAAGCACATTATTCAAGAGCCACTAGCTAAGAAAAGCTGAGGCCTGTTTAAATCACTTAGAAACCTGAGAAGTATCATTGGCTATTCATGGGAAATATCATACATTTATACAAAAGGATATTGAAGAATAAAATGATCACCTCATAAAGAAAACAAATCACTCGCAGCAGGTGCTGAACCATGTGGGGCAGGACTCAGGCAGGGGCACAGTCTCAGCCATGTTGCCACCACGGTGGCAGTTTGGAGACAAGGCTGCTAATATCACTTATCCCACCACCCTGCCCACTTCAGTCTTCTGCTTATGGGTCAAAGGACAATGATATAAAAATGGCTTGCAGAACTAGATACAGGTAATCTGTCTTTGGAGGGCAGGTTTCCTTTGGTGAGAATACAAGCTTTGAGATTTGAGCTAGCAATGTGTTTGGCAAAGGTTCATGGCAGAAAGATTTCTTGAACATTTATTGGTTATCCTTAATTAGTCGAAAAAAAATTGCTATCATTTCTACAAAAAAACAGACTTCCAAGTTCTTACTTGATTTGTATGACTGCTAATCTACTCCATTTTTTCATCATAACATTATTTCGTTATTTCAATTATTTAAGTTATTTCATTATTTCAGTTATTTCATTATTTCATTTCATTGTCTATAAATATAGGAAGATCATGTATCATTGTGTTTAATCTTTTTCAATTTTTTCGTTTTAGAGTGAAGAAATGAGAGGGATACCATTGGACATTAGCTTAGCTAAGGTACAGCCTCCTTTTTTATTTCCTCATCCCCCCAGAAATCTTTTTTTTTTCATTTCAAATATTCTCTGTTTTAAAAATAAAATATATTATCTTTGTGTGTGTCTGTGTGGGAAGTGTATGGATGTTCTTAAACTTCAGAAAATGAAATGGACAATAAGATCAACTAAGTCAATTTTCTCATAAGCATTTTAAATTTTGCCAGTATCCTGCCAATGACATTTAAATTTTGCCAGTGTCATTTTGCAGTCTTGTAAGTCAAGTTTCTTCTTACCTTATCAGATACAAATCTGGTTTTGCTTAAAAGAAAATTGATTTTGTTTTTGTTCACATCTTCAAATTGTTGATGAACTCCAGGGAAAAGCACCATAGAAAATTTACTGCAAAAGGAACAAAAATCATTCAAAATATTCATAGGAAATTTTAGTTTCTGTGGTTAGCCTATTTGTATCCAATACTTCATACTAATTGTTTAGCTTGAATTCATTGTCCTCTCTAGCCCAAGGAAGTGATTTTCTATATCCATATTCATTTCTATAATGGAAGGCAGAGTCCTGTGCCACCTTGTCCTTGATTACTTTTCTGCCTCAGCTTTAGGTCACTGATGGAAAGGATTCCTGAAACACGGTCTGAATTTCCAAATTTTAATTGCATTTCTGCTTAGGAAATATTTGCATGCTTATTCTTTGAGATAGAGTATTTAATTTTTCTGGTCTGCCCAGCTGGTTATTTCCACTGATACTAAATTTCCAAATTTCCAAGGGGTCTCCAAGGAGTCCAAGTTAGGGTGAGACAGAAGTTTCATAAGTAATATAGGCTATTTTTTTTTTTTCAAAAAAAAGGTAAAAGGTGTCAGGGCTGACAGCAAGGCTGGCTCTGGCTGCCAGGACCTGTCCTTCTGCCCCAAGGGAGCAACTCCCTGGCGCAGCCTCAGCCCGCTGTGGGCATCAGGCATACTCAGAAAATCTCTGTAACCATAAGTTATAAAATAACCTTCTTACATATTCATATCACATGTTTCATATGTTTTAAAAATACATTTGCCTCTTTCTTTTCCAGGCCTATGCTTATATATGAATAGATAAAACAGGATGTTCTCATGAACCACAATAACTGTATCTGTAGCATCTAATTTGAAATGTTACATATGGTGGCAACCACTGTTTAATTATCCATAACTAATTGGCATTGTAATTGTCCTCAATCTGAAATAGACAATTAAACATGTTCTGGACTGTTAACTGGTTCATATTTTAGGTGTTGATCTAATTAAACATTTCCTAAACTATTCATTTTGTGTATGAATAATTTGTCCACTAAAATGAGGCTGAAATAAGATGTTTTCATGTTTCCTAGTCACTTATGCTATTGAAAAAATCACCCAAATACGGAAAGAGAGGTGCCTCATACATATGTGGTAATTAAGCTGCCATCAATATATATAGAAAAGGATAAATAAATGTATCTGAGAATAATCTGTTTTTATTTACACTATTATCTTTCTTAATATTTCAAAATACTGATAATAATATTTTTTTGCCACATGGAATTTTATTTTCTCATATAGAAGCTCTATAATTAGGCCTCTCAAATGGACTTTTTTGGGTAAAGAGAGAATAAAATATTAAAAAAATAATTTGGCCATATATACATGATTTTTTGCTTGTTTCATTCTTTACTTTCTTTTATTATTTTTTTTCTTCCATCCTAATTCCAAACTATATAAGAAGTAGATAGGGTTATGCAAGTTATAGGAGAAATCAGATTTGAAAGAATCTACAGAAAATGTCTCTGCGCTTCTGTGAGAGAATAATCATGTCAGATCTGGGCATATCTCGGTGAAGGCATGACTCCTGCATTTTCTTAAATCTCCATAAACAACACTGTGTTGACCTTGAGGGCCTGAAACGGTGAGGTCTTCTCAGAAATATAGGATTTGACATCTCAGATCTATTACTTTATAACTTATAACAAACGCTTACCTCGGGCGGAAAAACGGGTTGCTAATGTTGATGAACTGAAGCCCAAAGCACTGCCATGACTTCCATGGTCTCTGCTGCAGAGTTTTGAGGAATTGATTACTCTTCTGCACTCAGTTCTTATGGATTTACTCTCATAAGGACTGGGCATAACTTGGCTCTCTGCAATGTCCTCCACAGCTACCCATCAACAATGCAAACAACCTAGGTTCTTCATGTGACCAGTTGAAGCTGCATAGGTATCTACTCCATAGGTGTCTAATTTGACCATCTAAATTCAACTGCTTTGACCCAGAATGCTCTGCATTCTCAAGGTTGAAACACATAAAGGTATGTAGTGAAGCAGAAACGAAATAACATATTCCTTGATTAAAACAGGTAAAATGGGATTCACATTATGCCAGATATTTTTTTTTCAAAATTATTATTATTATTATAGGAAAAGTGGATAATAGGATTTTTAAAATCCTTACAAATCTAAGAAACCACATATTGACATCAAATGGAATTTAAGTGCCTAGGCACTTAAAATGCCAGTAGGTATCTATCTGTCCACATCTTTAGATGCCTAGTTTTTAGAAATTCAAGCACTCCTAACATAAATAAGGACATTGGAGTTTGAACCAAAACTATTACCTGAACTGAGATTATGAACTGAGATGCTTCTGCATCAACAATAGACTTTTTTACAAGGAACACCATTTCATCTTAAAGCCCTCGTACTTAATCACTTACTTAATCACTTAATAAGAACATATCAATAAAATATACGGAAAGGTCTCTCATATCCTTTGGGGCAGGAATGTGACAGAAGCTTTTAGACAAGTCCCACTTCCTTTGAAGATCCATCCAGCCAACATTACACAGCGAGTTCTTTAACAGTTAGTGAGTGCTCTGGTGTTAATATTGTTAGCTACCTATTATAGAAATACCTCATTCAGGCATTGAGGTTAACCTGTGTGTTTTAGAGGAATTTCATACATGTTAACTATAGAACAGGTAGGATAATGATAGTGATAATAATAATAATAATCAGAAGTGACAATTCTCTGACCCCAAGCTTCAACTCTACAGGTCTGTCCACTAAGACAGAGAGCTTTAAAATCAAAAGCAAAAACCTTTATAGCTGGTGCTTGGGGCAAGAAAGTTGTCACTTCTGCTTCTTTTTATTAACCCACCTGTTCTATTTGAGAGTTTGTTGACAACTCGTTATTGATGTTATTCTCTTGATATTATTTATTACCTTTCTAATTCCACAGCAAAAGTACCTTTCCTATGCACATTTTCCAATTCATATAAAATATACAAAAAAGTAGTTTCCCAATCCTCTATTAAAAAAAATATCATGCACCTTCAAATATTTTCAACTAATTTAAATAGTGTGCCATCTGTTATTTTTTTACCTCTCTTTTGATATTATATACATTAAAAGCATTTTTCCATTCTGTATTCTTCAGTAGAGGATGTCATGATTGATTCTTCCTTGAAAACAAAAATGATCATTCTTTAGGTCAAATTCATAACTAATGTATTCAATTCTACTTAAATAAATAAATCTTCCACCAATAGCTATTGTGGTTGTTGCTATACTTCCAAAAGTAGATGATTTGCTTGTAGCTTCTGAAACACAAATTATTCTTCAGACTTAGTTTGTTTTCTCTGAACACTAGTAGCATATCAACTGATTTAATTTTACTAGTCAGCGACAATGAAAGACTTTTTTTCATAACACCTGTAATTAAAGCAGTAGAATAACGAGGAAGATATTTTTAATTAGACAGTAACCCAGCCACCCAAGGATTCTTGTCGTAAAAGCTTACCTTTGCCATTGCATTCATTATTTTCTGTTAATCAGAAGGGTTATTTAAGGATATAATTATTTGAGGATCTGATTCACATAAGATGTTAGCTCAGGCAGTCACCTCCATTCTTCACCAGAAATTTTCCTGAAGTCAAAAAATCACCAGAAATGTTCCTGAAGTGGTCCCAGTTAACACATTGCAAATGTTTCATAAAACTTGACTGTCTAACTAATGTTCTTCATTTCCTTATCAATTTATTCTCTTTGGAGCTAGAGGTATTTTACATGACAATCTCATTGTTCAATTTAATTATTTAAACTTCTGTTGGGAAGAGTTCTCAAACTTATTTATGAATTCTTTATATCTGTTGAAAGTTTACTGTCACAAAATCTGCTCAAGAGACTGACTAGAGGAAAAAGATGTCTCAAAAAGACTAAATTTAGAGAAAGGTCAAGTTTATGAAGGAATCATTGCTAGGCAAAGGAAGGAATGAGAATGGAGTAGCGTGGAGGTATGAAGGAGACTACTCAAGATGGCCTTCTAGTTTCAGAGGTTGAGAGAGATATAGAAGATAAAAAGAGGATGACGTGTTGGTTTGGGATGTGAGCAATATGAATAATAGATCACTTCAGAAGTCTGGTGGAAGAACAGCATCTGGGAAAATGAGAAAGCATGCCAAGGCCTAGTGAGGAGAACAGAAAGAAGGAAAATCTTGCAATGGAAAACAAAGGAGAGGAGTAGAACTGGGGAAATAACAGCATGGAGAATATGAGGTCTCTTAAAATATATAAATTTATATAAAATTGGTGACAATAAGGCTATCAAAGAAAATTTATCCCTATATATATATATATACATATATATATATATATGCGTACACACACATATCTAATACACACATATATATCTATACCGACATTTTCTCAGGCACAGTTTACACAGTTTGTTTTCCTAGGCATCTCCCACTATATAATTAGCTGAATATAAATGAGAAAAGAACGTAATTACAGTAAATGCAGAAAAGTATACCTTTATTTTAACTTTTTTTTTTCCATTTCTAACTTTGTAGTTCTTTCTTAAAGAAATCATTTGAAATGCATTACTTCGTTTGTTTCTGAAAGATTTTGAAGACATATTTGATGCGATGCTAAGAGGAAGGATGGAAAAACATCTCTCTAGCTATCCCCAGATTTAGCAGACGGGAAGCATATGTCAAATATAAAAGATGCAAATTCTAAGTATTAGAAGTATAAGCATTAGCGCTATCTGGGTTTTTATGATTCACAGTATAGACAAGAGACAAGAGAAGAACTGCATTCAGCTTCTGTCACACAAGGCACAATACCTGTTTATCCTGCAGCAATCGTGTGGTGAGTCAAGAGACCCAAAGTGTTTTGTCGAATGCCTTGCATATAGTCAAAGCAGCAAAATTGTAAATTTATCTGTTATTCAGCATAATAAAATAAGAAACATTACCTATCTTAATCTATTCACATTCCATTACCAACAGAGTTTCAAATACAATTAGGCTTTCACGAAATCTATTCTTATGTGCAAAACCATGAGCATTTTGAAAGCAAGCCTACTGACATAATAGTAAAGAAATCTGAGAGTATCTGCCACTCATTATGAAAATAAACGCCCAGTGAGTCAGTGTTTACATAAAAATTAGAAAAGAGGTTTCCTATTTTCTTACCAGTGACAAGATTTGCTGCATAATATTAGTATCTACTTTTTGTTAAACCCTTCAAACATGAACAATCAACTAAACCTTGCATGAAACAAAGTCTATACCTTCCTAATGCTTAAAATTATAGCTAAATTCATTTTATTTCAGCACTTCTACTGAAATGCAAGTTATTCCTTCTCTAGAGATTTCCAAAACGTTACTATTCCAGTTTTCCATTTCACACTGATACACCATCAGAAGAAGGCACCTTCTCTGTCAAAAGTACAATGTACAAACAGAAAAGCAAAACATATAGAGTTAGATGTGGCTTATTCATGGCAAAGCCACAAGTAAGACGAGACCACTGATGTTACAAAAGTTCCAAGGTCTTAAGTTTAAAAAGTCTTGAAAGATAGAGGGCTGACAGGGTGAATATAATGGTAATTAACAAGAAAATGGATTCATAAAGAAAGAGAAATTAAGGGGAACGATAAAGAAAACAGATGCTTTGGTGATAGAATATTCTTGTCTTTCAGAAGAAAAGTAAGAAAATACTTAATTTACTGGGATGAGGCTGTTATTTGGACATCATATTGTACCGGGTAATTCAATCAGAAAGAGATAGAGAGAAGAGAAGACTATGGCATCTTGGGAATGATATTCAGTGCACTGAAAATGAACCAGTCTTCAATGGGATTTTTCCTGGTCCTACTCAGTAAAAACCTGAGACTAATAAACATCTCAAATACTGCTATTATCAGGAAGTTTTGGATTACTGCTTCTGTTTCATTTGCTAGATAATTATAACTTAAACAACCTTTTTCTTCTTTCTTTATTTTTTTTTTGTAAATGCCTCTACTGTTCTCAGCAGAGAATTTTCAAAGTGTCCAAAAATTTAGAAGCCTAAACTCCACTGACCTTTATGACAATGAGTATTCTCTTCCCACAGAAAACACAGACAGAATAAAAGCTGAATAGACATTGTATTTGGCAGTAGACAGTGAGAATACTATCCATGAGATGCCTCATAATATGTTTTAAGATGCAGATGCTGTGCAGATGGTGTTGCATTTAAGGTCCTAAGCATTTGCTAAAGAATAATGAAGAAGAATGTACCTTCATTACTTACCACTTATCATTTTTCTCCTGATTAGATTGATCAATCCCTTCTTCATTTGTGGCTATTTCTGTGTTGTCATCTCTAAGTGGCTTATCAGTTGTACCACTTGATATGGACTATTTGCTAAACAGTTCAGCTAATGATTATACTTCACTAGCTTTAGCTAGATAGGGTCATCACAGATGACTGCGTTGATTGTTTTCACTCCTATGAGATCTATTACAACAACAACAATTTGCTGTGCCTTATTACAAGAGACCTTTGTGAATACTGTTTGAATCCTTCAGGGATTTATGCTCAGGGTAGAAAAAGGAGTTAACTAATCTGCTCTTTTTGTCACATTCTCCTCTTCTGGTTGTTTTAGATAAGATCAGCAATTATTCAATCTTCTTTGGAAGGGTCAGTTGCCCAGACATTGGATTATCAATTTACATCCCCAAGTAAGTGAGATTCTGGTTATTAATAAATGAAGATCATCACTACTATGACCCCACCTGCTATTCCCAGGGTTGTTTTCATTCTTTTAATACAAGCTAGTAAGTTTAGCTTGGACATTTATTTGATTTGATTCCTTGCACAGAAATCTCCCTTCTCAGCACTACATTTAGAACAGCTTTTGATTTTCCTATTGCTGCCCATTGTACTGTAAAATCCACCACAGCAGAATCTTTTCTACCAGAATCACTGGTGATATCAGCTTCAAATTTCATAGCTTCAACTAACTGTGTCACTTCCATAAGAATTTTTATAGCATATCAAAAGCATTGTGATTTATGCCAGTCTAAACTGTACGGTTCTCTAACACTCTTGCAATGCGAAGAATCTCTATCTGATCCCAGATAGGATGCAGTACCACATTGCAATGGAAGATGGAGTTAGGATCAGCACAGTTGCCCAATCTCAAGGATATCATTACAGGCTTCAAGGAATGGATGCTATGCGTGCCCTGGGAGATTTAAAGAAACAACTAAATATGTCAGAACCAACTAAATATTCCACGGTTTCAGAAAAAAAAAATCTTTCTATCTCAAAGATAAGAAAATATTTCTACATGGCAGTCTGTCAATTCAGTTCTCCTGCCCTTATTCCAATTCTTGGAACATAAATGTTACCATGTCCTCAGAAACTGAGAGATCGTGAACGAGTAAGCCTGTATTCTTACAGTTTTGCTCATTAACTTTGCATTAGAGCTACCTTAAAATGATGTACCTACAGCAGACCTACAAAAAGTAAGAAAAAAAACAGAAATGGAAGATGTGACTTCTTGCTTAAGTGGTACCTCACTGGCCAGGAAATACATAGTCATTGTAATTGGCATTGTATTGAAGGATACACTTTAAATCTTCTGTATAGTATACAGAATTGGAGTGTAATTTTAAAAAGTTGAAAAGAATTAAAAAGAAGGTATAAAAAAACTTTATCTTGGGTGCCCATGTCATTTAATTGAGCACAGACCATAAACCACAGCAGGTTCAGAGTTTGCAATCTGAGCATTCAATCTATTTAAAGTACTAGAAATCAAGGACACACATTTTGCTGTTGTTTTCACATTCAGTAGTATATTTAATACAGCGCCAAGATGTAATCCTGTCTTTTATTATATTAGTTCTCCTGAACATTCATTCATATCATTTTATCCACCCGTTAACTCTCAGATTAAGAAAAATCATCAGAGAATTTTAGTATCTAATATCAATAGTGAAAAACAATTAGCTTTCAATATTGTACTTATTGTATAAACAAGAATATTAACTTTGAAATTGTCAATTCCTAGCTATTACTCGACATGTTCCTCAAGTCACTGATACTGTGAACACTTTCATTAGAATTTGTAAATTGTGATCAATTTGTTTCGATGCTATAGAACTGTTTTATTATGAAAAAACAATCATGTTGGAACCAGTCTCTGAGAGGAAACTAGGCATAAATAGGAGAACACAGAAAAAAAATAAAAGGGAGTATATATACATTTGATTCCTTCCATCCCTTAATTTGTATAACCTAACAGTTATGTAGTATATGAACTTAGCAGTCCAGCACTAAGTGGTTGACATATTTCTCCAGTATTTCAGCAAAAATGCAAAAGGAAAAAAAAAATAAAAAAATGAAGAGAGAGAAAGACTATCCTTTCTGCCACAGGCAAATCAGAGATATCAAACTAAAATTTTCAGCTGCAATATGATCAGTTACTGCAGCTTCCGCCAGTTGAGGATACCACTCAACAGATCTTGTTCCTTCCTTCATTAGGCAGGATTGGAGCATTTTAGCAGAACAGTGTCTGCAATCATGTGCTATAAATTTAGAGGACAAATGAACAACTTAATTCCTAAAATGTCAGTTTAGAGGCTTTCATGTTAATGGATAGTCATTGAGCAATCTAAACCTAGAAGAGAAATATGATGTTACTTTGTCAATCTTATTCAGACAGCAATCATAACTGTAACCTAGAGTTGCAATTTATACTCTTTTTCAGTGAAGAAACCCTTTCTTTCCACTGTCAAGTCTAAATGTTCTAATTTACCTAGAGCACATGATGAAAATATAATGGACCTTTGCAACCTGCCACAAATTGAAGCTTGAAGGTCATCTACCTCCAATAGAGAATGAAATTAAAGCACTCGGTTTCTGAGGAATTAAATTTTAAATAGGAATAATTCTGCTGTCAACATAAGCAGAGTGCATTGATTACTTCCATGCTTTCACTGATTTATCACCATTCAGATAGAAGAAGGGCATTTAGAATAGCAGTATATGATGACTTCAGCTTTCACCTTGTTAAAAATTCTATTAAGTCACCACTTTAGCAAGATGACTGTCCCAGATTGATCTAGTTTCAAATATAGTGGTTGGCCACAGGTTTTATTAATTGCTTTGAACAGGTCAACTTGTGAGATTTATTCAGGCTATTGATCAGTTAGCTGCATATACAGCCTGGCCTTCTCCTGCCCTCCTTGTATCTAAAATACAATATGCTATCACCTGTAAGAGCCATACAGGATACATGAATTTTTTACAAGCTTTGCAACCAGTATGATGTAAATTCATCCTAGATAGATAGTCAAAATTCAGCCTGAGTGTTACAGTCCCTGCCTTATCAACAGATGATAATCTGTTGAGCAAAATGTCTTTTAAAAAGTCTTTTATTTCTTCTTAATTGTTTAGACTTCCTGCCTTCTTGCACAAGACAAACATTTATAGGACTCCTTTGTGGCGTTTTTTTTTTTTTTTTTTCATGTTGCTGTTGGTCGTTTCTCAGTGACTTCAGTTTTGCTCGTTTGACATTAGGTCAACATTTTACTCCATATTTCCATGAGATATATTTATAAAAGCTTGACATATTTCCCATCAGTTCTTGGACTAACATGTACTAATACTACTTTTTTTCCCCCTCGTCTTTCCTTACAAATCTCAGAATCTCAGTCAGCTCAGATATACAGATTGTCTGTCCCTCTGCTTTTCCACTTGCAGTACAAGAGCGGGTTTTAATTTGTATCCTGTGAAGTCACATTGATTTGTTCTTGCTTCTAGATGTCTCCTTTCTCTGTCACCAGCCTCATCTTAAAGTGGCTGATATTAACACATATTATCCTCAGAAAAAAAAAAACATTTCAAATCCTACATACAGGCACCTCAATCAAAGGAAGCTGCTTTTCAGTATTGGTGCCAAATATCTTAAGATCTCAGTGAGATTGAGAGAGGCTGCACTTGATGAACATATCTGAAAACTGCCATTTTGCATTTATTTCTAACACAGAATCATAGAATGCTTAAGGTTGGAAGGAAGGGACCTCTACAGATCATCTAGTCCAACTCCCCTGCACACGCAGGGTCACCTAGAGCATGTGGCACAGGACTGTATCCAAGCGGGTTTTGAAGATCTCCAGAGAAGGAGACTCCACAACCTTTCTTGGCAACCTCTTCCAGTGCTCTGTCACCCTTACTGCTAAAAAAATTTTCCTTAAATTCATGTGGAACTTCTGATGCTTTAGTTTGTGGCCATTTCCTCTAGTTCTATCAGTGGCC
Organism: Tinamus guttatus; assembly: GCF_000705375.1. Next base: position 144,135 of record NW_010582321.1, on the reverse strand, counting down.
ACCACTGAAAAGAGGCCAGCACCATCCTCCTCACTGCCTCCCTTGAGGTACTTATAGACACTCATTAGATCCCCTCTCAGCCTTCTCTTCTCCAGGCTGAACAGGCCCAGCTCCCTCAGCCTCTTCTCATAGGGCAGATGTTCCACGCCCCTGATCATCCTTGTGGCCCTGCGCTGGACTCTCCATTGAACAGGACTGGACCAAGGACTGACCCCTGGGGGACCCCACTAGCCACAGGCCTCCAACTAGACTCTGCACCGCTGATCACCACTCTCTGGGCCCTGCCATCCAGCCAGTTGCTAATCCACCTCAGTGTCCACTCATCTATCCCACACTTCCGGAGCTTGCCCAGGAGGATGTTGTGAGGGACGGAGTTAAAAGCCTTGGTGAAGTCGAGATAGATGACGTCCACTGCTCTCCCTCATCTATCCAGCTAGTAATTCCATCATAGAAGGCTATCAGGTTAGTCAAGCATGATTTCCTCTTGGTGAATCTTGGTGACTATTCTTGAGCACCTTCTTGTCCTCCACATGCCAGGAGACAACAGCCAGTATGAGCTGTTCCATCACTTTTCCGGGGACGGAGGTGAGATTCACTGGCCTGTAGTTGCCTGGGTCCTCCTTCTTGCCCTTTTTGAAGACTGATATGACATTGGCCTTCTTCCAGTCCTCCGGCACCTCCCCTGTTCTCCAGGATCTTTCAAAGATGATGGAGAGAGGCTTAGCTATGACCTCTGCCAGCTCACGCAGCACTCTGGGGTGCATCCCATCAGGCCCTATGGATTTGTGGGTATCGAGGTTCCTTAGGTGCTCTCTGACCCAATCTTCCTCTACTCAGGGCGAGTCTTCCTCTCCCTCGGCTTCTTCTATTGTCCTTAGGACCTGGGGCTCCAAAGGGTTGCCCTTGGTAAACACCGAAGTAAAGACGACATTCAGCAACTCTGTTTTTTTCTCTGTTCTTCATAACCAGGGTACCCACCCCGTTCACCAGAGGACCCACATTTTCATGAGGTAAGCTGTACTTTCCTTAGAGAATTCTTAGAGCCTTCTCTGCAATCTCCATTGCAGTATTTATTTGGACAGTGGGTTGGGGTTGCTTCTTCCAGGAGAAGAAGTAAAGGCTGACCAAACAATAGAGAGAATATTATGAGCTAAATATGGCACATTTTCTCCTGTGGTACAAAAGCAAGTATTGCTTTTGTCCAAAGTCTAAAGATTTAGGAATACTTTTGCAATAGTCACAATAGTCATTTCGTAAATAAAATGATCTTTCAGCATGTAATTTTTCTTAAAAATTTTGTATTAATTTCCAGAAGACAGAGGTCTTATAGCAGTGAGGTTGAGGCATACTCCCAGGAAGCATGATCTAGATCGACATTTTTTATCAGACCGATCATGGAAAACTTACTTAGTATTCCTCCTCCTGGCAAATATTCTAAGCATTACACAGTAAGTATTTGTGAAAATAAATGGGAGTTGCTTTGTTCCCGTGACTCCTTCAGATTTTTACACAAAAAAATTGTCTCATAAAAAATTTATATTTTAAAAGTCCTACCTTTCTTAGGTGAGAATTATGCTCTACCTAGGTAAATATCTTGGTACCAACTTTAACCAGAGGAATGGATGATGCTCATGTCACTCTCATCATGCCTTAGCACAAGGTGAAACAATGTCTCATTATTACTTGAATATTCATAACATAAAAATAAAAGGAAACCTAAATAGTAAGTGAAAAAAATGTACCACTATATCTCTTTCATCTCACAAAATATATATATATGTGCATATATGTATATATGTAAAGAGCTCAGGTCAAAATATTTTTTAAACAGGCAATTATCACAGTTGAAAAAGAGGAGGGAAGTATTACTATGAAGAAATGACAGAAAAGATGGTAGAAAAACACTTGAACAGATGATGAAAGGCAACTCAACACTAAGGAAAAAAGCAAAGAAATAGCTACCCTGCACGTCAAAATAATGACACGGATACATTATCATGAGATCAAACAGTAGAAAGAGAAAGACAGCTGGCAAAAATCATTAATCAGGTATTTCCCCAAAGTGAACAAACTTATAAAAAACTACCTAATGGGACAGGAAAGGAAATGTTTGCTTCCAAACAAGCAAAGCATCTTGTCTTTCATTCTGAGTCTAACCACAAAGGACTATAATTTATTCTGCATTTAGAGCACAAAAGGCTACTTTGCCAGCATATATAAATGATAATATTGCCTACATCCTAACAAATCACAGCTTTTGTGAGGTTCCAGTTGGATGAAGTCTTGAAAAGGCAAAAAAACAGCTGTTTGTAAGGGAAGCATCTTCTAGTATAGCTGCAGCATTAGCAAAAGGCACATGCATACTCATGTTGAGTAGAAGTAACCTGAGAAGCACAATGGCAAATCTGCTTTCTTTCCCCTCTAATTATTCATAAAATATCAACACGAGGTTATGGGAAGGAAGGGACCTGCTGAAGTGTAGTGGAGCTGAGGGAAAGTCTGCAAGGGGAGCCCTTAGCTTATTCAGCAACAGACTGTCTGAGTGTCAAGAGATCTTAAAATTGTCTCCACAGAGAAAATCAGAGCTTATAGCAAAGCAGAAGATTCATATGTGTAGGAGAGCAGTCTTTTTCACATCCATTACACATGAACACGCAAAGCTATTTGATTTAATAATATCCAGTTTATATGGAAGACATTATTCTAGCAAAATTTAACTTCCTTTTGATGCTGAGCTTGTGTGAAGGAACTCATGAAGGTTTACACATTTACATGTATTTGTTAGCACACACCTAGTAGCTGGTTGTCAATTATCCATAACCTCATTACTGTCTGATGAAGTCTTCTCCAGACTCGCAGACACTCTTCAGAGATAACGGGTTGCACACAACTCACTTTTGAGGTCAGGCACTTCAGCTTATCAATATGTCAAATATCTGGAGCATCTTTCTTTTTAGTTAGGAAAATGAACTGTTTTTCTCCTGGCTGTATCCTGTTTGCACAAAGAGATCATATTTAAACTGAAAAAGAAAACAATGGAAGATGAAGAGAAGAGTAAGGTTAGTCATTTAGGAAAACACAAGGAATCATTATTAAAACTTTATTTAACCCTGCAGCTTTGGTTAGTTTATTTGGCATCTGATTCTTTTCATATATTGTTGGTATTGTAGCAGAATGATGGAGTCTGCAGTATGCAAGACACTGAGCAGACATGTTCATACAGCACTTGTGTTCATTCCTAGTGCTAGGTCTTGCATTAGCATGAAAGAAATCACATTTCAATCAAAAAGCTCCCTTTTTTCATGGCATTACTGGTATTGAATCTGCTTAAATGAAGAACCTATAGAACATTTCAGCCGCCCTATGCTGGTCTTTTTAAGTCACTAATCTCTGTATTACCTTAGCTCAGGAGACTTGCGATGACACATGAAACCCCTAACTCTAAAGGTAAATCAGGGCTATGGTATGTCTAGGTCACGTATCCTTTTCTTACATCAAGAAAGTATATCCTCATAGAAAAAAAAAATTATACATTCTTCTGGGATTTTCAAGCATTCAGAGTCCCAGACTAAGCGGCTGCTGCAAGCATGAAGCTACATGTCCAGAAGTCCCACGTAAACAGCTATCACACAGAACTGCTGTGCGTAGCATGTATAGTAAGTACAGTGTTGCCAGAATACATCAGGCTGACTGCTGTATGTTCCATCTTCAACCTGTCAGATTTGTTGTGCATGTAGCTCAGCATCCAAAGACACTTCTGTTTAGAAAATCATACAAAAATATGTTTTGATATTGAAAGATGAAAGATGTTTTGATATGTCAAAATATCGGTATATCAGAAATATTTGACACGTTGACATGTCATATCAGTGTCACTTTAAAAGAGTGTATTCCTTCAAACACAGTAGTGCATGATTAGTATTCAACAGCATCTAGCATAACTGGACTGCTGTTCCCTAATACTGTAATAGAATTAGTAAGAACTGGTCAGAAGGAAATCTATTTACACTGATTTTTTTTTTAACTATTTAACTATCTCAAACCAAATCTTTTAGGTGCTGGGTCTTCCACAGTGTGCATCCTTATTAACTTCAGCACCCATCTGAGCAACATGAGCTACACTGAGAGGAAGAGTTGGCTTTTCAAGATGTCTCTCAGCCCTGCTCCTGTCCAGACAGTGATGTCTGAAGAGTGTTTGTACTCTGTCTTGCTTGTGCACTGGAACATCCTTTAATGGAAACTAGGGTTTTGAAGTTGGTATATTTTCAGACTGTGCCTCTGGTGGCATCAGGGAACAGGAAACGTTCTGGAGTTCCCCAGATGAGATGCCCTGCAGTGTCTCATCCTACCAAGTATCTCACTTCTAAGTAGACAACTTCTGTTAAGCTAAGCTAAGCATTGCCTAAAGTAGACTCTAAATAGGTCTGTAATTTTGAAGAAATAATATTTATTCTGCTGCTTGTGAATAAGCTATATATTCAATGTATTCTTTTTTTTTAATGTGGTAGATAGTAACAGAGCTATACCTGGCTTAAAGTTATTTTAATCTTTTCATTTGCAAAGACCAGCTCACAAATTAAAGTCAATTTACATTATGTTTTCTAATGGTAAATAAATAAATAAATAAATAAAAAACAGACATGTTTAGATTACATCAGAATTATGTTGTACAGATTGGATGTGGATTTTTTTTTTTTTGTAGAGAAATATAAATATAAAAAACAGAAATGCTTGTCCATGTGCAGGGGGGAAAAAAAAAGGCATTTTGTTTGCTGGGCTTCTCATCTAATAGCATTAGATTTCAAAGCATTTAAGTCCCATTCTTTAGACTGTTTGTATTTCAAGGTTCTGAGCCTCAGGTCTATGCATGAATCAGAATGATGGGATTTAGAGATAGCACTCACCTCCAACCACAAGTACAAATTGTACTCCTGCAGCACAGGGAAAGTAAGGCATAACTGCTTCTGCAGCTGACATGTTGACAGATAAAACAGCAGAAAGTTTTATATTTCCATTAGGCCTTAAATTACACTTTCAATAATGAAAGCAATGTGTCAGCACAGTTGAGTGTTCACAAAGACATGCACCATTACCATGCACACAATTGGATCAAAAACTTTTCAAATCTTCCCTTCCACCAAGAATACCAGACTCTTTCATTCAAAACAATTTGAGCAATTGTATCTAATAATAAACCTCAAGATAAATAAAAGAAGTAAACCTTTCTTGAGGATATGACAGTGTTTTGCCGTCTATTAAGGTGGTAATAACATTTCTATATTTTTAGAGAATTAAATTCATATTTGAAAAACTGAAATCCTACACTGCAGCTAGCCCAAGTTTCTGAGATGATTACACACAAAATAACAATTCAGGTTGTTTTACATAAACTGATGCCCTTCCATATGTTCCTACTAGCGCAATTTGTGCTTCCTAATGTGAGCATAGAATCGGTTTCTCAGATCAACTCCTTATGTTAAAAGGAAAAAGAAAAATGAGTTATTAAAAGTTTTACTTCTTTTAAAACTATAAGCATGCAGCACTCATGGAAATGGTTATAGAAGAATGGGAAAATTTTCCCTTTTATATTTTAAAGATCTTCTAATCTCTATGAGAAACTAAAAATAAGGGGGCAAAATCATCATGTATTATGTCAGAAAACTTCAGGAATCCATATGAGAACAGAATAAAGCATCATGAAAGGATTTAAGATAAAGGGGAAAAAGGAATTTTTAGTGGAGACCTCTGGTTGTAAAAGGAGGATGAAGCCTTCTTTGATGAAGTAAAAGTGTTTATTTCTGTGAAAAAAAAAATATCGTGAGAGTCCCACTATAAGCTGGGCAAAGGGGTCAATTGAGTTTACACATGGCTATTTATAAAAATAAATTCCCTAAAAGTGAATCTAATGTACAACTTTTCTATAGGAGGTAGAGGTACTATAATTGCACTAGTAAAGTAAAATAAGGAATGAGCATAGACTTGGGAGCTTTTCTGCTATCATCGGTGTTATTTTACAGCTAGTGTGTTTTCTTGCACAGTTTTGTCACCTGCCAAAGAGCATTCTTCCAGATGATGCCTAAGTAAAATCAAAGCGAATAATATAGTATCATTTATACTGCAAAACCAGATATGAGTCAAAGCAGACCATAACCTGTTTTATTAATGAATGTAGACAAAGGCAGAATGCTGTACAAGCATTTGCAGAACTTAGTTCTTCTGGGTAGACCTTCTTTTATGTAAAAGATAACACATTTTGTTGCCTTTCACATCATGATATGAATATTTTTAATTTTACTTTTCATTCACAAAATATGGCAGCTAGTCTAATATTGAACATTTTTGATGAGCAAGAATGTTTCTATTGGAATCTGATCCGATTGATATGATTTTTTCTTCATCTTGAAGGTTACTTCTCTTCTGCTTACTTCATCTAGCCTTCACTATTTTCATTCCTAATGGTGACCCACAGTCTTTAATGCTATCCTCTGCAGACATGAGAGACATGAAAGGAAAAAAAAAAGACATTCCTATTCAATTCTGTTTTATTTATCAAAAGAATGTATTATTACATAACTGGATTCCTAGCTATTCTATGTTCTTTTTCTGTAAAATCAGTATACATTACCATTTTTTTTCTTCTGCTATTTACACTTCCTGTGATTTTCTGAGTTTTCTGAGCAAAAGGTTCATAAATACTCCATATAAATTCTCTAACTGAATATTTACTCAAGAATCAGATATGTATAAAAGGGGCAAAGGAAATATTGCAGGAAGAAGAGTGATGGAGAGGAAATGGTTACATGCATACCAAAAAATAAAATGATTTCAACTAAAGATGTAGTTCTACAACAAGAATATCTAGAGCAAATAATTGGTCCCGTGTACAAAAACTGAGGTTTGATTTTTCTTCGCCCTCTATTTTAGGAAGGTATGTATTTTGCACAAGAGTGGCACAAATATTAGATCGAGACTGCAATGCAGTTTTTATATGCACTGAAGATAAGTACAGAGAATTTAAATGCAGATTAATGGTGAGGACAACTGATACCATGTTATATCATGGACTCCACACTAGTACATTCTGATACAAAATATATGGATCCAACAATCCTATCATTTTACACACACATTCATTTCAACACCTACATCAAAATCCAAGTAGGGCTTTGATATTTTTATAAGAAAAAATGTTATTGCTTTGCTTGAAAAGTAAGTTCAACCTCTTGATATGAATAAACCAGCTTTCAAAACAGAGAACAAGAATTTTGTGTTGGCTGTGTGAACAAAAAATGTAGATGCAATTTACATTAAAAAAAAGAAGACAACAAAAAACCTAGCTATGTGTGTTCATTTTAAGTAAACACTGAAAAATTCTGTTTAAATCTTTTATTTTTAAATCTTTAACTCCTTCACAAAAAGTGAAACTTTATTCGTTATTACTGAAAAAAGAGATAGAATAAATCTGAAAATGAAACATTTCTGCTACAAAATTTAGTGACTTTAAACAGAGTCTACATAATAGAGCATGTGAAGAGGTGACAGAACCAGAAATTGAAACTTACTCGCTTGAGAGTGAGTAAAAATAATTAAAAGCAAAGCGAGCATAAAGACAGCTGTGCTCTAAAGATTTCTGCAGCTGTAAGGGTTCTTCTATGCTGACTGTAGCTATTACTATACCTTGCAAAATCTTATACAGTACACTCAGTAGCTTCTCAGCATTTCAAGAAAATATGATTCTGTGTAATACCAGTTTACCAGTGTTGGTATTTATGGAAAAAAAAAAACATCTGAAAGGAAATACATCAGTTGATGCAAATATTTCTGGGTTTCTGTTGATTTATGGTTCAGTTTCGTATAAGCTTTAAAGTCATCTTTGCTGGTGAATATAAAAAGAAAGAAGGCTAAAGGAGATCTCATTGCTGCCTGAAAACAGCTAATAGGAGGGTGTAGATAAGACAGAGCCAGAGCCTTCTCAGAGGCTTCACGGTGGAAGCACAAGAGACAGCAGGCTCTCAAACAGGCAGCTGGAACCTGGAAAATTTTGACTCAATGTATGGAAATTTTAACGTGAGAGTGGTCAAACGCTGCAACCAGTTTTCCAGAAAGTCTGTGAAATCTCCATCCTTAGAGACTGCATCAAAACTGAGTTGTATACAGCCCTGAGCAATCTGCTCTAGCCAGCCCACTTGTGAACCAGAATTTGGACGAGGTAGCCCCATGGCTTCTTCCAACATAAGTAAGTCTATAATTTTGTGAATATAACATACATATATTACCAGGGCCAGAAATACTATGCTCCACATATTTGGCATACATAAGTTTATACTTTCACTAGCTTCACATCAAATTAGAACTAAGTATAACAATAGATTAAATAATCACACATATAATAATATCCTGCTTATGAAAGGCTTGATTTTATATCAAATTACATTCTTTTTGGAAATCTTTTTTTTTTCCCATCATTTGGTGTGTGAGTAACAACGTGTCATAGAAATTTCTGAAAAGAAATAATCCATTGAAGAAAACCATATCTTCGAAAAAAGTAGGCATTGAGCCTACATAGAGCCAGTGCCAGAGCATAGCTGCATGTTATTAAATGAGAATAGAGTTATACTTGTTTTCTAAATGAGAACATTTATATATTAGTAATTAGACAATGTCAAAAGCAATATTTGGAAAACTATCATGATATTATAACTCAGGAAGGGCTCATCCAATCATATGTGGGTTTTTTATGCTGTAGGCATAACCACATCTATCATCATCAGGGGGAACTATTAATACCATCCTAAAATTAATGACTGAAATCAGTAGAAGATCACATTACATGCTAAAAGTTCCTCTTTTCTAGTTTAAAAAGGGGTGCATATACTTATTAGCTCATAGCTAGTTATCTACATTTGGGATGAAGATAGAGTGTAATAAATCCTATCCCCTCAAATTTCATGTTACAAGCACATTTTTAAACTGAAGCTTATTTCTCCCAAATTGTATTCAGGGACCATGTAATTTATGTGAATTTTAAAATAATATAGGAAAACAGAAACTGTTGATTGAGTCCTGCTATTCTCATATGCAGAATGCCCAGAGCCTTCCAATCATCTTTAAAACCTTATTACTATGAGATCTTTAAGGAAATGCAGGCATCTAAGTTGGGTAAACATGTGCTGTTTTCTAACAAACAACTGGATGTCATTTTTAAAACAACATTTTCTCATTGAACCTATTTGCTACATCTGCAAGTGATAAACAGAGAAATAGCATGGAATGACAGCTTGACTATCATCTGATATTTCTTATATCTAAGGAGACAACTATTTTCATGTCATTTCTTAAAAAAGTCCTTTTATAATAGAGCCTGTGTCCTACTGAGAAACGACTGAGTATGTATTTGTAGAACGGAGAAAGAAATGTACATATTTATCATTGCATTTGAATTAGTTCTGCATATTATCACACAAAATTCAACCTCACTAGTTGCAGTTGTTTATATTGTTGGATCTGATAAGCAACACATATTATGATTATGTCTAGTAAATTAAACTTCCAGGGCTGTTCCTGGTATTATATTGAAATATTGAAGTCAACTGGCAAAGAATGACTCATGTTTATATTAATAAATTCACCATCCTGCCACCCATTCTATAAATGTTGTCGTCTCCAGCTGCAAAAATAACTGGAAAAAAGCACTGAATTTATCCCATTGAGCTCAAAAAATTCACACTCTTACATGTGTAACACAGCATGTTATTTATGCCATTCACCTGTCTTTTCTGTGAAATGCTCAACAGGTCGCCATGATATTAAGGACATCCTGTGCTCCATGTTCTCCAAATAGCCTATATACTGGGTGCTTATGTTATCTGTGATATGCCCTGGGTACATGAAGCTCCTATTTTTGCCATTTTTAGATATGCCAGACTACATTTGGTACCTTCTCTTTGATACTTTCTCATGTTCCCTTCTTTCGTGCTGGAAGGAGCCATCACTCACCATCACACTTTACTTGCTACATAGAGAAGACTCCGGAACCCAGACAAAAGGTATAGGAAGAGAAAAGGACCACAGCCATATAGCAGACCTCAGGACCACACCAAGTGGATTCCCATCTGTCACCATTGGGTATTGACAGTATTTATTCTGTGCAGAGCTTTTGCATAGATGAGCAATTTTGAATACTCTCTTGACAGAGCTTGGGCAGCCATCCACTTCCAGAACAGTGTCCACAGGCAACTAGGTGCCATCAGGCTTAGTAGCTGTGCTGTCTGTGGCAATGATTGATCAGTGAATAAGGAGCTTGGAAATGGGAATTAGAACACTAGTGAGGGCACAAAAAACATTAACCACCTTCTAAATCCACATGCTGTAGTTTATGCAACTGCCCAGAGAGTGCAGTACCTGGGAGTGGGGAGGTAAGGTAGGCCGTTTGGTGAGATTTGTCCTTTCATAGATAGGGATTCACTTTTTCATTGTTCCCCAAAGGATTTCTAGCAACATATCCTCTATTAGGACTACATTTCTCCGAACTTGGAGGTCTTTCTGTAGCACTGCAGAAGACTCATGGACAACATATCCTGCTATATTGAAACAAGCAAATAGATCAGACTGCTCATCTTTCCTTTACTCTTCTCACATGTAGAGTCCTTGTAAACCTATGTGACTCCCTCTTCTGCCTATTCCTTACCTTTGGTCAGCTACATTAAGTTCTGAAACCCCTTCCCAACCATGTCTCATCTTCAACAGTCTTTACCATTCCCTAAAATGAAAAATTGCGAACTAAATTCTTACAATTTTTATTCATAAATTCATAGCAAATCGCAGTGCAAGTTAAAGGTAAAAGATTAAAAAAAGGAGGGGAGGGGAAGGGGATTACAAGTGTGTTTATTGATATCAGAAAAGCCCACTGCTCAACAAAAACAAAAGCCAAACATCATGCACCAAAAAAGGGTAATGGTTGTGTTGGAAGTAAAGGGAAGTGAATGGCTAGTCTTCTATTACATTTTCCAACCCATGCCAAGATGAGTAGCCCAGTGCCGGCAGTATTAATGTGTCCTGAGCTCTCTCTCCTGGAGGGAGCCCGGATGAATCGGACTTTCTGATCCAGCCCTTGCAAGGGCTACGACGACTTGAAGAAGCTCGCTGTTTTTATACTTCTTGGGTCACTCCTCCACCTATCAAGAAAAGGCATTAGAACTGACTTCTTGCCACTGCTTTTGAGTACGGCTTCACACTCAGAGGGCTCTGAAAAATAGCCTAGGGCTTGTCACCCTTCGTGAGCTATATCATGGTGGCTGATACCTGTCCCTGCTTACCTCTTCAGGTTAGCCCCTTGTTGTGCCTAAGACTTCCTCTTCATCTGACTCTGTGAAAGAAGCATATCAGATAAAAAATGTCAATCCCTGTTAGTGTATGGAGACACTTAGCACAGTTTATAGTGACAGGGGCCATTTCCAGAAGACTGTTAGAAATGACTAGCTTTGGGGGAAGGATGTGAAATTTAACCCCATGGATCCAAGATACCTCTTGGTAACTCTTTTGTCTTCTGGCTAGATCCTTAACATTCATTTTAGATGTGTAAACATAGAGGTAGTCAACATGGAGACACAACAAAGTACATCCGTCTTCTTCTGCTCCCTTAGTGCATTTTAAGTGTCTCAACTGGCCATGTTTTGTTTTTGTGCTTACCCAGATCTATATTAGAATGATCATCTTCTCACCCACCTTCTGATTAAGCATGGTTAGCTTTCTAACATGAGGATGTGCTCCTCTGCAGCCATTTGCCAGGTGGGAAGGTTATCAGCCTTTACAGAGCCGTTTTTGAGGACCATTCTGGACAAGTAGTTCAGCATTTAGGGCCTCTCAAGTACATAATGCTTTAAGGATGATCTCTAGTATAGTTTGACCCTGGTCAATAGGGTTTTTCCAAATATTTCTCAGTCAGGTATCAGTGATCTTTCCCAGTCTCTTGTGTTGATGTGGTCACGCTGTTGAAGTTCAGAAAAGTTTAGTGCTATAGTTGGTCTGGTCTGTGGTACCGTTGGCAGACATAGTCTGTGTGTGCCTAATTTTCCCTTTCAATTTCTCTGGCTATAATTTCAAACCTCTAGTTTCTGTCATGCCTTATGCCCTCGGATGAAACAGCATTTCAGTATCCCTATGGATGTGCTGTAGCACCTGTAATCGGGTTCCACTATCTATCTTCTTTTTGATTAAACAGATATAAAACTCTTACTGGAAGGTATTTCTTCTATTCCATAAATCAGTTTTGTATGCTCTTGCACACTCAGTCAATTTTTTTTCTGACATCTTTTTTCAAAAGTGAAGTGCAGAAATATATGAGGAATCCAATACAGTTTAATATACAGCGAAGCTAAAATCATTTCTTTATTCCTGCTCAGTACTAACATTTTATATCCTTTGATTCAACCTCATATTTTGCCACAGCATCACAAGCAACTTGCCTTTAAATCCTTTGAGATATACTACTTTTTAGGATCTAATATTCCATTTTATAAGGATGGTCTGAATGTCCTTGTCTCTGAATGGTCAACTATTCTTGAGGTTATATTAAAAAAGCTTTGGTTAAATAGACTCAATTTATCAAGCAAACCAAATTGCTCCTCTCTTATTTACTGCTTATCAACCTGCAATAATACTATTATTTCTTTATAGTGTCTATAATATTATAATAATTATAATAGTTATAACATCTAAATATTTTTTCAGCAATATTTTTTCATATAATTGCTGAGCCACATCAGGCCTTGCAGCAGCACCAATGGACATCTACCAGCCTCACCATTTTCAATCATAATTCCCCACTGTGTTATTCAGAGCAATCTCTTAAACAACGTCCCATGTAATTAATGATAGTCTCTATTTATGAATGATATATCAGTTGTCTCTCTTTTTTGACATGTATCAACCAAGCTTTCAAGAATTAAATGAGATCTGAATGACAGCAGCTGTTCTCTCTAAAATCTGTTGACAAGATTTTAACTCTATCCTGCTAATCTATTCTCTATCAAAAAAAATATATATATATATTTTTCCCTTCCAAAAATAAGAGAAGGGTCATTTGCTTGGTCCTTTTTGCACGTCATTTAAATCTTGACTAGTTACCAGTGATTTGGATGGTACTATGCACCAAATATTCCTTATTTCCAATGACAAAATCAATAGAAAACCTAATAAACAACACTTAATGCTATTCTCGTTTGCTATCTATCTCAATTCACTGTATTTAATATTTCCTTGCTCAAACTTTCTTTCTTCCTCATCTTTTTAAAAATTTCCGTATCATCTCAAGAACTGGCAGCTGGGTAATTTTGTTTGTTTCTTTCCTGATGTCTTTCATTTACTTTACCAACCATGTCCACTTTCTTGGTATCTTGGTATGTGAGCTTGGGTAAACTCAAATTTTGGTAAATCAAGGGCAAGATATAATCAGGACTTCGGTGCACCTCTGATATTAGTTTCTTGAGTTCAAAATTTATAACCTCAAAGTCCTTCTGCAGCTGCTGTTTGAAACTCAAGCCAATTAAAGTACCATTTTTTCTTCCAGTCAAATCCAGCTGGCGTATAAGTAAGTTTCTTTCGCATGGCAAGTTTCCTTCAGCGTGGTTAGAATAATTTACAAACTAGGAAAGGCTCCTGTTTATTTGGTCTGCAAGGCCTGACTGGAATGCATTTTGGGAAATTTTTACAAGGTCAGACACCACAGTGTTGCAAGGAAAAAGAAGTAATGCTAATTGCCAAAAAAAAACCAAAAACAACCTATCCTTTCTCTCAAGAAGGAGCTGATTTGGCCAATCTGCCAAAATACAAAACAATTTGCACTGTAAGTCCTAGAAGAATTTATAGTCTTCAGAACAAAAGCCTTCTATTTCTATCTGATTAGCATAGCTGGCTCCCCAAATGGCTTGCTGGCCTCTGTGACTCCTATATGCAACTACCTTTTCTTTATGGATGGTGGGCACGTAGCTTGATGCTGAAGCTCCCACCATGCAGCAAGACACATTTAAGAGGTAGGCACTGCAAAAGTGAGCCCATGTTCCCCTATGGATTAAGCTGCAAGAATATATTATTATATATTTATGCATTTTAAGGTATTTATATACTTATATACACAAATATGTGTATAACTGTTTAGGGGTATCCTCAATTTGCCTGCATCATCTATAATGAAGTTTTGACAACTGGTCAATAGGCATAGGTCAGGCATTGTATAATTTTGTTTATCCAACATGAACTACAATCCTGTCAGTTTTGGTGGAATACAGTTTGGGTTAGAAAACCATTGCCAAGTTTTCAAGCTTCTAACACTACTTTACTGTTGACTTCTTTAAAAGTTAAGCCTTCCAAAATATAAAAACTGCATATTAAAACTGCTTTTTTTTTTTTTTACTTTCTGTGCATTACAGACACATATGTAAAAGTAATTTATTTTCCTTGTTTTACGACAGTGCTCTGCAGTGATCATTTTCTCCTTCCTGTACTCGTTCTCTTAAGCACTGAATCAAATGCATTCAAGTTCCTGTGGTTTTGAGTTAGTAATCATGCTGAAGCAGGTAGCATAGTATTTAATGTAGTTTACTGGAGTTTGAAATTAAAATCAGCTTTAAAAAGTGTAATTTCCATTTTGAGCAAATCATCCTGATAGTAGATTGACCCCTGTGAGAGTTTTTATTACCTTACTACTGCTATACAGCTAGAAGATACCAGCCAAAAGGCAAGGAGTTTTGTTGTTTGCAGGTCCTGAGAGTTGCCTCCTACATAACTTCATGTCCTCAAGAAAAATATATTTTCTGGAAATGCTTGTCTAGAATTCAAAATTAAAACCACCATGTTATATTTTTTTTCAATAGATCGTAAGGGGAGAAACAATTTTCAAGGCTGGCATTGCAGCTCAGCAATATTAAAAAGGAACATAGTTCACTTCTTGATTACATATTGGACTATGGTTTGGGATAAGATGTGGAAATCACAACTCCCTGTCGTAACGCCTCAGCATCTCCATCAGTGCTTTTAGTGATTATAGCTTTAGTGTCAGAAGAAAAGTCATTCTGACTCATTTTGAGCATTGAGAACTTTAACAACTAGCTGTGAGATGCCATATTTTCAGACGGACAGACTATGAAGCACATGAAAACACTCCAAGTTTTCCAGAACTGAACCATTTGTATGCTACCACTGATTCCCAAAGAGAATAAAGTATCATTGAAACATGATTCATTATTTCTTAAGCTGTCAACAGATAAACCAAATATATAAATCTTTTACAGTGATATAGATTAAAATGAATAATTATTATTTTGCTTAGGTTTGCTGGTCTTGATGAAAATACTAATATATATGCAAATCTTCATGTACATCAGCATGTTCATTTCAGTAAAATTATGCATATCTACCTGGCTGCAGAATCAGCTCACAGATTTTAGAACTGGAAATACCTCTCACTCCAATCTGTCCATTGTTTTCACCCGTGGGATACAGGCTTGTGGGAAAATAGTCAGGGTAATCTTTTATAAAACAAAATTTCAAATCTGAATGATGGGCGCAATATAGTAGGAAATAAACCCTATGCCACCAGACCATTGGAACATTTTTACCAAATAACAGACAACATTTTTAAATCAAAAATGATGAGATTAAGATTATACTGTACAATCTATGTAATGGAAAATGGATATCTGAAATTTAAAAGAATAATAGTAAATAGAACAAAGCAGTTGATAAGAACAGGTCACACAATAGCTGGAAATCTAAAATTAAATATTTAATTAGAACTCTGAATTTGCTTTCAAGGTAGGTGGCATTGCACAGGCTATATTACAATCCTTTATTTTTTTTTTCTTTTTTTTTGCAAAAGAGAATACTGTTTATTTTTAACAGGCCACTTTAATATTAATACATGTGTGATAGGATCAGAACTGAAAATCAGCTAAAGATGATAAATTTTACATTATTGGGAAAATTACATTTTTTGTATTGTAAAAACATTTATTTTAACAATTTACCTACATTAATCAAAAAAGTACAGCATATTTAATAATTTTACAAATTTTTCATAAAAAATATATCTCTGTACAAAAAGTTCTTTTGCACCTACTTCATGTCACAGCAGCATGTGGTGAAATGGCAGAATGAAATACTGGGAATGAAAATTAGATTGACTTGATCATAATGCCGGTGTTCTTCCCCAACCACCCCCACCCTAACCCTCCCACCTTTTTTTATGTTTTTTTTTTCTTTTCTTTGTTTGTTTTTAATAACAGCTTTTCTTTGTTTACAAAATATTTTACACAAGAAAAAAAATTATTGCAGCTAGCCTGGAGAAAGGCAAGATGTGTGATACAAGCAGCAGTTTTTAACAGCTTTGAAGCACATAACCGTTTTTTTTAAAAAATCTATAGCATGTATTCTTAGCCCATCAAAATGATCTGGTCAACACTGGGGGAAAAGTCTTCTGCATATACCTCAGAAAGCAGATTTCCTGGCTGCCATTACCTGGCCACTGCACGTTTTAAGAGTCTTATTCTGATGAAGTACCATATATGAGTGCATGCATACACAGCCCTCTTGCAAATAACTGCAAGAGATATCCAACCTCAACAAAAGAGCCAAACAGAAAAGGAGAGGCATTTGAGAGATATGGATAGAACTGATAAAACTTTCCTTTCCTTGGGCTCCAGTTTGGAGTTGCTGTTTAAGAAATACTCCAAACAAATGTGTTAGGGTAATTTGTCAGCATACTTCAATTTTGAGTGTCCCTGATTCAAAAGACTTGCGATAGACAATCTCACGTAAAACACCATGGAAGGAACCACTGGGGAAAGCACTGGTTCACAGCATATGGACTCTATAATATAAAAGATCAAATAATTTAATGTTTTTAATTTATAGTACCCTTCCTCCACTGAATTCCTCAGTGACCACAGTGAGACAGGTGAGAAGAAAACATCAATAATAAATATTTAGCATTTTGCACTTACTTTCAATACTCCTTTTTTTTTTTTTCTGTCATTGCCACTTCAGAAAGACTTCCAAAGCAGAAATGACAATTTTGAACACCTGTCAAAACATTAGTCACACAGGTTCCCTCCCTGGCCCACTGTTTCTAAAGAAGCTCTTCATTTACAGGGCAGCTTCTTGTGCACTGGGGAGGATCAGGACAATGACTTTGATCTGACGACTTTGTTCTTTTTCAGGAAATGTGAAGATCTCTGAGATGTGACAGATAAATGAAGCTACACAAAAAAGTCTCAAAAAACAAACAAGAAAGAAAGCCCAAAACTACCAACAAAATGAACAAGGAACTGACTGGAAAGGATTATTTATTAAATTTTCTTCAGAGTTTCTTGCTCATATGAAGAATGTAACAGCTGGAGGCCCAGCGTTACTGTATTATATTGCTGATATTTTTCCTCTGAAAGGTGTAGAGTTGCTAAACTAACCAAGAGTTACCTTAGAAATTTTCTGTATGTTCTATAGCATTAGCTGAAAGAATCTGTTAATGGGCTTACACTTCCTTTTTGGTTGGACTTACATTTTCTTTTGGTTTTGTATGTAACAGCCAGACCTACAAACATAAGGAGTTCAGAAACATTTTTCTTCAATTTTTGATAATAACTAGACATTAAGGCTGTTAGAACTAACTTAAAAGCAAAACAAAACCAAAGACCTTTGCATTTTTAGAACAAAAGCAAAAGCAATGTCCTCAGTTTCCAAGTGCAACATGTACGATTAAGATCAAATTTTGCTTTTTCTTTTTGGAATTTCCTAATCTTAAATGGTTATTTAATTAATCTGCCCAATGACATCTTTTCTTTTCGTTCAATAAAATCTCTCTAATTCTAAAACAAATGTTAATAATTTACTCAACCATCCATATTTACAAATGTCAAACTTTTTCTGTCAAACTGTGTAAGTACAAAAGCAGTAAGCAGTGTGTTTAAAAAAATCTGAAAAGAAACAGGAAGAGAATATAACGGAATATTTCTCTTTGTTTCAAGTAGAAACTTAATGACAGTTTGTTATGGACAATTTGCACTGGGTTTACATATGCTACTGAAATGTGTTTTAGTTCCATGTAACATCAGAAAATGATGTTATATTACAGGAAAAATGAAAAAAAAAATGCAAAAGGGAAGACTGTATTATGAGCACAGGCTCACAGGCTTTATGAGCTATCTAAAATAAATTACTATTCACATTTGTACATGGCAAGCAGCAACAGCTGCTAACCCCCCTGCTGTTAAATAGTATGATACTGACAGTAGTGAAAGATGACCAATTCCAGAAGAAAACAATATTGGCAATGAAAAATTCTTAGAAATGGGCTCTTTTTTTGGCTGAAAATCTCCAGTGACTTGTAATAATATCTATGGAGAAATTTAGTCAAAAATTGACAAAAGATATATTGTCCTTTATAGCACAAGATTTCACTTGTGCTAAGCATGGGGCTCATAATTTAATATTCCAAGTAAATTGAACACCTGTGTGGAATTCCAATTGTGGAATGTTTTGCTTGGCAAAGAGTGAGTGAATGTCTATATACAATGGACAGTGTGTATAAACCCTGTATATTTTTACCAGTATCTTACTCAGTCATCCATAACACTAGTGCAAAAAATTGTGCATTAATATTTTGCAATATAACAGCTGATTGGAAAATTGGCAAACTGCCTTATGTTTGAGATAAACTGTATGTTCAATTTTAACAAGATTTCAATGGTAAAGCATTTGCGTGTGTATGCAACCTTGAGGAAGGTTGTCTTCTTTGAGAGAGAGCTTTATTTCTTCAGAGTATTCCTGTTCTTGGGGATAATCTGTGGTGTTGTCATTTGTCACAGTACTCAAAGGATTTATCCAAGTGCCCAGAAGAATGCATTGAAAGGCATCCAGCCACATACAAATATGAAAGTCTGAGGCGTTAAATATGACAAATTGGCATGACTTGGCAGTCTTCCTTAAATTGTGCCTTGCTTTGAAGCAGATGCAGCCAGGCATTTTAATCCAACTTTAAGATGAAAAAAAAATTCTCTGTGGGATCCCCAGAAGACTGACACTTTTTACCAGAAAATTTAGCTGCATGTAGGCTGACAGAAGATGTTAAAGATTACAGCAGCAAAGCCAAGAGAAGAAGGGAAACTGGTATATGGCACCAAAGGAATTACTGCTTGTCCATCAGAGGTATGGCTATGAATCAGTCATATTGGGCACTGAAGGCTATACCACTGTACAAACTGTGTTCAGAGTCGTATCAAACCTCACAGCCTTTGCTTCTGTGGGTTTTAAGTTTGTGTCATACATGGGATTTTCAAATGAAGCCTGTCCATTACTGTTTTCATGTCCAGCATACCCATTGTACTGTACTTTTGGTCTTGTTCTGAAAAAAAAGGACAGAAATATATCATTAATAAATATTAAAAATACAAATTGCACAAATACTGCGAGTTACTATAGTGTTTTCATCTTATTTACACCAGTTGTGTGACTAAATCCAACAGCGATACAGGGAGAACCATAAAGGATGTCACAGCAGACTACTGTAACTATATAGGTGACAGTGAGTTGCTCCTGATTTTTCATTTATAGCAGCTTTGGTTTTAGATAAGATGAACACTCTCAGTCTTTATTGATTTGAATGTTTTCCAAAAGAGATAGCAGAGCTGGTTTAGAAATTTCCTGTTATTAGGTATTTATAATCATAATGTTTATAATAAGTACTGTTGCACCATTATGGTGCAGCAACACATTTTTGGGGCTCTACTAAATCAATGCACTATCAGCCATCATAGCTTCAACTCCAGACTGACACAGACTGTGAGTATCCAGCAAATCTCGCACTGTTAGAGACGGTAACCTTCAGATAAAGGTCAGCAGCTTCTTCAGTGTTCCATGACAAATCTTCCAAAGCATGCCTCTTACTTCCATAAATATTTTCAACAGTTCTAGATGAACATTTCCTCTATTTTGGTCATTAATTTACCATCCTGTATAACATAACTTCAAGGATGTTCACATTCTTATGGCCATTAGGACATATGAAGCCAAGAATTAAATAAAGGCTAAAACACAATCATGCAATCTTCCTGATATCTCCACTAAAAATATTATACTATTTTACTATTATACTATATTATACTAATTTAACCTTAAATTCTCAGAACTTGCTAGCTATCTATAGAAATATATGAAAAAGTCTCTTTATGTAATTTCTTACATTTTCCCAGGAGTTGAAAAAGCGCAAGAAAATCAATGAGGAGTGCAAAATGTTTAATATTTTTCTTAAAGGCTGAGATGCTGTCTTCATTCTTGCTATAGTCTCTGTCTGCCAGATAAAAGGGACTGAAACAATGTAAAAGTGCTTTAATAAGCACTGGCTTATTAAAGTGCTGGCTGTTATTAGATGATATTAATCTGACATACGCACAGCAGAAACATCCATAAAATTATCCTCTAAGAACACCTTCAAATTTTCTGATATAAAGGTAATCTAGTGGCATAACTACTATCATATCTTCCTGAAAACTTCATGTTGCTATTCTGATCCTTAATCTATCTCCAAGAAACTGTTTTCAAAAGCCACACGTTCTCCATCCTTTGTCAGAGATAATAAAGATGACATGCAGTTACTTTAATTGCTGACCAATTCTCTGCTTTGGAGATTTTAAGTTCCCTGCCTTCAGAATACTGACTATTGCTTAGTTTCACTGCATGTACTTAATATTTCATTTTCAAATGTAGGGACCCCCTACATCAATAATCAGTTTGTTACTTTCTTGAAGATATCTCAAACATGACACTGGTTAACTCTCTTAAAACTATGGTTTATTGGAAGAAATAATTAGCAAATACAGAGGAAGAAAAACAGTCACTGAAAGTTCCAGCTAATGAGTATTAGATTAAGGTAGGCAGAACTGCAGTGCTGCTGCTACTTGAAACAGAATGACTAGAACTTTTTGTTTGTTTGTTGTTTTGAAGATCAAATTCTTACATATATATATCTTTTCCAAATAGAAAAGAAAATCTTTACCAGTTATACATCACATAACAAACTTCAGAGAACAAACTACAAAAAAATCCCTTTGGTCAGAGTACATTTCTGTTGAATTGGCTTAGAACTTGGTTCCCCTTTCTAATAGTAAACTGACAGCAATGTTCTCTTTGGGTTCCATCTCTTGGGTTAGCCTGAATGCCTGCAGTTCCACACTTGCCCACTGCAGGAGCTATTTGAGCATAAAGATCTGTAGGCATCAGCAAGTCTTCCAATAACATGTACACCACTCTTCTTGAACAGTCTTTTTCAAACAAAGACTGCATCATATTTCAAGACATGTACCATTTTATTTGGAGTTCACAAGTTTAAGCCCCACTGCAATTTCTTCTTCCTGAAACATCTAATGCTGAAATAAGTAGACAGTCAAGCTAAGAAACTTCATCATAGAATCAGGGAATGGTTGAGGTTGGAAGGGACCTCTAGAGATCACCTAGCCCAACCTCCCTGCTCAAGCAGGGACAACCAGAGCATGTGGCATAGGGTCACATCCTGGTGGGTTTTGAAGATCTCCAAAGGAGGAGACTCCAAAATCTCTCTCACACATCATAAGCTAGTGATGGACTTCATTGTGATGGTATATATATATGTGTGTGTTTGTATGTCTATTCCTTACAATCACACATTCCTCTTGGTATCATGATGGTAGAATAAAGATTTAATAGTGTGCCAGTGAAATCTCTTTCTTTTAAACACCACCTGCAAATAACATATGGAGGTCAGAGAGTACTGTGGCTTTACAGAAACAGAAAAATAAAAACAAAACTATTCCAAGCCAACAGTTACTCATAATGAACAAATTTTCAAAAAGTAAAGGTGTCATCTTTGTTAGCTTTTAAACCAAATTTCAGACAAGATGGTTGGATTTATTCTGATATTATCTACTAACATATGTAAGTTTCATACAAGCTGAAGTACTGCCAATTCTAGAAGTAGTAGTCACTAGCTTAGTCAGCATGTACTTTAAATAGTGTCATTAGGGGCTGTTTCCTTTCGGATTTATGGATTTTTCAGCTTGTGTAATTAATATTAATATACACTTTGAAAGAAGCAGCATATATCCAATTAAGTAGAGTACTAAAATAAAAGAATAAAATATGTGACCTAAGGTTTCCTATCTGATTCAGCCTAACAAATCAAAAAGGCTTATAGGTCCTCGCTCCTTAACACAGTGACTCATTTTTCTAATTGCTCACTGTTTAAAACTCCTCTATACTGAACTTCTTGGTAGGACTACTTGAAAATATTTGTCTTTTTCAAGTAAAGCTATTCTAGAAGACTTCAGCATTGTGTTCCCCACTTACTTCCACCTGTCAGATTAAACCCAAAATCTTATTAAGTTACTGAACAAATAACATTTACAGTACCTGTGTTTGTAGAGGTAAAATGCAAAGCCTGATAATATTAGAGCAAAGAATGGTACCAGGATGGCAGCTGCAACAGAACTGCTGTTTGTGCCATAGTAATGATTTGAAAGATCTGTGTCTGCGCTTAAAGGACCTGAAATGGAAATAAAAGGACAGAAGTAAAATTTCCAGGTTTTCTACCTTACAATTCTCCCAAGAGGAAAGACAGAAAAGACAGAAAGAGAGAAACATTGTCTTGATAAAATCATTCTATTTTAAAACATGAAATTTATAACATTATAACAGTGTGACAGTATAAATCTTGGTGATACTACTCAATAGTGCATCATTAATAACTATCAAAATGATTTAAATACAATGCTCAGAAAGTTAAATAATCCTTGTGTCACCCAAATACCATCATTATGAACTATATCTCTCAGATATCACTAATTTAAGAAAAGTAAGCTATATGCCTTATACAAAAGATGAGTAATACTGCAAAAAAAGTGTTCTAGAATGCTTTTTGCCTAAATATTCAGCATAGAAACAACAGGCAATGATAGAATACATCAAACATGAAAAAGGAAAGGAGAACTGAGGCAACAGTAATGAGACACATTGGTTCTGCCAGGCTCAATACCACTCCCAAGACTCTGCATCTGTGTCCAGGCTGCTTTACAATCCCTTTTTTAAGGGTGAAGCATGAATGTGCTTTATAGCCTGCCTCTGGCAGCTGCACCACACTGTAATAAAACTCAGATGCACAGAATGCAAAGGCTGTCGCCTGTGATATGATCTAGCCAGGTCTCAGCTGTAGATAAGCAGGTAACCAGCACCATAAAGCAACCTGTGGAAACCACTTTGCCATCTGCTTAAATAGAGGCTGGTTAGACTGGTTAAACAGGTGCCCACTTGGCAATCCAAACAGTGAAGGAAGAAAAATAATTTTACAACAGAAACATAGAGCAATCAAGCACAGTTTATTTTTCAGAGCCAACTCCATGTTGCCAGTTCCAACACACAGCTTCTAAGAATACTAAGCGTAAGTTATATTTCCTATCCAATAAGATAAAAATGGAGTAAGTATGGGCCTGGGACAGAGACCTACACTAGCTATTTTGGGGTGTTTGTGATGGTGCTAGTAGGATGTAACAGGAGAGAATGTTGATTACTGGCAAATAGCAAAGCATCAGTACACCCTGTCCCAAACACCCTGTTTCAGTGCTGGAGCAGCATCAATCAGTCTTTTTAAGACTCTGGCACAAACTGATTATGTAACAGAGACAGCTATTGTGCTGCTTTCAGCAGTCTAACAAACTACCTAAGACACAAATCTAAGAAGGAAACAAACAACATTTCTATGATTTCTTGCAGTTCAAGTTCAGTGGGAAGAAGAAACCAGATAAGATTGTGCTCTATGTTTTATTTGCTAATATTCTAATTCTTTTTTTCACACAATCCATTTTACAAAATAAAAGAAGTCTAATTCTGAAGTTATGTATATCCTGTCTGATTGCAGAGCTTTTTTTGTGGATGGTAAAAGTTGCCGCAAAGTGATTCGGAGAAGAAGGATTTCACCCTTACATAGTGAAATTTTAAATTCACGTTTGGTCTTTTGTGAAGTTCAATTATTTTAAGAGCAGACCAATTCCAATACAAAAATGTATTTCACACCCAAGAATCTGTACGTGATGTATTAATCACTTACGCATAAATAGATTAGTCACATTTCTTATTTCCTGTCAATTACTCAACCTAAAAAAGCTAAAAAGTAGTTTGAAGAGAAGAAGGAAACAGAAGTAGGCCACTGTATTTTCTTACAGGTAATTTATCCAGAAAACAAATTATTTAGTAAAGTAACTTTATCTTTTCATAGTTTCAATTTTATACAATTACAAAGAATAGTATAAATTGGAATGAACAAGGCCAACATTTCAAAATAAAATCTAGAGGTGAAGTATGAGTGTTAAGCAATTACAGCAGCACAACATCCAGGGCAGACTTTCAACCTTTATGAAAAAAGGTATTAAAGACAAACAAAAAACAAAACAAAACAAAACAAAAAAGCACAACATGCCAAGTAGATTCAGACACAAGTCTTTTGGCAGACTAGTAAGAGTGATCTCTTTGCTCTTTAGATTCTTCTCTAAGGTTGATTATTACGTCAACTGAATATTCACAAGGGAATTGATTTAAAAAATAAAACAGACTATCCTTGAATTTGAGGGCTATGCTTTCTCTGTGCATCCTCTGAAAATGACAGCATCTGCATATGTAGCAAGTCTGCTGTTCAAATGTCAAAAATGAAAAGAAGACCTCAACCTAAAAATGCAGGTTTAACAAAGACTTCAGCCTCTGTTACTAGTCTTGGGAATGCACAAACTGAGCTCACACTGGAACTCTCCAGGTCATATGGCTGTTTTCTACTAAAAGAAGAGAGATGAAATTAACTCTCATTCTGCTTGTGTTACATTTACCACAGTATGATACTTGTTTTACTGCTAAAACTGGTGAATCTAAATTTTGACTAGGTAGCTGAAGAAAAGGTGTATCTTTTTTCTTTGCTTAAGATAAACAAACAAACAAAAAACTCAAATGTACAAATCAACCCCCTACTGATTTAACAGAATAAATTTTGATGTTTACTTCTATAGTGGGATGCTAATGTCAAGGAGAAAAGGCAGGTCAGATATTACAGTGATAAGGTTTACACAAAACTACAGATAATCTGTCCCATGTAAGAATTTACTTTGAAGAGTAAAATAGTATTGGGTGTCAGTGATTCGCAGTTCTTATGCAGAGAGTCCAAAGAGTAAGAACTCTTCTCTTGTGATTAAACCTGAGCACTTAGAGTAGTGGTCAAGATAAGCAAATTCATAGAGTAGCTGCTCTCACAGTTAATAGAGCAAAGAAATAGAAAGGAAATTTAGCAAATTTTAAAGACCATTCGGTACCAATGCAGGTACTTTTTGCTGCTTTTTGCAAAAGATATTTATAAAATGTAGACACACATTGGTACATTGCCTGGGCTGCTTTTTCCTGCTATCCCAGTGTTTTGCTGATATATGTATTGTGCTCAGATCACAATGCAATAGATGCGGGATCAAGACATGATGTCATCAACAGTTGGTATTTGTTGAAGCAGTGTTATGAGTAAAATAATTAGTTTTTCATCAGCAGCTAGAGCACTCTAGTCCACAAATCTCAGTCATCTATTACATATTTTACAGCTGAGGAGAATTCTATCTAAATATCCAGAAGAACTTCCCAACAGAAACAAAACACTCCACAAATTTTTCTACTAAAATCAGTGTTGGTTCTGTCCTTATGATTCTAACTGTAATTTATACAGTTGAGCAGAAAATGGTTTGGCTTTATGAGAAATTTCAAAACAATAGTCACAGACTTCTCTTTGAGGATCCTGTACACATCTTATTAGGCTGCCATACATGAATGAGATAGTAACAGGGCAGAGCTCAAGTAGGGTGTGAACTGTATATTTCAAACATGCATATTCCACTGAGTATATTGTACTAATAATGGCATGAAACACCTATGCATATTCCAGCTAGAAAACTGAAGGAGTCATTTGTTGATTTCACTATTACAAGAGAGAGAGAGAAAAAAAAAAGTTACCTATTGCATTTTCATAAATGCATTTTACCTTGTCTTTGGAGCATGAATTTTCCAAAGTCTTTTCCATGTATATCACCTTGATAGGTAAAAACACCTCTTTCAAGTCCTGATGACACCTAAATATGTGGAAGCAAACATAGAAAAAAATTCTGGAACAGATAAATATCAAAATGTAGCCTTTTAATTTGTAATCTGACTTAAAATAAGTATAAGAAGTCCATATTTTTTCAGTTTTATTAGCATATTCATTTAAAGATCCACTGTCCTTTAAAATATTTTCCATGGAAAGCATCATAAGCCAAAAAGGAATACTGCAAGGAATGAAATGACTCCCCTTTTCTTTAAGAGGAAATGAAAAATTAGAATCAACACTTGATAAATATTGAGCAAATAAAAAAAAATCACATCGATGCAAATTCCAAGTTAAATCAATATTCTATTAAGGTCTTTACATTTTCTTTTATGTTGAAAAAGGTAAATGTATGAGATTTACTGAAAATGTCCTATCTATATTATTTCTCAACATAGGAAAACTATTGTATCAAATATGCTATCCTTTATCCTCACTCTATAAAAACTATTCTTTTAAATTTATAATTTTATTTCAGTGAACTATTGACCAAAAGAGGACAATATTTCTAAAACTGAAATCCCCACCCATGTCTAACAAAGCAAGTGAAAAGCATGGGAAAAAAACTTGAACCACTTAATTTCCTATTTTAGTAAATTAAAAATTCAAATGAGATATGTCACAATGGCATATAAAGGAAAATGTATGCATTTTGAATAATAAAATTATTGTGATCTCTACACTGATAATCGATTGCTGCTTTCTGCATCTGTAATATAAAATGTTGGCTGTATAGATGCAATCACAGCTTTCTTTAAGCTTTAAACTGAGCAGGCCTTATCGATAGAAGTGTGATTACTTACATAACCATCTAGCGCCCACTTGTCATTTTCAAACTTGCTTACAAAAATGTCACTAGGTCCTTTTATCTGAAAAACTTTCAAGAGTAAATGGGCTTCTTCTTTCTTGTAAACACCTATTAATAAAAGGGGAGTAACATATACCTTTTAAACATTTTTTGAAACAGGATTTCTAATACTCTTTCAGAGCCCAAGTATATTTATTTTGAATTATCCAAATATATTGTGGAAAATACTCTGCACTAAAAGAATGTTATAACCTGGATAAAGCAGTATTTTGTAATCCTATAAAACATGATTTTATTTTACTCCTCTTTTGCCCACATTTCTCCTGAGTTTAATTTTAAATGAAAGTAGGCAATATATTAGTCTTTTCACGCACTATGTTAGTAAGTGAATAAAGACAGAATTCCTTGCCTGATACAATAAGACTGCCAATTTGAATTGTCTAAATATGGATTTTATTCACAACAGTATATTGCTACAGTAAACACCAAATGGCACTGTGAAAGAAAGTTTGCTATTTAGCAAATGGCTACTGAAATCTCTCTTTACTCCTGACTTACTTACTCTTTTGTACTTCTAAAGGTTTTGCAAGCTGCTAATGCTCATTTCAAATGTAAACGTGATCAGAATGTTAGATCTGAACATCACATTCAGTTTTACAGAAAAGCACGTGTTAATCTTTATTGAATAATGGAGCTTTTCAACATTACAGTTCTTAAATGCTGTACACACTCCACCTATCAATTGAAAACTACCTATGAGTTCATCATATCAATACTACCCAACATCTTTGTTTAAAAAATAAACAAACAAACAGAAAAATCCACCTTCATATTTATTTGAAATGTAAAGGGAAAAAAAATCGGTAACCACATATACATTGACTGAATCCATTACAATCAGCAACACTTGTGCAAAAAAATGCTGAAAAGATTTTTAATGAACACATAAAGTTTTGGTTTCATTTTGCATTCAGCAGAAAATGCAACAAAAGTGAACAGACAAAAAAAGAAAATGAGAGTTTTTTGAGCATCTGTTACTGAACCTACCTGACAGTTTGATTTGTATGTTGGATGCTTCAATGAATGTGGCATTCACTTTGCTGCTTGTAGTATTGAACCAATCAACAGTTAGAGTAGCAGGCTGTCTTTTTCCTAAATATTCATAAAACCCCTTCCACAGTGAATTTATAAAAAACACATCTGAAGGAACTAAACAAAAATTGAGCAAAAAATAGAGCAGTAAATAAAGCAGTAAATTACACCACAGTAACTATCTTTCATATCCATGCTCTTCAGTTCTCTGTTGCACATTCAATCTACTGTTTTTAAGTACATTTAGCAGTAAAAAAAATTGCAACAGTAAAGGAAATGTATTTAACAAACTTGCCACACAATTTCCTATATTACACTTGTCCATATGTATTTAACAAACTTGCCACACAATTCCTATGACATAAATCACAACATCATATTGCATGTATGCTTCAGCAATTGTTCCAAACAATACAAGAAATGTTCGGCTCGATTAAAAAAGCCTTAGAATGTGATGAAAAAAGGAAAAGAATATTATAAAGTTGGGGACTCCTTGAAGGAGTGTTTGGTAGTCTCCCTTGTTTAATAAATCTGTTAAAGCAGAACTGTATGTTATACAATCACTGTCATCAAATGTCAAATGGAATTTAGCATAAGATGTTATCAATCTTTTTTGGACTCCACATCTATTTTAGTTAAGCAATACTATTACACTTGTGAATGGTGGAGGTGTTTGAGCAAGGTATATTTTAGCTTTCAAATAAGTGTCTCTTTCTCTGAAATGGCCATTTCCTTTTAAATAATATGAACTAAAAAACTATAAAATAAGACATAAGCTATTTGTGCTATTTGAGTCATTTTCTGGATGTTGCTGGGATTTTTCCTCTCTTCAGAAAAATAAAAATACATACCTATATGTGTTTCATATATTTAAATGTTGTATTTTAAATATTTCACTAAATCACCTACAGAATAAAAGTGCCTCTTATTATTCAACAGTTTCTGTAATATGTGTATGTTATTTAGAAAGAAAAGCAGAGGAGAAAAAAAAGGGCTAATTTTCACTTTATTTTAGATACATTTATTAACTCCTAACTATCGCTATATCTCATATGAGGGTCCCAAGAGGAACAAACCCTCCTCCTATGTAGATGATACCCAGTGGTTCCTGCCGGCTTCTGACAAGTGAAAATAGACATCTTTCCATGTAGCATATGACAATTTGAAAATTTAGAAAATCAAAATATAATTCTATTCAAAGAATTGTTGAACCAGTCATATGGTATCTTGAAAAAAATGACACAGAAAAGTAGTATTTCATACTCTTCTAAATAAGCTTTAACAATTAATTTTGATTTTGATTAATGAATGTCTTTAGTCTATACTAATCCCAGTTAACAAGTTAGTCTTTCAGATCTCTAGTATTAAGTTTAGGTGTAAAATCTTTGTCATGCAATGATTTTTGCTTTGGAAAGGAAGGACTTGTAATTCTGTGGAGCTGAGAGTATGTCTGTAGTTCTCAAAGTCATACACCAGGTCTGCAAACATTTGGATGGCAGTGCAGGACTCATATCTGAGGTAGTAGAGATAATGTACTGACGAAGTTTTCAAATCATGTAACACTGAGCTTGAACATTTGCTTTTGTTTTTTCGGTATTTGTCTTTACTTTTCATGAAAAATGTGTGTCTGATTTTCCTATGAATGTGAAAGATTAGTACTACTGACCTAGGCCTGTTAGGTTTATTGCTGATTGATACTAAATAAGATTTTTATCAAGAATTGGACATCATACTTCTATTATCGCTTTCAGTATCTTTAACTTTTACCTTATCTGATGCTTTGACCACCAATTATAACTTGTCACTGTAGGCAGAATACAATCACTGGCTTAGTATTTACAGAATTTACATCTACTGCATATGGCCAGATCAGTAGAAGAAACGAGTTTTTCTACTGCCCAATCATGGTTTTGAGAAGGTTAAGTGCTGCCCACCCATGGAGGGTGCTGATGAATCACTGAATAGCTCTGATCCAAATCCTCACAGCCTTTAAGATGTCTGTTTTTAGCAGAAACTGTGGACAAATGCAGGAGGAGAAAAGTGAATTGGGAATTATTACACCAGTGGTGCACTGCTTGCTCACTCTCTCCAAAATGCTAGAAATGGGAAATTCATGGCTCTTACTTGAAACAGCTTCCTAACTTATATGAAAGACTATACAAAACAAGGAGAACCACCGGAATCAAAGACAGAATTGCAATTCTTAAACTTTATGTATACCATGAACATCCATTGTTTGTAACTTATGCACTATTAAAATTTAAAGTTTATTTAAAAATATAGTTATAATTGCTTATATAAACAATAAGTGTGGCAAGAACTATCCACTTAATTAACAATAAAGAATATCATTTGGATTCAGATACCCAAACATGGAAAGTCATAACATTATTCTGTTACACAGGCTCCAGTTCGGAAATGTTAGCTTTAAGACATTTAAAATACACATATCAGCAAACGGTGTTCTACCAAAAGCCCAAAAACAGGATAAAGAAAATGCTCTGATGTAATTTCTTTACTTAAGATAGTTCACAAGTTGAAAAACTGTAACAATAATGTAGATCGGCTCTTAAAACTTTTCCTTAAGCTTAAAACTTATCCTTTTAATTACTGTAGTTTATTAGTTTCACTTCTCTGCTTAACATCATAGGCATGTATAGTCATAATATTTCATTTTTATAAGATACCTTTCAAATAGCCCTATTAAAACTGGTCATAAAAGACATCATATAATGTGAATTGGTACCAATACTCTCATAGTGCATGCATTTGAATACTTGGTCAATATTTCAATTTGGCACAGAAACTTTAAAAACCATGCGGTATCAGATTACTGCATGCCTCAGCTGCGTAGTAAGGACAAGACTCCATTAAGTGAAGACTGTATTATTAATTACGATGAATGCACATTATGTTTTGCATTTTTATGTGTCTGTAAAAGTGATGCATTTGAAAAGATCTCATTTACGGAATCACCTGACTGACAATCTTACCAACAGCCTCACCCAGTAGGTTAATTATGAACACACATGTCTTTTTATCACATGTATTCTACACAGCCTTTCTGTGAACTGCCATTAGTGTTAAGTATTCATCTTATTTTCCCTGAACTCCGCCAAAATTTAGGATTTTGAGTTGCAGGTTCATTTATGTGGTAAAACCTCTGTAGTTAAGAATGTCAGTTAAAAAAAAATAGGCCTTTCATATTTTGAAAGTGATTGAATATAAAAAGATTTACACAAAGGAGTTCTCAAATGTATTTGCTCTTTTATCACTAGCAGAAGGAAAAGATTAATTCTTAATATGCTCATGAAGGGGCATACAAATGTGGCAACAATATTTGCCTGCTACTGGTGGTCAACAGAGTTGGGAAATCCCACCTGAGAGCACCTTGAGAACTGCTTTGGAATGAAGGCCAGCCAAAGTGCTAATACTGACTTTTTCTGTGTGATAGTCTACACTGATTATAAGGCTCTCCATTATAGCAATATCTCTGATATAAAACTACTTCCGATCTGCTTCTTGTCCTCATGTGCTTTAGTCTTTTAGCTTTGTATATTTTTTGGTGCAATTTACAAAATTGATATTGTAGAAATTACTATAGACAGATGCTCTTTGGGAAAGCATTTCAGAGAATAGCTTTTACATGGTACTTGTCAAATGAATACTCTGAACATTTCTATTTCTTGAAATGAGTAATGAAATATTATAAGTAAAATATTAAAAATAGTTTTATCATCCATAACAATCTTGGATGTAAATCATTTTAATTTATTTAGTTCTAAAACTCTTCTTGTATACAAACCTGGAGTTTTAGTTATTGTTTCATTAACTTCTCTCACTCCTTTACCTACAAGTAAAAAGACAAATTATCATTTTCATGAACATTTTTTTTAATAGAACGCTAAAACAGTGCCTGATTGATGCAATTATCCCTTATTTAACAGAGCTATATTTAAAACAGAAATAACTGAAGTCTTGGAATACATGTTCAGACCTAAACACTTAAAAAAAAAATCAGAAAATAATTTAGGAAAACAACATTTTTACTTAGAACTAAAAATTTTTATATCAGTCCCAGTGCTATAAAAGAGAGCCTTATAGAGGGGACAAATACTAGGTCTAATTATGTATAATACTATATTAAATTTAACAAAACATAATAAAGATTGATAAATTTATGACACAAACCAGCAAACACCAGATAGCTGAATTATGATGACATATACTTCTGGCATGGTCAGCAGAGTAATATCCATTAATCCCAGCTCAAGTTTGGTCATGTATTGATAGCTATTTTAAATATACTCATGCCTGATAGTCAGATGCTCACATTTTTTTTTCTTTATGAGTAGATATCGACTGATTACACTGATCAAGTGTTAAAAAAGTACAAAAAGCGTGAGCACAAGAAGAATTCTATATAAAGAATGTAAATCAATAGAAAACAATTTCTTTGTTCAATTATATGAGAACAGTAGGATTTTTTTTCTGCATTTTATCTTAAAAAAATGAACAAAAACACATACAAGATAATTTATCTCAATTTATTAATTATATATTACCAATGTAAAATCACCATTTGGGGAACTAGTGTAAGAAGAAAAAGCTCTATTCATAGGTAATACTTCTTGTCAATATTAAAGTTGCCTACCCACTATTTTTAGAAAAAATGAAAACCTGTTCATGCCTCAAATGGATTTTCAGTACTTTCACATATTAAAATTAAACATTATGTTGCAAGTGTCTTACCCACAACATCTAACTGTTTTCCCCTTACTTATATTTCAAACATGAACTTCTAAAATTTTCTGGATAAGGAAACTTATAGCCATATTTACTCACATATAAGTGCTGACTTAGCATCCCTAACTATATTCTCAGAGTTTCTCTAACAAAATTACAAAAAATTTACAAGGGTGTAAAGGAAAGCGCAAAGATTTAATTTAATTTTTTGAGGTTTTCGTTGGTATTTATTTTAAAAGAAACTTCCCTCAGACAAAAAGTATTCAATGTGTAAAGCATGCTTGAATGAATCTAAAAACCTGCTTCTCCAAAAATAATCTGTTGTTCTTGTTCCTAATTCAAAATCTTATATTAAACATTAAGCACACCGAGCACTTTCAAATGCTCTTTGAAACTGATAAGGAAAATGTAGTTAAAATTCTATATCCTACATATTTTCTAGTATTTAGTTCATGCATTATATACTTTATATCATTTAGTTTTTCTCTGGTGGTGTTATGGATTAAGATATGTATGTACACCCGAACATTTATTCATACATACCCCCATGTTTTTCTCAGTCAGCTCCAGGTATCATGTTCGCTTGGATTTTTTTTTACTGTTTCTTTCAAATTGTAAAAGCTACTGTGTCATATGCATTTTTAAACAGTAATTGGGCAAATTCAATCATATTATACAAAATAAAAATGTAAAGGAAAATGATCATCCAAGCAAGTACGGCACAACATACCACATGAGCAATGACTTACTTTTACAAACAGGTGATTTTCCTGTCCATTTCATATCTGGTTTACAAGTCCGATGCTCTGATCCACCAGCAAGAAAAAATCCTGGCTGACAGGTATACACCAAAGTATACCCTAAAGTAGGAAGATCAATTGCTTTCACATCAACATGTGCTGGAGTTTCTGGCTGCCTGCAAGCATGAGCTGCAAACATGTTTTTTTAGAGTTAGAAATAATGATGACAGTTTTTCACATCGATTAGTGCATGTAATTTAAAATAAATGCACATCAAAACATCCCTTTTCATTAGGCAAACTTCGTATGCCTTTAGAAATGACAAATTGCTTGCATTAATAAGAAGCAATTATACTCTGTGTGGATGGTTTTATTATCATAGGAAGATGGAAATGATACAGCAATGTATTTTTTAACAATACACTAAAATTGAATCATATTAGCAAGGCAAAAAAAGAGTTAAAAAGAAAGGAGGCCAAGACCCATGACCATGAATTATCCTACTGTTTTAGCTTCAATTGTCACTTCCACTCAAAATTTTAAAAAACTTGAAAATTACATAATGATTGCCAAATAAATTCCGTATAAATTTCAAATGAAATAGAGGTTCCACGGGAAGATTTGTCATAGTACATTGATTATAACAGATAATTTTGCTCAATATGCTTCTTGATTTGTGCTTCATGGTATTCATCCAAAACAAAACAAATACTAAATAGGATAAGAATATAAGGTCACTCTAATGGCTTTCTTCTAACTTGTATCAGTATATTTTCACAGTGTTTATTTGATTTTCTCCAACTAATACACAGATATAAATATACGATTCACTTATATAACCATGCAGTGGCTAGAAATGCAGAGTTCAAGTTTCACTCACAAAATGCTAGTCAAAAAAATACCCCCATGCATTATGAATTACACTTTCTGCTATTAATCTAATACACACACAGATAAACTAGATTAACTTCAGGCAACAAATGTAGTGGGATTGGTGAGGACTGACAGTTATTCAGCAAAACTGACAGAATTACGATCCCCACAAAATATAATATAAAAAAAAATCAAAGTAGATAGTCCTAAATATATCTCCGTTCTTAGAAAAGGAAACAAAGAAATTATATGGCATATTGTTTTTAAGTAAACTTGACTTTTTGTGACATGTTAGTAGGAACTTCCACATGAATCGACTTACACTCCCAAAATTGCACAGCATACAAAGTATTTGAACACGAAAGCCACACTTACGAATACACTCTGACTGTATGCCACTCCAGGTTAGGTTAGCAAGGCAAGAACGGGTAGTAGATCCCTGAATATGATAACCTTTTCTGCATCTGAAAAAGACTGTGCTCCCAACCTAGGGATCAAAATGGAATATTAGATGAAATAACTACCACATGTAGCCAGATATCAATATAGTGACAAGCTACTAGAGAGATTTTTCAAAAATAAAAATGACTTCTGTTAACAGGTCACAGAACTAAACATTTTTTATGACATGAAAAAAATGGAGTAGCTGATCCTTCATAATTTTATTCAATAGCTGCAGGTAGAAAAACTCACACCTGCGAACATGGAAAAGAATGACACCCATGATTTTCAACTCATTAGTTTGTCAGAGTAACAGAAGCAACCAAATGACAGGTATATCTGTTTGTTGTACGCTGTTCCACATTCTTCAGTAGGATTTAACCATGACATTTATTTTAAATCTTTTTTTTTTTATATTGCATGTCTTTAGTACAGCTATTTTTAAGAAAAAAAGGGAAAAAGAAAAGGCTATAAAGAATAATTGCATTCTCAACTGAATTCAATAGTGAATAATTCAGGGCACGATTTTTGCATTTCCTTTGTTACTACAAACTACATAAGTTTTACTTGAGATGTTCAACTTGCAGACTGATGATACGGAAAGCCTTACTATGGTCAATTGTGATATGCCTTTTCTTCTGGTGAGTGCAACACTGCAAAATACGACTTTTTTTAGAAGAAAAGGAACAAGTAAATAAGCCCTCTTTCTTTAGAAACAAAAGCAAGTTCTCTCCACTGAGAAACAAAAAGCATGAATTTTGGATAAAAATGTGATGAAGTAACAGTTTACATAATATAAGAGAAAGAAGATTGTGTGAAAAGTTCTAGTAAAATGTACTTATTGATGGTACTGAAAAAAAGTATCCAGAACAGTCCAGACCAGGATACTTGAGAATGTGGAGATGACCACAGACAAATTGTTTTGTTTTTGGATAAAACAATTTGGCAATAGACATGATCAGGTAAAATTAAAGAATAAAAAAAAAAGAGGAAGAGAGAAGTAAATATTGTAAATATTGTTTGGAATTACTCAATTTATTAAGTAACATATCACTTGGAAAATTGCAAATAAGCATGTTGCTAGTGAACAGTAATCACCGAATACTAATAAAATACTTCACAGGAACAAAAATCCCTGAGAAGTTATATAATAGTGTACTTATAGGTAGTTATATAATGGAAAATTAATGGGGAAATTGAAATGGACATTAAAAAATACCTAACGGGTGCAATACAATAAGAAGAGAAGTGAGTCAAAGGGCAGTACTTTCAAAAGTGGCCACATAAGTTAAATATATACTTAGTTACCCAAAAAAAAAGGTTATGGTGATATATGTCCAACAAATGTAGCTCCAGTTCTACCTGAAATGGCTTGGGAAATCCACTGCTATTTGTAAATGTCAAATTACTGAAATGGTACAGGCACTGATATTGTAACTATTTTTAAGCATTTTCATCTTTCTGTCTTTCCAAGGACACACGGCATGTCTGTGTCAAAGACCAGAACACAATGTGGCTGGTCTTGACTCTGTCATCTTACTTCTTACAAAATTACCCATACTGTAGTATCTTTAAGTAATGATGAGCTGCAAATATTTCCTTAATGATCCAGAAGGCCATGCAACAATTAAATGACTGTGTGGATGGTAGTTCTCTTTCTAGAGGAAAAAAGTAATAATAATAGCAGTGCACTTTTTGTATTATTTTTGTATTATTTTTGTGTTTTGGGGAAACACGGGCGGCATCTGTAATAGTTACAGAGCAGTGAAGCACAACAGCCAAAAAATGAACAAGTGCAAGACAGAAGTGATGCTGGTAGATAGAAGAAAATCCTTCAAAGGTGTCCTTCCTGTCATTACATGTTTCTGTGATGAGGAAAAACTGTTAAAAGGTGGTTTATAGAAGTTTGTATAAGAAGTCATACATCTGGGAGCCCCAATAGTCGTATGTGCTAAAAAACCTACTTTACTAATAAGTAGACAGAAGTCAACATCTTGTGCCAGATTCTGATCTGACTCTAATATTGCATACATACTTCTATCCTTAGTTATTATTATTTATGTTTAGGCATGAAAGCACATACTTAAGAAAGCCAAAGTGCAGAACAAAGAATTTTACTGCCTCCAAAAGTGATTGAAAACTGAAATTTAGTCTCTGTATTCAGAATCGGAACTGGAGCAATACAACTCTGATCTAAATATTAAAGTCAACTTATGAAGCAGGTTAAGCTGGGAAGGCAGAAACATTCTGGATCAAGTTAGGAATTAGAGAGAAGATTAGAATTTTATTTTAAGAGAAAATGGGGACAGATATAGGCTTAAGATGAGAAAACAGATGCGCCTATTGCTGGAAAGAAAACCACCTCATATGTGAGGCCACAAGATGTGGCTGAGGTGAAAGTGCCTGGGAACCTTGGGAACCTGAAAGCTGGGTAGAAGTTCAAGGTGAAGAAAGGAGCTGCCAATCACACCTAAGTTGGAGAGCACAATTCTAGGAGAAGCACTGCGTCAAAAAGCAGAAGAATTTACAAAAAGTTTTATTTTATTTTATTTTACTTTATTTTATTTTATTTTATTTTATTTTAGTTCTACTGAACTTAACTGTAATATCATATGGCATACTAGGTTCAGAGATAGGAAGGAGACTCAGGGTGATCACCTGAATATTTATACCCAAAGAATCTAACTACAAGAGGTTAATCAATCTAAACAAAGACTAAGGATTGATCAGTGTTGTATGTATTTTTTTCCTCAGTCATTATGAATGTCAGTTAATAAAAATATCCTGTAGGGAATTCAGAAATTAAAATACAGACATTCATCATAGAGTACCTGGATCCAACAGATAGAATAATTTTATCTTCTTGACCATGCAAAAAAAACATAAATATTAACTGCTAATTTAGCTACTTGAAGGACTAAATGGCCTCTGGATCAGACAGGTCTTGGGATGTTAGGCATTTACTGATCATTCATCAAGTATGAAAGAATTATGGTCATAAAACAAAGTAATTACATCATGTCATATCATATTGTGTAATCAATTTATAAATAGTCCTCTCTATTGAACTCTCCTAAAAAAATGAATACATGATGTATTACAAGGTTAGAAACTTGTTCTTTAACCTCTACGTTAAAAAATAACTCAGAATAAAGCCTGATTTTTTATTAAAAAGAAGTGGAAATTTACTAAGGTTTACAATAGATTTCTTAGCCTACAGGTAATTTAATGTATTTATAATGATTAAATAGATCTTCATTTTAGAAAACTGACAAATAAATGAATTACCTCATAACCTCTGGAACTGTTTTGTATTCCAAAATGTGGAGTACCAGGGTCTGTACATGTATTGTGAGCTGGATCTAATGTAAAATGCAAAACATAAAAGATATTATTGTATGGAAAGAATAATCTAAAAATGTTTTCAAAGGTTAAGTCATTTCATCAATGTCTAGTTATTACAAGACTTGCAGTATTCATGGAATGTACATATTGCTATAAAATACTATTCCAGATTAAATTTCAAAGATAAATTACAGTACTTTGTTTCAGTACACTGATATTATTTAAATTCCATTTCTTCAGATATCTCTGGCACTGTAGACTTCATAATTAGGTTTGTATTCATTATTTCTAAGCTTATCCCTTGAAAGCTTTTTGAAAACATAACGTATCCATCCTCTTGAAGTACTATTCACAGTGTGGGTGGCACATACAGAGCAAACACTTCTGCACATAGGAGTTGCAGTCCAGTATTTCTAATAATCTGATTATGTTACATACTAAGCCTACCACTTGCATGTCAATCAATAAGAAGCTGACAGTACTCAGCTGTTTACTGAAATCTCAAAAGATCAGACTCAACACACTTCATCCTTTTGAGCCGTTCAAGCTGCTTTTGCAAGGTCCATAGAGCTTTTTGATTTAGGATTGATTCTAACAAATGTATTTACCTCTTCAGTGATAGAATACGGGTTTAAATTTACTAGAAAGTCTTCTGTGTATCTAATGATTCCAAAAATAAAGGAAACAAATTTATGCATTTGCACTTGCTGACATTCTGCATTTCCTGCAGACAAGCAATCATGTAAATATACAAATGACTTCATATGTGACTGTGTTTATTCTAAAATTTTTATACTCAAAATATAACCTATTTATCTAGTTCTTTTTACACTACACAGAAGTTTTCTATATTTATGATAGTGTAATAGTTTATCAAGAATATTCTCAAGAAAAACAGCATAAGTAATTATTACCAATGCATGTTGGCTGAATTCCACTCCATGTACCATCTGCTTGACAGAATCTTCTTGAAGAGCCTATCAGAATAAAAGGGGGTCTACACTGAAAGCTAACTTCAGATCTATAGGTGAAACTTTTTCCATTAAGTCGTCCTTCCGCTGGAGTACCAGGATCACCACAAAACACAGCTGATACATAAATTAAAAAAAAAAAAAGGAAAGAAAGGAATTATTAAAAACTGAACATCAACAAATGTTCAAAAGCCTTCTCCATTGTTCTAGCTGCAAGTCAGACATACTGAGTGCAAATGTCATCTTATAAATGTTCATTCATCTCTGTAGGGTTATAGTGCAAATGAATTCTTTCTAACAGATTAAAATTTATTGTGATTGTTAGAACAGGCATAAAACTTAACCTGAAAAAAAACCCTAGCCTTTTTAATTGAAGCACTAAAATGCTGATAAGATTTGTCTTTCAGAGTAGACGATGTTAGAATGTAATGCTTCAAAATGTATTCACTTGTCAGAGCAGTTGCCCGCAGGTGAGTAGGCTGGAAATTTTGGCCCTTGTTAAGGAAAAGGAAAAATTTTTATCAGATTCCTGACAAGACTTCAGACACTGAAGGAGAAAAATTGACAGTTTTAGAAGATTAAAATTAAATGCAAATTAAATACAAGCAAAATATGAGGGCGTATACTTGCCTTCAGAAAAGAAAAAAGGATTAACAAAACAGAGGAAGGCTATGAGATTAAGCATTAGGATTCTTATTTCCACCTGTTAATGGAAATGAAAATGGAGGAAAGAAATGGAAAGTTTAAGGGAAAAATTTTAATGATGTTCACCACATGTCAAAGTCAGAACACTAAACAAAATTGTCAGTAAGACAAACGGTGTTGGATCCAATTGGTTAATAAAAGATGGAGGTGACTTTTGGAGAAACCTATGACCTGGAATGGGTAGAACCACTCAATTGCATAGCAAAGCATGCTTTATGGAAGAAGGAAAGAGGACATTCCAGTAGTCCATATATTACCTGATCCAGACAAGCTCTTTTTAAACCACAAGAAAGAAACTGACTGTAGCCTGAGATGATTTAGTGAAGCCCATCATAATTGTACCAAGAAAACTTACGCAAACATTGCGGGATGTCTCCCCGCCATATTCCTCGGCCCTCACAGGAGAGAATGGCTGTGTTAGACAGCTGATAGCCTTCTGCACAGCTGTAGCTCACACTGGCACCCCAGTGATAATCGGATCCTTCCACTTTCCCATAGAGTACTGGTGGAGGGGGGCCACAGGTGATAGCTGGTCACAAAAAGAAAAGTTAGAATTTCAAGATTTTATAGAATGTAAGAGAATGCATATCTAGTCATGATTTTGTAAGCAAAATCATGCATATTTTATGCTCTTCTACAATAATAAAACATCCTATATTGACAGAAGAGCTGATAATAATCAGAAAAACAATTTAAATACAAAACACATCACTTCTAGAGTTAAGAGTTCATGGGCTCTAAGCCAGTGGAAACCAGAAGAATATACATGTCATTTGGTTCTTAATCCCTTTCTTACATATTCATTATTGATCATTGTTCTCAACAAGCTATTGAGCGAGGTAGAAGTATTGTTCATATATTTGCAATAAATACTTGCGTTTTAAATTAATTGTGCAGCTTTATTTAAAATCCTTAATAGCTACTTTCACATTTTTGAAGGTTTTATCACACAATGGACATTGACTTTGCTAGCAATTATGTGGATGACTTTTTACAATCCTTTGACACAATATGAGTTTGATGG
This sequence comes from Tinamus guttatus, assembly GCF_000705375.1. The sequence goes on along the minus strand of NW_010582321.1, from coordinate 103,211 downwards.
ATCTATGATGTTTTCCAGCTTCTGAAGGGCTGCCTAAAATTATGAAACCTGGAATGATCAAGCTTACATTTACATATTGATTCTTTCAACAAAGAATGGAAATATGGAATGATTCAGTGAATTCTGCGATATAAAATGCGGTTATTCAACTATATAGATCAAATTTAATTAGTAGGCTAGACTTACACAACACCTTAAAACAATCTAAGACTTTTATATGAAGAAGGTGCCCTTGGCTGTTAAATTTACTACCATAGTTGCTGAAGCATTGCTCAGAATTTTCACCAGGCTAACTTCTCTCTGTGACCTATATGTTAGAGCTTGTAATTAGGTATTTGTGAAACATCTTTATGGTTATTGATGAATGACTAAAATATTTCATTAAGTGAATCCTCTTTTAAGGAAAATTTAGTTAGCAGGATCCCTTTAGAGAATTTTGAACTTTTAATCTGAGACAAAAGAGTCTAAAAAGGAAAATTAATATTTCATTCTTAGCATTTTTAATTAGTGCTCTGATAATTGTATTGCAAACTGGTTTGGTTCTCGTACAGTCATTAATATTAGTATTCTAACTGGCTTTATATCACATCATATGTACAACATAATAAAAATTTAACATAAATACTTATGCAGATGTTTTAGTTATATCTGCATGTAAATTATCCCTGAGGATACTTTGTCAATTTTTCTCTTTTATAAATAAAAACAGTTATTAGTAAAGTCCACAGAACAATATTTCTGAACTTTTTAAGTTCAAAAGCAAACCTTTGCAAATTGGTTTACTCTGGTTCCAAGTACTATCTTTTATGCAAAGCATGGTAGATGAACCAGCAGGCTCCATCAAGTATCCTGGATTGCACTGATAGCTGACTGTCTTGTTAAAGGTGAAATCATTTCCAAACTGAATGCCATTTGCTAATGCACCTGGATCTCCACAGCTGATCACTAATGTAGAAAAGAAAAAAAAATTCAATAACCATATAATCAGACATTGAAAGAGCAAACATACAATCATATGTAGGTAATGTCTCTTTATTAGTACACAAAGCAGTTGCAATATTAACTAATGTATTTCACAAAAATTACAAAAAATATTTTTTCAAGCTAAAAAAACCCTTATAGTTATGCTATCATTTAGACATAGCATTTTTGTTGGTTTTTTTCCTCCTTCCATACTAGAACTTTCGTCATTTATGTCAAATGTTGATTGCATACTGAAATTCCAATTGAGTTAAGAAATTCGTTTGTTTGTATTAGTGTCACTGAGCTCAGAATCTGTTTTCTAATTCTAATGTTTAACAGAGAAGCTTTTTCTTGCTTAGTCCTGGAAAGAAGACCTTATTTTCAGGCAGACTTTCTTTTCAGCAGAATGAAGTCAGGTGTTATTTATCTGATATCACTTCTCCCAACAAATGGTAGGTAGCTTTTCTAAAATGTTTTAGTATTACTACTCTGTATTTCTTTGAGTAACCCCCTTGTTGGGGCCCTTCTTTGCTGTCACTTTCTCCCCTTCTTCCCCTTCAAGGATTTGGCTGCCAGGTCTCAGGCCAGCTCTGCTGTGGTATTATGGTCTGGTAATATGGAAGTCTCCTGCCAGCCTTGCTACCTCCTTTCACTGCCAGCAACCTTCTCTAGCTGCTCCTTAACACTTGCTCCTTAACAGAATGGCCATAATCTTTACTGATCAGGTTGGACTTACTTAACTTCGAATGCAGACTACTATAGCAATGTATCCAACTAGATAAAATCTGATTTAGAGCTACTAGTATTTCATCATCTATCCATAAGTTACAGGGCTAAAGGAAACATCGGAGAAATACTTGTTCTTAGCAACAATGCACTATTTTTTAACATATGCACTTACGTGGTAAAAAAATACAGAAAAGTTACCAATATATCTCTCTCAAAAAGATATTTCTGTCAACATCTGGTATATATTAGGAAGTGCATATGCCTTTAAGCACATAAAATGTTTATGTATTATAAGAAAATTCTGCATTACAAAAAAGAAGAGAGGGAAATGTTTGTATTTTTTTTAATCAAATCAAATAATGCTTTTCCTTAGAAAGGCTGATCTTCTTACTACTTTAAAGAGTTTGAGGTAGAAAACTATTTCTGACCTGTGCAGTCTGGAGCAGTGCCAGTCCATGTGCCATTGGCAGTACAATGTCGAGTAGTTAAACCTGAAGTTTTGTAACCTTCCCAGCAGGCATAGATGACAGAGCTGGAGAACAATATTCCATCACTGTATGTTATCATACCATTGGCTGGAGTGCCAGGGTTCCCACAAGATACAGCTGCCAAAAAAAAGTTTTTAGGAATCAGTATTTCTCTACAGCAGAACATAAAAATGAAGGTCAATACTTTTTAAAGAAACTACCTTATTAAAAAGTTATAGCAAATATTAAAAGAAAATGTTTAATGGTTGCATTTTTGACTTAATATCTTACTTTGATTAATTAAAGATGGTAAGTATAAAAAATGTTCATTGGTCTCTTTCACAGTATGCATGTTAAGAAGTTGATAAATGACAGTGCACTTGAGTCCACCTAGTATAATCACTGGACAGAAGAAAGTTCATTCAGAACTTCCTGAGATCAGGCCAGCTGTCTGCAAGCACATTTGACAAGTACATTTTCACATTTGCATAACCTCAGTAAACATAATTTTGAGGAAAAAAAAAAGATGGATGCAATTCAAATTAAAAGAATGTCAAATGTACCACATCACTAATTTTGTAGTTAATGGCAGAATTACTCTGAGAGTTATTATAGCATCACAGGAATAGTGACAGATTACAGACATATGCATGCTTTTTTTTTATAAGTGTGTAGATGAATGTGCTTTATATATCACAATATCTCACTGTAGTGAAGATGGATAAAAGTATTTTATGTGGATAATAATTTAGTTCATTTCTTAATGATACAGAGACCATCCTCCAGCCCTGTGACTATACTGCTTACTAGAAACAGTCCCTACCCCATGCTGCCACCTATACCAGTTACACTGCTGGGAGAATCCTGGCCAGTGCAGAACAAAACAGACTTTACATTTTTCAGGTAGAAAAGCACTTCATGCAATCTTTTGCTGATTACTCCATCATCTGGGGTGTTGTCTTGAGTATCTTTTGGTATACTATATACTGAAAGCCAAGGTATCACCTCATGATAGCCATTGAGCTCACAGATTACAGAAGCTCAACTATTTGAATGGTTTGTAACTATTTTGTCTCTGCAAGTATCTCTCTTAAGTTTTCTCTACCATTTTCTTGAAAAAGTGTTGTCTCTTCTCTTGACAGGAGGGAACATTTTACAAAATATTTTAAGATATGCCACTCAGAACTGAATTATAATAGTAGAATCAGCTTGAATATTTGCCCACTTCCTGAAGAGTCCATCAGCTATCAATGCAATAGATTTATCTTGTACGAATATTAAACGTGTACAAAACTGGTAAGATTACAAAAGGAGGGCTGCAAAAATGCCACTACTGACCAGATTGCCAGATCAAAGATTAAAACAATGTAAAGGAGAGACAAAATTAAATGAAATACAGTTGCTTATCCATTACTTCCAGTTCTCATCCACTGACCTAGCACTGAGGAGTGCCTATGAGATGGCCTGAGCCATGAGTCTCTTCTGGATAGAAGTGTAACAGGGAGACACCTGATCTGATGATCTTCAAAGTGATCAAAGAACCTATGCAACATGCAAAAAGTTTATTACAGCTGGTCAGCGCAAAGTCTGAAAGAAGGTGTGCTACAGATTATGAAGGGAAATGCTATTTTCATGCATTTCTGTGCTGATTTCACTGCCAAGTGCTATTTTAGTTCCATTTATACAGATCTGTATGTTTCTATGCATGTTCTAAACATGCAGTCAGTGCCAGTATTGATAGAAATCTAATATCTACTGTTTCTCTTTTTAATAGGGAATTTCTTAAAAATGAAATGTCATTTCTCGAAAATTCTGCAGAATGGAATTAATTTAGTGAATGACTTCTTAGACCTCCTCACACTTTCTTGGTACTCCTATAGTCGAAAATATTTATCATCAGAATTTCTAGTGAAACTGTCATTGATGATTCTATTGACATTGTTGCCAATTTAGGGAATGTCAGAACTAATGTCGAATCATGACGGACATTGAAGTAACTTCTGGCAAGTGGCAGGTTTATAGCTGCCCTTCTTTCTTCCTCCCTTCTGCTTATGAGGAAATAAATATTGACAGGCAGACTTTTGAATGCTCTTGGCTGTTACTTGTTTTCTTTAGGTCTGTGGTGATCTATATCAATTACCTCAGGAGAGGCCACATCAGCCAAACAACTAGACACAAAGAAAGGTATTAACACACTAAGTGTTTACCTAGTGTGTGATTTCCTGACAGGTGGAATAAACATCAACTATGTTTACTGAAAAGCAGAATGAAGACATCTGAGATAAAGTCAGTTTTAAAATCAGTGGGTTTAGTCACCATGTTGTGCTATGGTCCCCATAGTCACAATCCCTTACTCATAGTGTGTAAGGGTGAAAATATGCTCTCCTTGTCTCTCGCGCTCTCTGCATTACTTATGCTACAATTAATGTCCTCATGTAAGGGAGGAATGGACATTGTATAACTTAAATTTTCTACCTCCCATCTTAAATTCTCTCCTCTAAATATTGATCCTGTGCCCACTGCTATTTTCATATAGTCATGGTGGGATCTACACTGACAGAAAGCCAGTCCATGCTGAAGAACGCTTCTAAATGAGAATACTGTGATAACACCCCTAACTGGGAAACAATGTGAATTTGTGAAAAATATCTTGTCCTATCTTCCATTTCTTCATTCAGTGTCAGAGATTACAGATACTACAGGACTTGTCAGCTATGCATCCAAGCCAATGAATGAGATCAACTATCCTTTTGAGTATTCTTGAAAAGAACAAAGCCATTTTAAAACTGGCTCCACAACTTCTCATTACTTCTTTTTACTTCTGATACCGCATAAAAAATTATTAAAAAAAGCTTTATTATATTTTTGCATTTTATTCTTAACTGTGATTTCCAGAAATTTTCCCTATTGCATTTCTTTTGAAGAAGCTAGCATAAAACAGTATCTCTCATAAAGATGAGATCTACAATATGTGAAGAAATGGTCATTCATTTGTTCTTAGTTATGAATACAACATTGATGTATAGATATGAATAGGAAGAGAAAGTAAAAATCTTACTTTTTTAAAAATTTTACATTTAACTTCGGTATGTGCTCTCTACTATCAAACTCATTTATTTAACTGGTATTCTCTCATAATCTACTTCAAAAATATACACTCCAAAATCTTGTAAATTTGGAGTGAGATTTTTAAACAAACCAATAGCTGCTTGTCAATCCCAATGTCATCAGTACCTACCTTCACACACAGGTTGTATACCTGACCAAGAACCATTAAACAGACATGTTCGTTCTGCAGATCCTCTCAGCTGATAACCCATTTCACATGAGAAACGCAGAAGACTTTTTATTTTGAACTCATCCCCAAGTCTAGACCCATGAGCTGGTATGCCCGGATCATCACAATAGCCAGGATTATTTCCTGTAAAGAACAACACAGCAGAATTTTGGCAGAGATATCATGTTTAGCTCTAGTGGCAGTAAGGATTCTTTCTTGCAAATTCTACCAACTGGTTTCTTTTATAATTAATCACTTTTCTTCCAATGAGAGTGAAATCAAAGCCAAAGATAAAAATAACACATCTTTCTTCTTTGTCTACTGCTTATCTCAAGTATAAACAGAGCATAAAATATAGTATAAATTAAAAATAAAACATTACTACTAGCACAGGAGTCACCCCTCATATTTTTTATCAGTTATCTTTTTGGTATAAATAACATTTTCAACACATTGCATTTTACTGCTCAACTCTGCTACCAGTAATAGCTTCCTCAGAAGTTATTCCTCCTAAGAAGTTATTCCTTCTTAGAAAGGTAATACAAATATAGTTCTTGGGAAACTTATATGTAATCCTCTTTACTCTTGCTATATTTTTTTCTATTAGAAGTATACTTGAAATAGATATAGTGAATGTCAAGATTAAACGGTAGCTGGTTCCTTGTGCCTATTAAAAAAGGAAAGGAGTCCTTGCCTTTTCCTTATCCTTTAAACTCCTGTGCAAATGTTGGTTATTGTCTTAGTGGACAGAGGAACTGCTGTAAAAAAAGATGTCTCAAACACACCTGGTAGTTCTGATGACCCAAAGAGTTGCTTTTTCAGGTAAAGCTGCTACAGAAAATGCTACTCGAGATGGCCAAGGAGATATGTTTTCAATATGAATTAAAATACACCCTGCAATTTCTGCATCAGCTCCACCATACAGGCCACAAAACAGAATCCCATTATGGTCCTAAATTAATAATAAAAATATGCAAAGTTATTGCAACAGTCACACTGCGTAACTGTGAAGAATATTTGGTTGTCTCACTTTCGGCAATATATTATAGATTTTGAACATAAAATTGTATCTCAGCTAAATCTCTCAGTATCTAAACTGTAGTTCAAAATAATCCACAGTATATCTTCTATTTTGAAAGTCTTTGCTCTCCATCTTTAAGAATATCTCCAGACTTAATTTCTATTACATCTCCTCTTTATTTTTTCAAAATATGTCTAAATAATTCAATTGGCTGAATTTTATATGTTCTTATATACTTTTTAAAAAAATCATAAACACACTGGTCAAAATCTCAGTAAAAACAATAGCAAAAAAAAAGAATAAATGTAAACAGGTAAAGCAGAACTGTGCTAGTGTTTAAATGTTATTTTGTGATATCTATTCACTGTGGTACGCCATTATAATATCTAGCTGAAGAGCAAGGTTAGCAAAGTAATGAAAAGAAAAAAAAAGAAAAAGGGAAAATGCATTAGAATATTTCAATAAATGGCTGCAAATCAGCTGAATGGCTATTGGTGAAATTAAAATACACCTGGAAAAGAAACAAAACACAGACAGATCCCTCTGGAGTTAAAAATTGCTTGAGAACAGCCTTTCATTTAATTATAAGGTCACACTGAGCTGACAGCTGGTAGAGCTACCTGAACAGTGAGGCAGAGTTCCACTCCAGTGGCTATCTTCTTGGCACTCCCTTGTAGAGTTTCCTATGAGACTTCGACCCGCTGTGCAGGAATAGCGAACTACGGAGCCGTACGTAAATTTGTCTCCTGTAAGAACTGCATTGGCAGGTACTCCAGGATGTCCACAAGAAATGGCTAAGGAAGAAAAGGACACACTATATTACAGTGTTTTCATATAGTAGAAAAAAAGCTGTTAAAATCTTTAAATATGAGATTAGTTCCATACAAAATAAAATTCTCGATAGATTTCCACTTTTTCATATTTTTAGTTTAGCTGTGGCTATCAATGGTTTACTGGTCACTTTTAAGAATAGAGACAAAATTTACCTTTAAAACTAACCTCTCTACTTTAGCCTTCCTTCGTATTATACAGAGATCTCTCTCCTTACTCATTTCCACTCACTATCCTAACTCTTACAAAATCCATTTCTTTTAAGGTCTGGAAAAGATAAACAAAACTGAGGTAATGTTGTAATGTGCTTTCACGTTACATATCCATAATGACTGGTAGTTTTATTATACCTACAGAATAAATACAAATAGTTTACACGGGTAAAGAGAAATAAAAAAATAAACCTGTAATATTATTACAGCACTGTGTTGAAGTAAAATGAGCAACAGAAGAAGGAATTACTGATCATTTTGGTGAATTACAAATCACACTTAAGTTTATGCTATTGCATTTTGTTTGTGAAAAAAAACTCCATAAGCAGTTTTGATACAGTTTTGGTATTTGCAAGCAAGTAGTTCAGATCAAGGAAGCATAAGTCATCTTAAAGTATATTATAAATCATATTCTGAATGCTTTTGGTGTAAAAGCTAGGTATCCTAAAAGAAAGGCAATGAAGAATTTTTGCATGACCACAGGGAATAGTCTTCAAACGTAAACAGGGAATACCAAATAAACAGATCAGTTTATCAGACTCACAAATTACTTTAATACATGATCTATGGACCATACATTTCTAGAGAAAAAAAAAGATTGCAAATTATGAACAATTTCTTATGGTTATTACTTTTGACAACAGTCATAATTGTATGCAATACACTGGGTCCTCTGATAAAATCAAACTGACTACACAGTACAGTGCTGCCAAAAACCATGGTCCTGACCTCTCTTCACAGTTGTGTGTGTCAGTTCCTTTCCCTGGGCTGGCAGAAGAGTTCATCAGGTTAAGAGTAAACCAAATCAAGAAACTGCTCTGGCTGAACAGTAATGTCACATAAAAAAAAAAAAAAGAAAAAGAAAAAAAAAAAGTTTAGTTCTCAGCAAAATCTGTTATCTTAATGAGCCTGCTGCAAGCCCTGACACAATTCAGGAAGGAACTGTAGTGGGTAAAGAGGAGGGGAAGAAGGAAGATCAGACTTTTGCAGAGAGAACCACATTACTCTTAATGTGGTTGTACAATGGTTTGTAGTCCAGGGAATTTTCTCCGATTCAGAAGGTAGAAAGAAGCATCTGCTTTAAGCAATGCCTCTCAGAGGTATTGACTCACATAAAAGGACAATGTTTTGCTATTTTTTTTCACTGTTGAACAAGAACTTCTAGTGATAAAATTTTCAAAAAGAACCTCATGTCCATTTTCAGTTAGAAGTTTATCTTACCTGTCTCTCCAAGCATTTTGCCCTACCACTGAAAACAATCTTATACTTGAAAAACAGAGAGATTGTCATTGATACCTCTTAAAATTAAACTGTACTTGAAAGGACTTTGTGTGACTTTATCTAAGAATGGATAAACAGATCATTCTCACAGAAAATGCTTTATTCATTTCAGTAGGAGTTTTATCTCAAGGATAGAATGCAAAATTTGCCCTGTAGATTTTGAGTATTCAGATAATGTTTCAGTCCATCAGCAGCAAATGACTGCTAGCCCAAAGGTGGCTGAGGAATTTAGGCACTTCTCAGACTTACTTGGAAGTTCCCATGACCCCAGCCTCCATCGTCAGAGCAAGCTTAGGACTTCCTATACTGAGGAGATGGATAACTATGACTTTATTGAAACTCTGTCTAAAGACAGAAGGACATATAAATGCTATCAAATTTCCAAAATGCTTGATGTAGAAAATTGGGTAGCTATTTTAGGTGATTAAGATTCCTCATATTCTTCTCCTCCTTCCATAAGGAATGGTCTTAGATTATCATTCCTAATGATAATATGTTCAGTAATGATTTTAAGTTTCTCTAGCTGTTTTCAAGTAGAATACTGTAAGAATACAGTATATGGGCAATTTACTATTTATTTTATAGCAATTCAAGTTATAGGTCCATAGTTTCCTCTAAAATAATTTTTATATTAATAGCTGAAAGTTGCATACCAGTTTGCCTGATTCTTCACAGAATTATACAATTTACAATATGTTGCTCATAAAATCCAGTTCTGGTTCCCAAAATATGACTGCATTTTTTCAACTTTTAGTACCTTTGCGAATAAAAAATCAGGCACCATTGTTTAATGCTAATACAACTGAATGAATACTTACACAAACACTTTGGTAGTGATCTATCCCACAGGCCATTAGCTTTACAGGTCAAAGCAGATGAACCCAACAGATAAAATCCCTTCTTGCAATGGTATGCCACGCTTGTTCCATATTTGAAACTTTCAGGGTAATTCTGCTGTCCATGCCGAATAGCATTTTCCACAAAGCCAGGGTCAGAACAGTTTACCACTATAAGACAAATAGAGTGTTTATCATGAATGCATAACAGCAACATCAAACACAAAGTTTAACAGTGATTTTTTTTGTTACTTCACTAGCAATTTGTAACTGTGCTACATTTCACCTCAAGTCTTCGATTTTAACTTGATTTTAGTGACATTTAAGGTATGAGGCATTTTATCCAAAATAACTTTTTGTTTTGAAAAAAAAGTATTGTGATCTTACTCTAGTTTCTACAATAGTCTTGGAAGGGCAAATGACTGGAAGCTGAAAGAGAACTTGGAGGCATTTTAAACCTTTTTCTCAGTCATCTTAGTTTGTCCACTTATTTAATTTTAATGAGAGGAAAGCAAAATGAAAATCAAACCAATACACAGTTTAAATCACACAAATATTTTATGTTTAAATTTCCTGTAATAACAAAAATACCAGTGAAAAGTAACAAGAGTATTTTCTGTTATTAATCTGTAGAAAAAAATAAAGGGATAATGATGAAAAATGAAATATTTAATTGTGGGGAGTGACAGAGTAAATTCATCAAAAAGTATGAAGTTATTCTTCAGAAAGCAGTTAAAAAGCAAACAAATTAGGGTTTTTTTTGGCCATGAGTGTCTAGTATAAGGTATATCCCTCCCCCGCAATTGTTCCTTTCACTCCCAGCAGTGAAAACGATGGTTTGTTGGTAGACTGAGAGGAGACACCGAGACCTCCATCACAAACTCAGCTTTGCTGTCTATCCGTCCGACAGCTGCATGAGAAGTTGTTCAGAAAGATTCAGAATTCAGAAGATTCAGAAAATCATTAACTTTTTAAGGTACTGATCGTCAAACAGTGACAGGAATCTACCCTAACAATAACTAGCTTCCATGAATTCTCAATAAAAAAAGAAGCCTGGGTCTCTTTTGAGTGGAGAAGAACATTAGATCAACATTTTTTACTTTCTTTCTTTTCTTTCCTTCTTTTTTTTTCTTTTTCTTTTTCTTTTACTTTAAGCTTTTTACTTGTTTTTTTTTTTTACTTCTGAATCATTTTTTTTCAAAATGTTAAATTTTAACACACATATTCCTTAATACTCCGTATTATCTAATACAATAGAACAAGCCACAAATGTTCACTCGTGTTTAATTTCAAATACAAAATGTTTCATAATCTGCCTGTTCAGCTGAAACCATTTTTCTTCTCAAGTAATGCGGTTGTGATCCCCAATATGACTGCCAGGAAATGGTGATCCATTATCTCACAAATGAATGTCCAAGGTTGTACAGGGTGTTTATCACGGCATAGAACTGAATTTTTGTTTCTTCTGAGACCTATGCCAGTGTTATAATCAGTGCCCCATTTTGCAGTGAATCAGCAAAACTGAGAAATAACTACAGTAAACTAACATTTTCCTGTTCTGATATCTCTGTTTTAGCAACCATCTTCACTACTACATAAAGAAGCTCTTCGTTTACATAGTAGCTAAAAAGGTAAAAACACACGGAAGTGAATTTTTTTTATGGACTATATAAATCCTCTGAAATAAATATCATAAAACTGTGTGAATTAAGGTGAATTATGGTGAGTTAATATCAATTTAGCAACCTTATTTAAGACTGGATGAGATTAGAAACCACCTTGTCCTGGTGTAACTAAACCTCTTGCTACATCCACACAGATCTACAGTACAGGTGCATTTTATATAGCTTGCATTCCTTATTGCCCACATTAACATTATAAATTAGTCAAAAGCAGTTTAAACAAGTACATACACATTTACCATGAGATTTCATTGATGCACATAATTAAACTAATAACTAATGAAATACTGATTTGTTTTTCCTAAACTATATGACAAGACTGATACTAGATGTCTACCTAACTCATTACTTGCAATCTCAACATTTCTTTCATTTCTTTCTCAAGAATCCCTTGACTATACTCTGTGCATTTTTCAGTTAATTATGTTATTATCTGAACATTTTTCGCCCTTTACTTCTTTTCTAGAGCTCCGGGTGCTAACTGCTAAATGGTAATACTGTTAGTAATTTCACCTCTGGCAAGAGAGGGTGGTAGTGTTTTATGCTTGTTCAGCATCTCTGTATTGAAAGACTGTCTATAAATATGGGCTCCAACCTAGTTTCATGATTGAGACTTTGGGACAGTTTTCCACCAATAAGAAAACGTGGGTCTGTACCACTGTACAGGCAACAATACGAATGTTTTCACCACTCATCCCGAAGGCTTAGCTAAAGTTTATGGAAATTCTTTTTGATAAGTTTTGCCAAAAGTGTATTAAGGCCAAACATAAAATTTGCTATTTTCCTTGTCATGATTTTTTGAATCTTAAAGCTATCTGCATGAGTATATGTTTATGTATGCTTGAGTATGTATATGCATATATGAATAAATACATATACATCCTTCAAGCTAAAAAGTAAACAAAATTATATCTTCAATGCTATTTAACATACTCGATAGATCTTTTAAAATATATACATGAGTGTAGTGTGGCTAGCAACGGATGCATAAAGGAGTACTTCAGAAAACAATTTGAGTTGGTTGGCATACAGAACTAAGGCAGTAGTTTCCCTGATTACTTTTCACCCTGGGGACACAGTTGTAAATCACAGAAAGAACAGAAGGAGATTGCTTTCTCTCAATGACAGCTGTCAAGGGTTACATGGGAAATGAATTCTGGCACTCTCAATTTAGTCTGTTGAGAAAAGCAGGAGAATGCTTTAAATCTGCCCTGATGACTTTGGAACTTCACACTGAGTAGATTCAAACCCTTGAGGACAAAGAAGTGAAAAGACCATGTCAGAGTCCTCTAGGCAGCTTTCTGTTAAAAAGTTGAATGATCATCACAAAGTACATCATTCACGGTATTTCATTTCTTGTTCTCTCTCCCTCTTTCTTTCCCTTGACAGAAACAATGCTAAACTTCTTTTTAAACTTTGATAGCTGATCAAGAGTATTTTTTAAACTTTATTTGAAAAGCACTACATGAACGCTGGTATCTAGAACATGTACAGAGATAACCACTCATAATGAATAAAAGTAGAGAATTCACTCTGACTTTACAGCAAATTTTAGGAGATACTGTGTATAACAAGAAAAGAATGGGCGGTCTGTGAACATCTAGTTAGTGTTTGTGGTAATTTTGTAAAGTTCAGTGTAAAGTCAATACCACAAAAAATAGTAACCACTCGATGAGCTAAAAGAAAAAAAAAGTCAGCATACAACTTCAATTTGCAGAAGTTTCAAATAAATAGAAGGCTCATTTTTTTCTTTTTTTAAATATTTTTCATTTTACATGAAAATTCTGCCCATATAAACCATAAAGCTAGAAACATCTAGAAACATAAACCTGAAAATCAGATGTCCTGATATGCTTCTGATTTGTCCAGGCAAAGTAAATTTTCACTGTAATATTACAGTACAAATGTCTTGGGTAATAGTGTAAATCAGCGCTAATAATTTGCCACATAACAGCCTGTTATAAACAAGACCTTAACTAACATCAATCATTTCAATTGAGTATACAGAACTAAGTTGACATATTTTTGTTTGTTAGATGAAAGGCTAAGACATACTTAATTTTTAAAAGCACTCCAAAATATTTCTCACTGATATAAAGATGCCAAATATTCTCTGTGTTACAAAAAATCCAGTCTTTCCTATACCTCCTCAGTGAAAAATTTTGTCTGACTTCTCAGTTAACTAAGTAGCCAATTCATCCTCTACTACAATAAAACTGGAGTCCATAGCCTGTGAAAAAAATCCATAAACTTACAATTAGTTTTCTAGGTTTGAACTAGGTTGTTTAAACTTCATAAAATGATAGTTCTTTTAGATTACTAGATTAGCTAATTAAAAAAAAAAAGCATTTGTCTTGTAAACCTATGAAAACTCTTCTTCCCATATCCCTTCCCGCAGTGCACACAAAGGTGTGACCCTTACAGATATAAAAGAAAGATAAGTTGTATACTTGTCCTTACTCTTTAGATGTGTTGTCTATATGTACATTCATTTTTGTACTAGGTAGTGTGAATGCAATAATTTTTGTTGTAATAGTACTAATTCTGGAAGCATATCCTAAATCTTTACCATAGGTTGCAATTTTTAAAACATATTGCAAATATATTTTAAAAAGTGTGTGTGAAAAGTGTGTGTGTGTGTGTGTAAAAGCATAAAATAGTCATTGAAGCAGGATTATTAGTTTCAATTGTTAACAAGAAAAATTCATATATTTTATCAACATTACCACCACGTTTTTCTTTATACTTGTGAAGGAAATAGTAGGAACATAAATTCTTCCAAGGCATTGCTGTGTAAATCATCATGATTTCTCAGAACACAGAAGATCAAACCTGAACAATACCAAAATCCGTATCCAAAAAAGTTTTAATTTTAAGATACTAAAGATTTTAGTTGCTGTGTTGCAAAAAGTGGCAAATTGATGTCGGCATTCTGGAATGGGGTAAAATACTTCTGCAAATACTGTTCAGAGCTCTCTAATTCATATTAGAATCTAAAAATATATTGAAATCTTTATTTCACACATTTTTTTTCTGATCATATGGTGCTGAAGTGGCATGCATGATCTTTCTCTGTACTGTTTTGTGTGTGTCAGGCAAAAAAAACCCCACATACTTTCTTTGGCATAAATTCCTGACAGCAACTTGTTAGCTATCCTATTAGCGACACAATAGATAGGGGCAATGCATCATTGCCACAGAGTGCCTGACAGATGTCTCACTGTATTTGTAAAAAATATCTGTGTTTCCTAAGCATGCACAGTAATTTAGTAAGAAAATAATATAAAATAAATCTTTTCTTCTGAAATAACCTCAAGCACTATTCAATATTTTGTAGCAACTACATGCAGGGTCTCAGTCAAGTGAAGCCAAGTTTGCTATTGATTCAGGTGAACTCAAGTGAGGTTTGAAAGAAGGGTGACGTAAAATCTCTGCTATATTAAATGATGCAGGTTTGCCAGGAATATTAATCTCTTCAATAGCAGATTATTCAAGTAGTGTGAAGATTTATTTTTCTTACACACAGATTCATGATTAACAATGAAATTTAATAAAAATATTTTTCACTTACTAGTTAAAAAGAAATTTTGGACGGAAAGGCATATTCCAAAAGAAATGGTATTACTCCATTTAGGCAAGGTCAAATCAATTCAACATGAGGCAAAGAGCTGTAAGTATTCAATTGACAGATATTTCAACTAGCAACCAGGTTCAAAACATTTTAATTTACCTTATGTACCATTTTCTTGATATTTTTAACAAAATATATATAAATGACTTTTGGATTTTTTTTAAATCATGGGTGTAAAATTAACATTTCAGGGTGTTTTTATTTCACCAACTCAGGTGATTTCATCAGTTACAGTGGAAGTGAATTTCTTTATTAAATACACATTTTCTTCTTTTTCTTCCATGCAAGTGCAATAATTCAAGATAAAAATTATTTAACTCTTATTGGCAAAAAAAAAAGCAATTTAAACTCTACAGAGACATTCATTAAATTAAACTTTGTTTAATAAAGAAAACACAGTTATAAAAGCGTGTCACTAATTTTCATAGAATATTGTCATAACGATTAGTATTTATTGAGCTAAAAATCTTAATGTCAGGCTATCGGTTTCTGCTTCTAGTTAAATGATGTAAATGCATTTATGCTGTAAGGTTCTGGTGAGGCAGTTTACAGTAGGGACGACTCCTTTCTGATATAAAGTAGGGAAACACAAACACAAGTGTTCTTTGGCAACACTGTTAGTTGGTACAGAGGTTTGAATTAGTCTGCTCTGTAGTTTTCTATTTGCTCCTTTTGAAAAAATACCAAATGTTCTTGGGTCACAATGAATTCAAAAGCAGAAATTGAGGGCTGAAGATGCCTCAACAAGATTCTTGATAACACATCTGATCAAGTATTTAGTCATAAGCTAGAAAGAATCACAGAAAGGATAAAATTGAAAGGACCTCTAGAAATCACAGAATCATAGAATCATTATGGTTGGAAAAGACCTTCAAGATCATTTGAGTCCAACCACAAACTCATCCCCACCATGCCTGCTAAACCATGACCCTAAACGCCTCATCTACATGTTTCTTGAATACTGCCAGGGACGGGGATTCCACCACTTGTCTAGGCAGCCTGTTCCAGTGCTTCACCATTATTTCTGTGCAGAAATTTTTCCTAATGTCTAACTTGAATCTCCCCTGGCACAACTTGAGGCCATTTCCTCTTGTCCTGTCGGTAGATATTCATCTAGCTCAATTTCCCTGCTCAAAGCAGGGTCAGATAGTGGGATACTGAGGACTGTATTAAATTCAGTTTTTAATATCTCCATTAGAGACTTTATAAGCTCTCTGGGCAATCTATTCCAGCAGAAAAGCTTTTTATTATATTTAAATTGAGTTCCTCTCAGAAGAGTCTGAATTCATTTTCTTTACTCCCTTCCTGCAGGTAAATATATAAGCTCTCTTTTGACCCTCCTTTTCTCCAGGCTGAACAATCCCAGCTTTCTAAACTTCACCTCATATGACAGATGTTCCAGTCCTTTAATCATCTTTGTTGCCCATCATAGAATCACAGAATCATGGAACAGCTCCAGTAGGCCTAGGTCTCTCTTGTACTGGAGAACTCAGTACATGAACACAGTAGTTGAGATGTGACCTCACAAGTGTTGAGTGGAGGAAAAAGATTCATCACAACATGCTGACAATATTCTTCCTAATGCAGGTCAGGATGACATTGGCCTCCTTTGTGGCAAGGGCACATAAAGGGTCCATGGCCAACTTCTGGTTCATCAGGACCCCTAAGTTTTTCTCTGCAAAGATGCAGAGCTGAATTTATAATGTACACTATCCAGAAAGCTCACATCCCTAAACAATTTTTGATCATAAAACCTATTACAACAATGTTATGAATTAAAAAATGAAAATGAAGACCACGTAATTTTTGCCTCCAACAATCAAAAAGTACAGATACGGTCCATATTTACTGTGTATGTAAAAATAAATTTGGCTTTAATACAGAATCACAAAATCAGAGAGCAATTAAGGTTGGAAGAGACCTCTAGAGATCATCTAGTTCAACCTTCCTGCTCAAGAAGGGACACCTAGAGCACATAGCACAGGGTGGCATCCAGGCAGGTTTTGAAGATCTCCAGAGAAGGAAACTCTGCAACCTCTCTGCGCAGCCTGTCCCAGGGCTCTGTCACCCTAACAGGAAGGAAGTTCTTCCTCACATGGAGATGGAACTTCCTATGTTTCAGTTTGTACCCATTACCCCTTGTCCTGTCACTGGCCACCACTGAGAAGAGTTTGGCCCCACCCTCCCCAGATTCACGCCTCCGATACTTGTACATGTTGATCAGATCCCCTCTCAATCTTCTCTAGGCTAAACAGGCCCAGCTCACTTAGTCTTTCCTCTTGAGATGGATGCTCCAGTCCCTTCATCTTTTTTGTCGCTCTATGCTGGACCCTGTCTAGAAGCTCAATGTCCTTCTTGTATGGGGGAGCCCAGAACTGCACGCAATACTCCAGGTGAAGCTTCACCAGGGCAGGCAGTAGAGTAGAGGGGCAGGACCCCTTCCCTTGACCTGCTGGCAACGCTCCTCCTGAAGCAGGCCAGGATCCCATTGGCCTTCTTGGCCACAAGGGCACATTGCTGACTCATCGTTAATTTGTTGTCAATGGAGACTCCCAAATCATTCTCCATGGAGCTGCTTTCCAGCAGGTCAACCCCTAATCTGTACTGGTGCCTGAGGTTATTCTTCCCCCGGTGCAGGACCCTGTACTTGTCCTTCTTGAACCTCATGAGGTTCCTCTCTGCTCAACTCTCCAATCTGCCCAGGTCCCTCTGAATGGCAGCAAAGCCCTCTGGAGAGTCAGTCACTCTATCCAGTTTGCTGTCATATGCAAACTTCTTGAGAGTGCACTCTGTGCTCTCATCCAAATCACTGATGAACAAGTTGAAGAGCACTGGGCCTAGTACTGACCCTTGCAGGACACCACTGGCCACAGGCCTCCAACTAGACTCAGCCCCATTTATCAGCACCCTCTGGGCTCTGCCATCCAGCCAAAGAAAATCTTACTTAAATGTGTCACATGAAACAAGAGAGTGTGCTCACTAATGTTTAATAGGGCAAATAAGTAAGTATATAAGGGAAAAAAAAAAAAAAAAACACTTGATCCTAAACAGGAATAGTTTGCTAATTTCTGTTTCCCAGATCCAATATTTATACTGTCATGCTAGTTATCTCACTTGCATAAATTCTGTGAGTAGTGATTAAGGGAATTGCCATCTTTGTATTCTTTTAGTGAGAACAAAGGATCTAATTTCTTACAAACTGAGCTTGAAATAGTATCGGCTATCTCTGAAACAATATCATCAGCTGACCACCAAAGAAAATTATTATATTGCAATGATTGCAATTTTTAACAAAGCAACAGGTGGAAATAATAAAGCTATCAATAACTGAATTTTTTATTACACAATCTGCAGTCTCAGTGTTAGTATCCTTAGAGCAATTTTGCACATTAAGGACAAGCTGCTGTGAATTTCTGAGGAAAAAAAGCATAGTATTTACATTGGCTTATTTTGTAAGTGATTATTTTTCAAGTGGATGAAAATACTCAATATATACAAATACTGTCAATACTTAACAGTTATAAAGTTTTTCTTTAGTATTTTCTTTCACTGCTGGGGAAATTATCTGATTAAGCATTACCCCCTTTTTCAACAAATTAACTGCCTAATCACAGGAGATTTATGTTTTATGCTGAGATTTATGCTGTTGTGATGGAAACAGTTCCAAACCCAGTCCTTCTATTCTAACTAATGGAAGATAAGGTGATTAAAAAATAATGCTTTATATCTTTGGAAACTAATCTTTAGTTTCTTCATTTGGCAGTCAACATTTAAGCATGAGATGCAATCCATGAGAAAGACACTGAAAGACTCTTCAGCCTAAGTAAAAATTTAAGTCTCTTTTACGAAATTCTTGTCAGAGGATGCATGATTTTGCCAAGATTTGCCAAATTATGTCCTGGAAGGAAAATCTTGCCAATTTACTAATTCCAATTTAACCCAGAAAAATCTAACTTCAGTATCCCACGTATACATATCTTACTTCTTTGCATGTTCCATGCCATCAGTTCTCTCCAGAGGCTAAGCCTTGTGTTTGCTTGCTTTTAGCTCACACATTTGGAAATTAGTAACATTGCTCAGCATTAGAAATGAACTCAGCCAATTGCAGCTTTGAAAAGGGAGTGTGACACCCAAATCAGGTCCATCAAAACGCACTCCCTTTTGGAAAGTTAATGAAAAGATGTCCAAACTGTATATTACAGCTGCAGACCTTTTCTCATGGCTCTCAGTATATTTCAGTACCTCACATGATTTATCCCAGGTGAATCTTTCTCC
>NW_010582321.1:44335-83969 GCF_000705375.1 Tinamus guttatus | reverse complement strand
TGACAATTTGCATTTGTTTTATAACAAGAAAATAATCAATTTATCTTAGTGTTTCATAAAAAAACACTTCACAACATTGTTAAATATTCTCAGCACCTAAATGGATTCAGTTTTAAGACCGCATTCCCTACTCTTGCACATATTATTTTGGGACATACAACATAAAGGTATTAGTCCAGTGGACTGATATTAATTGTCTGATAAAGTTTCTGGTAGAGCAGATCAAAGGTTTGGTATTAGCACTATATTCTGTAATAACAGCCAAAGTCTGAAGAAAATCAATAAAAAGTGCCCACAGTAAAAAGAGCAAGAATAGGGTAACCTGATCTGATAATTATTTTCCTATAAAATATCACAGCATCCAACTCTTCAGCTCAAAGGATTCCTAAACCAGATAGAGGCTCTATATATTTAGTAACTTTCAACTGATTTATCTCCTACTGAACTATTTTGATGTCCTTTAGACTTTGCATTGGAAAAAAATGGTGCAATTCAACCTTTTTTCTTCTCTCCATGGCACTCCTGGCTTTTAGACTTCTATCATTTTCTTTCATGCCTGCTAGTTAATTCCTCTCTGATACTTCTCAATTTCCTCATAAAAAGCTTTTGCATTCCTTTGATCCCAGGTGCTGCTTTTGCTTAATCTCTCACCATTCTTTATAAGATCAGAACTGCATGTTATGATATTCAAGATATGAGCAAATCACTGACTTGGGCAGTGGCATAAATTAGTAATCTCTCTTTTTTCCAGCACTATACAACATTTTAGGGTGGTGCATGTGTCTCAAAGATCCTTTTTTTACTTCTTTATGAGATTATGTTATGTCTCCTGGAGTTCAGGTAAGTCTAGAAAAACAAGCAGACTACTGGCAATTTTATTCTCCCATTTACAGGTTTTGGAATATTTCATGTACATCTCAAACCAGTTCAAAACAAAACAAAACAAAACCTTATGGAAGAACTCAGGATTTGTTTGGCTATAAAAACTCCAACTTTTACTTAAATGGAGGTGGAATAATACTGAATTAGTAAAAGTTACTGTACAAGTTTTCCCCTCCCCCAAATAATTTTTTAATACTAGGACAAAATTAATTTAGACAAGCATAATAATATGTTTAAGTAGCTACTTTGTAAACAGATATTTCTTTTTAATTCTGATTTTGTTACTAGTATTAACATAAATAAACAATAAAGATACAATGAAATGTAAAAACTTTGTATTTCTGCAATTACAGTGTTTCCAAAATGGGTTCCTTTTTTCCCCCTTATATGTGTGATTTTATACACAGATTTCTTCATACACAGACCATTGCTTCATTTTTCTCTCCCAAACATCTCCATCTTACACAGAATATAACTGGAACCAATTTCTTAACAAAAGACATTCAGAATGAAATCTAATAGTATCAGGTTATTCTAGGCAAAAATATCAGTTTCATGTGTACACAGGCTATGAACATTCTTCAGGTATTGCTAGGTAATAAAGAATAATTAATACTGTTTTGATGCATGAATATTCATTCACTATTGTAGTTATCTGACTGTACATTATTAATTTAATATAACTTCTGTAATACTAAATGCTAGAGATTGCAGTTTGGGGACTTTGAGGCCAAATACTGGACAAGGAATGCTTCACTAATCTTCAGCTAAACCATTTTTTTAATATGAAAATGTAAAATAGACAAAAAAGTCTTAAAGGACAGTTTTCATAATTTCATCCCAGTGTTTTTAAGGTGAGGGAAATAATTCAGTATAGAGTAGAGAACAGGAAAGTTTCCTACCTCGGCAGCTGGGTAAAGGGCTACTCCACTGCCCATTGCTTCGGCACTGTGCTCGAGAAGCTCCCTGAAGTAAGTACCCAGTGTGGCAAGTAAAATTTACAACATCATTTAAATTGAACTCACTGCCGTTAGTCACTCCATGAGATGGATTCCCAGGGTGTCCACAAGTGATTGCTGTTGAAGCAAAAATAAGCAGTCTAACATCTAAATGACAGGTACTGTTCTATGCAACCCCTTGCAGGCTGGAAATTCTTTCATTCTCTATCTTTTTCCCCTGAATTTGTGCTTCCATCTATTACATTGATGTAGATGACTGAAAAAATATAGGATACATTTATCCAGAATTTTTAACCTGCAAGAGAAAACATTCAGCTTTACGTAAAATTTTCTGAATCTATATAATTTAGAAAGGTGTAATATACACAATTATATATCACATCTGGCATTTTGACACATCTTATATGTATTATACCCTGAACTACTTTGAGACTTTAGTGTCTTTCCTAATAATTCAGGTAAAAGAATAATTGGTTTTCCCCTGCAAGGTTCAAAATATAGTAGAGCCAAACAAATTGATTTTGATATAAGGTTTCTGAAACATCTCCTCCTGAATTCAGGACAGAATACAAATTTGATTTAAAGTAGCAATAAAACTTACTTAAAAAAGGAATGTCCTTTCAAAACAAAACTCCTCTCCCCACTCCCCCTTAAAAAAAAACAAACCGATCAACCAACCAAAAACTCCTATTTGTCCCAGCCTCCCCCTGCCAAAATAATCAGTTCAGTCATTTATAAAAGATGATACAAAAATATTAGGGTAGCAAGAGCCATCCTTCAAAGTTGTTGAGTTTGCTGATATATTTATAATTTTAATGAGATTTTTTAAAGCAATACAGAAATCATTGTTCTTTCAATTGTGTACTGTGTTAATCATGTTTATACTCTATTTATAATAATAAACTCTTAATATGGTCATTCATTCATTCCTACGGTCACATGATTTTTTTTTCAGTAAGTCCAATTATGAAATAATACTTTTAACAATAGATGACCTTTTGGAATTAAATGAGTCATCTTCCTGTACACAGATTCATGCACAGTCTTACACTAAGCAAATAACTCTAGGCAAATCTTTTTAACACCTTTCTGAACCATCCAATTTGCAGCATTTGAAATTTGAAAATGCTGCAAATATCCTAATATCTGCAAATATCTTAAATATTCTAATAATGCTGCAGATATCCTAAATGTCGAAGTAACATGTGACTATATGCACATAACTTTATTCTAGCCTCGTTGTTCCTCTTCTACTTTTAAAGAGTTACAAACAATGAAGTTGCAATAAAGCAATATTCAGGGCCACTGGAAATCGGTTAACAGCATTCCGATATAAAGAACTATTAAATTTTAAAGATGCTATTACCTTAAACTTTCTTGTATGAATGATAAACCACAGGCTCTTACAATATAAATTTTAGGTCTCCTATAAAAATTGATAATGAAGGACACTCCTCTTCTGTTGTCCTTTTCAACAGAAGTATACACCAATAAATCAGTTCTTGTTGATAGCTCATTACTCTTGAGAGACGCTGTATTTGTAACACCTTCCAGAAACTAAATGTTGTAGTTACTAAGACTCCAGTCACTGAATCTAGTTCTGCCACTGCTCCATTATTATTACACGAAATCACTGACCTATTGACTGGTCAATGCTTCAACAGAGAGAGAGAGAGAGAGAAGTATATAATGTTGACATTATAGCATCTCTATTACACTGTAAAGAGATTTACCCAGTTTAATGTAAAATATCTTAATTATGTTTTCCCCTTTTTAACACATTATCAGTCTTGGACCCTGCACACTTTCATCCCACCACAGAAAAAATGTAATCCAGAAGAATAAATAGTAACACAAGATCCTAATACTATCTGAAGAATAAAATTTGGTCTAAGTAGAATGCCACATAACTAAGAATATGTTTTGATCACCATTAATATAGCATGTATTTGTTGCAAAGAAGGTTGCTATTTTAATTTTGTTGGGCTGTCACTCACAAAGAACTACTTAGAAATCTTTGCATTTCAATGTTAACTTCCAAGGAACCAGCAGTGAAAAGATCTTTCAGAAAGTGTTTGTCCAAAAAAATGGCCAAAGTGATTATTCTAAATGGAGGTAGGGAAACACCTCTATGTCAAAGTTTATGCAAGATGGGAGACACTGATTGTCACAAGAAATCCAGAAGTCAAGATGACCCAGCGTGGCAGGATCTCTCAGTACTTGCTGAGGGAATTTTTTTGAAGAATTAGGAGTTAAAACCTTGAAACCTGTTTCAGAGACAACTGAAAGTACAGAAAGATGTGCAAGTTTTTGTTTGTTTGTTTGTTTTACCTCATAAAATGTAATCCAGTTTCCAGCAATTTTCTGGGAGCTCAGCTGCCCAGCTCATAACCTCTTTATGCTTATCTAACTTCTGATTCATACTCCACAGTCTATAGATTTTTCCAGTATTACATTAAGGAGCCAACTACTAATATTGGTAAACAGTATGCTTTCACTTTCCTACTCAAATATGGCTTAACCTCTTTTATTTGCTAGAATTTAAACATAAATAGATAAATAAATGTAGGAAAGTAGTCTGAAGTCTGGTTGGCCAGAAATCCTGCCATCCAAAGAAAGAAGAAACTATAGTAGGAATGACACAACAAATCAAGTCCTTAATTGTGTTTTTTTTGAAAAGCAAAAAAAAATCCTTTGGAATATGTCTAATGGATATGGTATAATTCAAATACTATGACCTCTGACTGTACTGGTAAATATTAGGAGGCAGACTAGTGGACTTTGAATTTTGGAAAAATGAACACGCACCACCAGAACTGCACAAAACAACACTATTCTGGCTTTACCCACCAAAGAATGAAAATACCAAGATACTTTGGTATTCCTGGTGAAAAAAGTGGGAGTCCACACTTGACATAGAAATTATGCTTGGAGACAGCAAGAGAGATATGAAGTTAAGAATTTGTAATTTGCTGCTCATTTGCTGTAATTTGCTATGCCAATGCGTGTAGAATCACGTTTCTGAAGTAACAGAAATATAGGTTTGATGAGAAATTACTTGATGTAGTTCTTTATAAACTAGAAAGTGGATTAGATGATCATAAGAATCCTTTTCATCTAAAATGTATTCAGTGAATCTTTGAGCACTTCAGTTAAAGAAGACCTTTGCAAATCCCATCCTCTATTAACATTCAATTGAAGTAATAGTAATCTAGCAAAAAATTAATGATACTTACGGACACAGACAGGAGTTTGTCCAGACCATTTGTGATCTTGAAGACAAATTCTGACAGATGTACCAACAAGTCGAAAGCCAGGATTACACTGGTAGACTACCGTATCACGGTAACTGAAGCCATCTCCACTAATATGACCATTTACAATTGGATCTGGAGAACCACAGTGACCAGCTACAATTAAAAAAAAAATACATATTCTTACAAATCTTGCCAACATTTGTAAGAATGCAGATGGGAAAGCAGTATTATGTTCACATTTTTGTTAAACCCTGTATTAGAATCAGATAGAGCAGTGTACTGTACAACTTCTGAGGCATAAAAAGCTACAGGAGGCATTTCTTCTACTCTTCCAGGGTAAAAGAAGCAGGGATATTTAAGTATTTAATTTTCATATATAGAGAGTTTCTATAGATTTTGTTGCACAAATGACAAATTTGTTAGGAGAATGTCTGCAAAAATAAAATTGAAAATGTCTGAAATTAGAAATATATCATTCATTTTATTTGCTATAAAATGGACAATTTGGCATGGATAATGATTTTTCCCCTCTTCCTTGGTTGTCTCTTTCCTTAGTGAAGTCAGGATTACAAGTAAAAGACATTAAACTCCCAAGTCACTATCACTATTTCATCACAGTATTCTGATTTCTCTTGCTCATGATTTGCCTTGGCCTTTGTAAGTATATCTGTGCTAATAAACACAACATACTTAGGACCATTCTCTAGCACTAAGTGTGACTAGCACATAGCAATCTACATCCATAAAAGAAACTTCCTCACACTCTAGAATGCTAGGAAACTGCCTGCTAGGATTAGTTAGTACTCGTTTAGGCTAACTTGAACTGTTCCTGGGAATTGACCCTGGCTAGAAACGCCTGGTATTATACAGTCTGTATGTCCTCAACTTGGCTAAAAGGAATAAATGGGAAGATGATTCAACATTCTTGCTACAGCCAAACTAAATAAAATCTACTGCTTTCCCCTCATCTGATTCAGTCACCAGAAAAGGCAATAAGTTTGGTCAGGTTTCCTTTGGGTTATGACATCCTGGCTGTTTCCAGTCATCTACTTGTTTTCCATATACCTGGAAATATTGTCTAAGACTTTCTGTCTAATTCTGCCAAGGATTCACGTGAGGCTGACTAACCTGCAGCTCTGTGAGTCCTTCTGCTTGCCCTACTTGAAGTTTAATGTAGTTCTTTATCCTTTAGTCACTGGAATTGTCCCCACTTTCCAAACATCGTAGAGAGTGGCCTTGGAGTGCCAAAAGCTACCATCTCAGACTCAACCTGCCCAATTACATGTATTATTTCAGTTTATTTAAGTACTCTGTTATTCCTCTTACTGTTGTTACAGCTTTTTCTTCCCCCAAGGTGGTACTAGGAATGGAGACCTCACTGTGTGGTTAATTTACAACTCGATTGACTACATGTTAGAGTTCTGTTATGTCTCTCTTCTAATAACAAATTCTTCTTCTAAAGGAAAAAAAAGTCTTGCATGGTCCTAAAGTCCAACTCATGATTTAGGCACCTGTAAAAACTGCAAACTTTGTGGAAGGAAATCCACCACCAAAAAAAAAAAAAAAAAAAAAGAAGGGGGGGGGGGGCGGGGAAGTGAAAGGGGTGAAAGGGATGCAAAAAAAAAAAAAAAAGAGAAATGCTGTATTAATACAACTAGAATGGAAAAAAATAAATGCTTATTTTTGGTAGATCTAAAAAGTGAAAAAATGAAATGCAATGTTTGTATTGAAGCTAAGTGCAAGGAATCACTAGAAATTTCAGGAACAAAGATAGCTGAGATGTGCCAGCTGAAGTATTGTATATTTTCTCTTGAACTCAACAGCCCTCTGCACTTATGTGAATCATTTTATTCACAGATCACTCCAGCTAGTGGATTTAATGATTTTTTTTTTGGATTTAATGATTTTTTTTTGTGAATTTTGACTCATTTAGATTAAACATCCCAAGAAATTAAGAACTGAAAGAGCAGGGCAGTAACATAAAATTTATGTAACTTCCCATACACACAAAATCGGATTCAAAGTAAATTAAAGGGTTTGTCAGTAGGTTTTTTAATAAAATATGCTCTTAAGACTTAAGGAAAATATTCATGTAGTTCAGAGTTGACTAAGCAGCTCTCTCCTAAAACATCTGGCAAACAGGATACAGGTCATTTTATTTTTCAATAAGAAATCATAATACTATTCAAAAACATTATATCATACTAGATTAATTAGAAGAGCAGAAATTTATGAAAAAAGCACAGCCAGTAATAGCGTTTTTTTTTTTTTTTTACCCTCGACAAAGGTTGAGAATTACACATATTATAGAATTATGTAGAATACAGAATTCTTACTTTTGGAAAAAATATATGCTAAGAATTTATGAAAATGAAGTGGAATGGATTTACATTTATGTTTAGATTTTACAGTATGCTCTTAACGTATCTATATAGAGTTTTGCACCTGAAAGTCATGCAAAATCAGGATAAATTATCTGTTCAGGAAAAGTATTTTAGTCTCTGAATAAATTCCATCAATACTAGAGATAGAATTAAGCACACACTTCAACACTTCAGATGAGAGCTATATTCCCCCTACATGCATGCACACACACTCGTACAACACAAAACATACATACAGACACACATGCTTAAGCTCTACTTGTAGGTGCAATTCTTTTGGGGAGGGAAAAGGGGAAGTAACATTAAATATCAGCAGTTTCAGGATTTTAATTAAAGCAGAAAAAAATAGCCTAAGGATTCATATTTATCTTTTTATAACTAGGAGAAGTTACAAACAATACTGAATGCTTGAAGACATTAATTCTATTTTTAGTCTTGGGCTCATTAACTGCAGCCATTTGGCTTAGCTTTCTTCTGAGACATATAATGAGGATTTGAGAAACCTCTTACTGAGATGTAGAAATTAGTTCATTCACCTGGACTAAAATCAAAAATTCACTTTACATAGATTAATGAGTGGTATCTATTTTCACCTATAGCTCCTGGAGCTACATTCATTTATATACTGTGTACACAGAAGCTTCTTCAACTCATTATCATTCTTTTGAAATGTAAAGGCTCATTCAGAGCTCGCTGGGTGTATGTCTAGAAATTTTTGCAGTCTTTATGTTAGTCCTAAAGGCATCTTTGAAATAAATCTGACACGTCATCAATTTCTAAATTTAGAAATTTGAAGGATATCCTTCAGCTTTATTTCCAATTTAGAAATTTGAAGGACGACATGCATCAGGTTTATTTCAAGGATTTAGAAATACACAACTGCTGGCATTCACATCATTTGGGTTAAAGAAGCAAATTTACCTTTTTTGAATTACTTTCTGGAGGAGCCTTCATAGTTCTATCCATCTTATTTTCTTACTGGGAATACAGGGTCTTAGATTCTACTCTAAATTGCATCTAAATTAGGCACCTAAAGTGCATGTTGCGAATACCCTTCATGTGACAGAAATAAGAGAGGTAGGAAGTGGTCTAATATAACCTTCGGCAGCATGCATATGATAACTCATTTATATTTAGACTTTCACACTTGTAGCAGCATTTTTGTCATTATTGAATTTGTCTGAATTTAAAATGGCAAAGGCTAAATTAGGATTAACAATCTTTCAGTCAAAGGTGCGATACTTTTTGTTCAGTTTCGATACAGGCATATATTTAACTGTTCTAAACATAGAGCTGCATTTTACAGTGCAATCAACCTGGTATATGCCACAGAAACCAAAGTCTGTTTTTTAAACAGACTGGGAGGATTAAACTGGTACTGCTCCTTAATTCCTGTGCATATGGGTCCTCTCCACCTGTAAAATATTTGAGCCTAAATTTATTTCTATCATAGACTGTTACTAAGTTGTTCAATGGTCATATATACTTCTCAGGCCTCAGAGTATAAAAAAGAATCCTCTACAGCTTTCCCCAGGCAAAAGTAATTTATAATACAAATACAGAATCCATTGAGATTTATATACTGTTTATTTTGTACAAGGTGGCAACTGAATTATCACACCCTTTGAAAATGAAAAGGAGTAAAAGGAGTAAATAAGTACTATGTACTAATGTGACTGATAAGTGGATAAAATGATGTTTCAAATTATTTAAAATGAATGAAAGCTAACACATACCATTTTGCTAGAAAATTTGATACACACATACCAGGCACCACACTATTGATGAATGGTATAACATATCACAAAAATTGTACAATAGCAGCCTTTCTTTTTACAATGCAGCTCCCATATTTGTAATGGAACAAACGGTTGAAGAAATACTTTCACTCATGTGGACTAGATATACAGAGTTCCCTATGTTTTAACTGTCTGTCTTCCTCTTTCTAGGGATAGCCTGACATCACTATGAAATAAAACTGTTTTGTTTTCATGTGCATGCTGCTCCATAGTGAAATGGATGAAACACAACAGTGATCTCATATGCACAAAAAGGTAGTACAGGAAAACTAAAAGAAAATTCCCCTAGTCAGCACCTCAGTAGAATTGTTTTTGCTAGATAAAACTGATTTGCTTTGCTCCTTTTTAGCTTTTTCAAGTCTTTTACATAGCCTGGACTGAATTATTAGTTATTAGCCTTATTGAGTTACTAAGCAGCTAAGCTTATTATAAATAGAAGCTCTATGCCTTGCTCACTATGTTCGACCATTTCTTTTAGTTTTGCAACTTGATGTGGGTATAAGCTGTAAAAACTATGGTTATATATGGTATATGGTACTATACTATAAAAGTATGTGGAATAGACTACCATTCCACAAAAATGGAAGAGACTATCTATTTATCACTTGCTTGTATGACATATTTAGCACCAATGACCTCATATATAAAAATCACAAGTATTTACCAGGACACAGAAAGCCAGTGGTCTTACTGACATCATGAAATTTAAGCACATTCATGTTTCTTAACATGCTCATCAGCCTTCCATTTCAGTTCTTTACATATATATATATACTAAGTCCATATATACTATGGACTTCTGTAAATGTCCATACGGATATTGGCTTGTTGCAAAAATATGTGCAGCATTAATTTTGACTTGGTTTCTAGAATCAGGGATTTCTCAGCGAGTAAGTGAAAGATTTGAAGAAGTGACACTTAGATTTTTTTTTTTTTAATTTTAATTGAGGTTCTTAATTCAACCCTTCCAATATGACAAGTTTTTTGATTCTTCAGAGGTGCAACAAAGCATAGCTACCAATATTTTTAAGGGGATATTTTGAAGATATCAAGGGCAGAGGAAGATCATTCCTACTTTATATACTTAGTCATATGCAAAATTATCATATTAACATACTCTTATTAAACATAATGTCCCCAAAGGTTGGGAGGTCATGGGATTTTACAATTCAAAAATGAATAAAGAAAAATAATTTACTTAAAAGCCTTGAAGTCAAATGTTACTTTTAGATATAGAACTAATCAGACAAAGTCCACATTTGTCTACCTAAAATTTATACAGGAAATGAGTTCTCGATATCAGCTTTGATATTTTATACTATAGCTACTATAACTACCATCATTTCCATATAAAACAATGTTTTTACTGTTCTATTGATTCAAAAATAGGGAATGGTCTTATTCTAGACAATCGTATCCTTGTTCTTTGATCCTATTGTTTAAATCAAACATTTAAAACATACTAGAAATAATTTAGAAGAATAATTTAGAATTTAGTGTGCATTTCATCTTTTTTTATGATCCCCTTCTTTATTACGTTTACTGCAAAGATTAGATCCATTATGTACCGTAAGATGAAACATTATGATGTTCTATAAATGCATTAACAATAAAAACATGCATGTGCATTACATCTTTTTGGAAAGCACTACATATAATATTTGTGCACAAATAGCAACCTTTCAATTAGTGTAAATCAGTAACAAATCTGATACTTTCTGTACAAGTATCTATGTTTGTTTAAAGACAGTTACTAAAGTCAAATATTGAAATACTGAGTCATCCTAATAATTTATAAAAAGCTTATGCAATTATTTCCTCTATTTCTGTATATGATAGGTGGACAAACCATTTTGTTTACAATGTACAATGTAACAGATAACGGGTAGTACATGTTCTGCTGAAAAGGATGTGCATAGGCAGCAAAGAAGGCTGCCTTCTAAGTAAGGCTGAACTCTGAAGGTAAAAGAAGAGATTCCCCCATGCGTGACAGCAACTGAGTACATTCAGCTGTTAGAATGTTGAATTTCTAAAAACAAACAAACAAAACCCCCCAAAAATGCGAGTAGTAAAAAACCTCTTACAGCATAAATTCTGTATTACAGCATGCTTTCTGTATTCATGATCCCCTTATTTTTCATTGTTTTAAAAGCATTGTTTCATTAAAAATAAAACAGAAATGTGTTTACCTAGGCATTGGGTTTCAGTACCACTCCAGAGTCCATTTGCCAGGCATTCTCTTACGTGAGAACCAACTAATGTGTACCCTGTGTTACAGGTGAATATTGCAGTAGCTCCATATACTGTTAAGGTTCCAATCTTATTCCCATTTGGTGGAGATGGAAGACCACCACAGGAGATAACTAGGGGGAAAAAAAAAACACTATAACTGAAATATGAAATCACTTTACACAATTCCTTTGATGTATCACCTCACATTTTCTTAAAAAGTGTAATACAAATTAAGTATGAAAGAATTTGGACTTGTATTCCATAGTGAGGGCTTAAAATTATGCTTGTTCTGGCAAAGCATGCTCTAAATCTGAAAATTTAGAAAGGTATCTTCACAACTTGACAGCAGCTTAGAGACAATTTGCATATCCAGAGCTGATGCACAAAAACTATATGAATGTTCAGGAAGGTTGTGACTATACAGCATGTTTCCTTTTTCCAGGCTGCTCCTCATACCTATTTTCTCAGGCCTTCTGAAAGGTACTACCTTTACATGTTGTATGCTGAACTGTTCTAAACTGACTTTTTTTTTCTTATTTCTCGTTGATATTCATAATTACATAATATATATATTATAGGCTACCTCTTAAGAATTTTTCTTTTCTACTCCAGACTTGACACATTATCATAGAAACCTTCTGTGTCAGCTGAAGCCCAACAGATACCTGATACGACAGATACCACACAAAAAGTTCTTAGGAATGTATCAGACTGTAATTTGGTTAGAAATGTTCTGTCACATCTGCTTCCAGAAAAAAATAAATCAACAACCTTGTGGTTAAAGATGCACACAAATGCCTCCAAGATCTTGAACTATATATGTATTTTTTTTTACCAGTTAGCACGTGAGTTTATCTTTATTTTCAAAAGTGTGTTAATCACAGATAAATTTACTAATTGAAGCCTCAAGGCCCCATTCTTCTATATTTTAAAAGGTTCATTGCAGAAAACAACATGGAATTTCCAGGGTGGAAGTCGGACAACACAGATTGCATATGACCCTGCAGTCAGCACAGTCACTATTAGAATATGTGATGGAAGTCTGTTATGCACATATGGTTACCAAAGGTGAATAGGATTCATTTTGATTAAAGTCACATTAAAGCTATTTGTGGAGAGGCCTAACATTGCAACTTCTAATGCTAATACGCAGAACATTAAATATGCTTATACATCCAATAAAACATCATCATTCTTTTTTTCTAGGATACAGTTAGAATGCCTTGTTCTAAACATGTCACAAATGATTTATTTTCGTAATTGCTAGGGAGATATTCGATATAATCTTAAACAAACAAAACAATTTTACTAGTTAGATCTTTCTTAATACTGAACTCCTCCAATTTGATGATTTGCAACTCCTTTAGAGATGTGGTAGAGATATTGTACAAACAGAAACTATTCACAGTTAATAATGATACATATGATTACAGGCTTTACCACCATTGTTTCAGTTATTGCTCCTGCTGTTTCAGAAATATAAACTTGAATAGGTAAAATCTCTCTAAATATTCTAAGTAGCAACAGACAGATAACAGCAACAGAGAATATTAGAGCTCTTCTCAGTATATTTCTGGATCTAAATGAAAATAATAGTAAATATGGAGATGGGGCTTGCAATAATTCAATCCTAATCAGTCCTTTATCAGAGGACAAATCTATCTCATAAATAAACTAATCTATCTTTAATCAGCAGCTCCTTTAATTTCTATATCTAACTAACCTTTTGCTTTTTGTTGACATCTCATACAGGTTACCCCATTTTCTACTTTTACATAAGAATCCTATAATTGTAAGAACAGGTGAAGAATCAGCTTTTGAAAACAGCTGAGTAGTATCTGCACATTAGGAAGCAAAAAAAAAAAAAAAAAAAAGCTAGGCTTTAGAGGCTTTTTAGTATGTGTGTACAAAAGAAAAGGAGTGTGATTTGACTTAAACAAAATCTCATCGTTTTTGAATTTAAAATGGGAATTTATATATTAAGAGTTATAAAAGAGTAACCCTATTTTTCCAACTGCATATTTTCAAAAGGAAATTTCCCCCTCCCAAAAAAATAACAAAAGAAAAAGAACCAAAATTAATCTCATAGCCGATCATTATTTAGATAAAATCAAATTACATTATCTTCATGCACTGCTTTCTGTTCCAGGCAGCATGCTCGGCCTTCTCCTAAAAATATCTTAAATAGTTCCTTTTTTTTTTTTTTTAAAAAAAAAAAAGAACCCAGATATCGTTGCTTTATTTTTAGTTACATAGATTAAATCTTTCTATGTATTCATTCTTTTGTTCTTTTTTCCCATTCTAATATTACCAAGTACTCCCTCTGCAAATTCCACGCCTTAGGTTTGAAACAACATGCTTCCCAATACTGATGAGAAACCTGATTTTTACTGGGAACTCAGGCTAGAAGTTTGTTCCAAATATAGGAAAGGACAATTCTAGTGGAATTTTTCTACGACCATGTTCAGGACTATTAATATAAAATGGATGTTTCCGTTTCCACCTCTTAAAATGTTAAGTCTTCTACAATGCAAAATGTTTCTTATAATTAAAATAGACCACAACATATCCAAAATTCATATATTTTTGATTTATTTCTTGATCCTACAGATGAAGGCAAAGTATTTTTTCAAAAAAATACTATAGTTACATTTTCCCCTTTCCCTTCCCTTCTTTTTTTTTTTTTTTTCCACATTACATTTGATACTGGGCATATTCAAAATAATTTGCCTCTTTGGATTAATGCACATATTTCATCTGATTCTGAAAATGTGACCATGTAATCCTCAGTGATCATCTTTCTTACATTACAATTCTTTTACCTAGATATAGCTATTTAGTGCCATTTGAGATGCCATAGTCTATCCCTCCTGTCTGCTCCTTTATATTTTCCATGTACAAGAGACAGATGAGTCACATCTACCTCACATGGATATTTATATCATCTCCTAGTATTCTCTGAATACTTAAGCAATACTTACTTGAATAAATCCTAGATTATCATGTAGATTGAGCCAGTGATTCTACAACTGTTTCTATTTATTGTACTTTACATATACAGATTAAGAGCTCTAATCAACTAATTTCAGCATATGACAACCAACTAAAATATTTTATCTGCTTGCTTAATTAAGATGGGTGTTTAAAGATTTTTTTTTTAAATAAAAATCCTATTTATATAAAAAGTTATGCACTAAAAACATTTTATATTCTGAAAACAAGTATCTTCCTTACCCTTACAAATAGGCCTTTCATTGCCTGAACTCCAGGTTCCGTTAGTTCTGCACTGTATGAGTCTTTGGCCCAATAAATAATATCCAGGAGTGCAGCTGAGCATGACTTGAGCTCCATACTCATTCAGTGACCCAGAAATCAGTCTCCAGACAACATGTTCTGTGAGCAGAGTCTCTATGCTGGGACAGGTTACAGCTGTGAAGAAAGGACAGGTAATTTTTAGTATTCTAGCCTCACATTTCTTCACAGAAAACGCATGTTGCTTTACTTGCAGAAGTCTTGTAATATAAAACTGAGCATACTACAAGCATTTATGAAATACAATTTCCAGCAAAAATAATTAACAATATACTTTTAATATTAGAACTGAGGAGAGGTTTGTAGTACATTTTAATTCAGAGAGCTGCAGTGCAACAACATTCTCCTCAATGTGATTCATTTAAATATCTCAGACTATAGCATATGCATTGAAGAATAAATAATGCTGTGTACCTTGTGCGAAAACTGTACATTTCTAGGGCTTCTGCCTTCTGATAAATTAATGTAAAATAAATTTCACACAATGCTTTGTTTTTCTGTCCATTTAACAAAAGCTCTATCAAGTTCTCAAGCCAGGTGTCATAAAAGTCGTTTATACATATCCCATATTAATAAGTGTAAAATTGTATGATGTAGGTATTCTGTAAAATTATTACATTTCATTTTAGCATAGCACCCATTAAAAATAAAGGCAACATTCAGGAATAATCTACAGTGATGTCAGTTCTGTGGTCTTTCAGATTTTTCAAAAGAACGCAGTTAGTGCGAGTCACTGCGAAATTTCTTTTTTTTTTTAATACTACTTACTGCAATTGTGATTTTTTTAAAGCATGTGTAACACTTATTTTTTCACATTTTAAGTGATGCTCTGCCATTCAAGAGACATATAAACTATTTATCATATTTAAGTCAATATTATTTTAATTTAAAATATCCATATTTGGATTCTTGTGATTCAAAAATTACGCTCTATAGAAAAATTGTGAAATGATACAGTGAATTTCAATATCCCATAGAATACCTTAGCACAGACCACTACGCCAGGAGTACTCAAGAAATACTTGAAAAAAAAGAAAGGAAAAAGTAAAGAATTTTTTTTGTCTATTTGTTTGATTTTTGTAATATAGTACCTTAAAGTTAATTTTTTTCTAAAGATCTGATACATTCAGGAATCATGGCCTCTGATCTTTTCTACATTCAAGTTATTTTGTTATGTGTAAAATAGAACAAATAGGTAAAAGTATGTTAAAAAAAAAAGCCCTCTCTGAATGAATAAGAACAAGCATCTGATTATCACTTACGTCACAATAAATTTACACTATTAAACCAGATGAAGGACCCATAAAGCTGACAAAAATTAATTACTAAGCTCTAGACTTACTTTTCATTGTCAGAGAGGTACAAGGTAATTTTATCAAGAGTATGAATATGTAATGAAAGAGACTGGTTCTGAGAATTACAGAAATGTATGGAAAGTAATATCAGAAGCACTTCTGAAAAATTTTAGACTTTCACCACTTTGCAGAATATCTTCAGTAAATGATAAAAATAATAATCTATGTCTTTTGATATATATGTGATCAAAATAATGTCATATAATAACATTTCAATCATTTAGAAGCAGTTTTCCAAGTTAAAGGACAACTTCCTACCCACTAATTTAATTTAAAACGGTCAAGCTGTGTTTCACAATAAAAGAACAAACATTACTAACTAAGAAACAGTTCTTTATTAAATATTATCAAGAACATTAAGGCACTTCCCATAACACTTCAGACAGAAATCATATAGGTCTATCAGAAGACAAAGATTATTCTAAATAAGTATTCAACATAAATCATACATTTTTGATAAATCTTTCCTTTGAAGTAATAAACTTTTTGAGAAACATGGTCCTTTCAAAGATGAAAGGAAACTTCTTATTGAGCCTAACAGTCACTAATAAAAACTGTCATCTCAAGCAGAGATGGTATCTTAGGACACGTAGAGTGGAGAAGCTCAATAAATATATAAATGAGCTACATTGTTAGTATGTAATTTATTTTGCTTAGCTACACATATGCTTTGTATCTTGTTGCGAGCACATTTTACACACAAGATCAGATTTCATTATATGGGTGTAGAATTTCTACTTGAAGAAGTTAATGTTTGAATATAGAATATACTTTCTTTAGTTTCTGACTGTGTGTTGATGTAATCAACTAAAAGTATTATTTAAAAAATTTAAGGTTTTAATTTTACACATAATGATTCTTATTTATTATTTTCCCTGCCCTTCAAGAGACAAATAATAGACTAATAACAGATGCTTGATTTAGTGCACATGGTTTAAGACTGAGTTAATCAATTTGGCCCTAAGAGTGTCTCTCCTGTAAATTACAGGTTGCACACTACAGATACTTGTTATTTACATAGATGACTTTCTGCAGATACAAAGAGGTGCTCTCTTTTTCCTAAGTCCGCTTTATACGGAAATGTTGTATAATAATGCTGCTTGGCATAAAGTATAAATCAGTAAACATAATTAACATCTGAAATGATACTAAGGCTAATTTTAATGATGGTCTCCACGTACTGATAATTCTGAACAGACTCAAAAGTAGGGCATTCATCCACAGATGTAATTACTATAAAAATGTTGAAAAATAAGTTGTTCTATCAGCACAAGAATATATTTGCTACTCAAGACTCATTGCTACATGAATACTGGCACTGAGAAAAAAAAAAAAAAAAAGGCAAGCAAAGCTTTTGAATAACTAAAACAACAAGAATTTGTGCAGCAATGGGCAGAGGTCTTAGGTTTAACTCTTCATAATAATTAATACTTTGTATTTTTCTTCTCTTTTTACTTGTTTTCTGGTCAATAAATACAACTAGTTATTGATATTTTCAATGGCATAGCATACCAGAAAACTGACTTTTCCTGTTTACTGAGTTACTCTTATGTCTATAAGGCTTTGCTTATTATTATATAAATAAATGAATAAATCCCCTGCTATCCCAGCAGCATCTTAAATGTCAGCTACCATTTACCTGACTCTTAATACAATTACTGCTTCAAAGCGAAAAAAAAAAAAGACAAATGCAATGTGTTTGATAAAAATGATCTCAATTCTAGGAATTTGTTACTATTTGCAAGTATAATGGCATCTGATACTTGATCGTCATTCATCAGCTATTATTTAAAGATCCCAAAGAAATGGAAAGGGCATTTTGGCATTCACTATAATGTCAATTTATAATCTAATTAATTACAACTATATTGTTCAAATATACTATTTTGACTGAATTCAATATTA
This sequence comes from Tinamus guttatus, assembly GCF_000705375.1. The sequence continues at coordinate 65,884 of NW_010582321.1, read as the reverse complement.
GATTAACAATTCAAAATTAAGACCAAGGCAGTATAGTATGAAAGAAAAAACAAAGTAGTGCTTTTTAATCTCATAATAATTAGTAAAATAGGATGACACTAGAAAATCAAATAATCCTATCCACCTATCTTAGGCTCTTGCCTAAGAACAAAGATAGAAAAGGATCATTTCAGCAAGCTGATTTTTCCAGTGTTCTAGAGGAAAAAAAGAATCCAGTACAAAATAATCAAATGCTTCTTGATGTTCACCACATTTAAACCAGAAAGGTTTTCAAACCCCAGAGCAGATAAACAAAAAGGTCAAATAGTATTGTGTCAGTCTGTCAATTCAGTCAGCTATGTCAACTCAATCTGTTACAAGTCTAATGTATTCAAACTCAATATAAAATGTTAGAAATGTTTTACTATATCTCAATGAACAAGCACTAACCATCAGTAAGTACTAATGTTCTGTGTAGCAGAACCATCCAAAAAGGAAAAAAAAGTTCTGATGTTAGGACTTATTTAAAAAATGCTTGCAGAATTGTTGCATAGGTCTTCTGCATGTCCTAGTTAATAGAAAATGCCACTAACTGTAGATCTAGGAACAATAAGCGATGATACATTCCCCATATACATTACCAAATTTATTTTTTTATTTATAATGTAACTGATGCTTTACTTCAGAACTACTACATGAAACAAAGTAGCATAAGTAGGTCTGTAGAAAGAAAATGAAAATTATTTAAAAACTTCTAAATTTTCTAATTATCTTTGAAATGATTTCTAGAAAATAATATAAGAAAGAAATATCCATGTCATTGCTGTTAGAGTTAAGCCACACTATTACTCTCAGAAATATCTACAGTGAGACCTACAATTTATAGACTATACAATCGTAAAATTTAGATATAAGGTGCTCCTTGAAATACTTGGTATTACAGAAACTAACACAAAGTAAGGCATCTGGTTTAATCTGAGTCAGTATATTAGGAACTAACTGAGAAGTAAATAAAGTGATATATTTGCAGAACACATCCCAGGTAATTAAAATTTTAGTAAAATTAATTAGCTGCAGATTTGATTTTGTCGGTCATGCATCTACTCACTTCCACGGAAAGGAAAGAAAGAGTAGGGGCTAAGAAGTTATTCTATTTTATTTTTTAGTAAAAAAACATATATTGGTACACACGTTAGCACCAGTAAATATACAGTATAACCTATGTGAGTACAACTTATATGAACATGTCTAAAATATCCATTCCTATTTTTATACAAATTATGGTATTTCAATTTCAAATTATGGAGCTGGTAGGAATGTAACATTTTGATCTTGCAGTAAGTCCTTCAGACATTCAGTCCTTCTTATCTTGTGAGGAGAAACATAGATATAGATTTTGACACTAAATTTGCTGTCATTATTTTTTGACCCTCTGACAGCATTTTTAGTCAGTTCCTTAGGTAAGGTCAGAAAGCACAGAGTGCAGGACACGATGCACAGAACAGAATGCTCTGCTTTGCATTTACTAGATTCTGCTGAAACTAATGCTCCTTTTTTCTGTGAATTTCTTAAGATGCACATTTCTTAAAATTTCTTAATAGAAATTTAAAGAAATTTCTTAAGATTTCTTACTTCATGCCTCCAGATTTCCTGCAGAACAAAAAAAAAGATTATATTTCTATTCATTTCAATCAGATATTGTACCTCTTTTTACTAAATGGCTGGAAAAACTCTAGAATATTCATTAACCACAGTTATCATTTTCTTAAGAATTTATTTTTGACATTTTGTAGCATGCCTTTTTAAAATTTTACCCTTTATGTTGGCCCAGAGAGCTTTTTATTTCAACCCAACATGAAAAAAATTGATGTTTAATTTTAGATGAAATATGTGTTCCATTTACTCTAGTTCTTCTAAAAATACACACTTAAATTCTCACTAATCCAAACACTGGGACTGTATCACATCTCAGTCAAAAGTTTACAGTACTGGAATGCACCACTTGTCAGAGCAAACTCATATTTTGCAGTACATTCCTGAGGTTTCTTCTCATGGAAGATGAATAAGGATACAACATCTGTATCTCTACATTATTCACAGAAAAAAAATAAATAATATTTTCAAGCTATGAATAGACTTTCCTAACAAGAGGTCCGATTGCTATGGAGAAAGAATCTTGGTTTTAGGTTGATATCTTTATTTCATGAGGAAGGTCAGTATCTAGGGTCCATAGAATAATAGATATATATTTTTTTAAACTAAGTTTTTTAAATACAGTGACTCCTTAAAAGATAGATAATCTTATATGTCATCTTTAGGACAAAAAAAAAAAAAAAAGGTAGAGATGGTATCCAAGTCACGAAATTGTTCAGTAACATATTTATATATTGATATATACACATACACCAACACACACACACCCACACACACACCCACATATATATATTTGTCCACATTTCCTGGGTATATTGACAACTTTTGGATGGAATTGGGTTTTGTACCTCATGCCATACATTCTTTTCCAACAGTTATGTACTTTCATCCAAAAGTTTTTGCAAGCTTCATACAGTGTTGTCTATTAATTTCTGAACTATTATAAGGTTGCACTCTAATTGGAACATTGGCCTGGATTTAAGAATAACCTTAGAAAGACATTCAAATGGCAATCGAGATATAACTAGTTCCCTTAATCCTGTGCTGATGATGTAGAACGCAAAACAAGTGAAGTAAATTACTTATCATACAGTTCAGTTTTCTCTTAGTTCAAGAGTCAAAGTCCATGATCCTTCTGTGTCTTGCTGTGTGACCAGCATGAATCAATTTCCCCTGATCCAGAGCTGGTATATTTTTATTGAAAAAAAAAAGGAGCTTCAAATGTCTGTCTCAGGCATTATATTATCAGAGATACTTTGCAACACAAGCTGCATTTATTTATTTCAACCTTTATTTTATCTCCAGGTTTATTAAAATTAACTCATTTATATACCATTTACCTTTCTGTGTTGTGTTTGCTGTTCACCAGGTCTGATACGTTTCTGTCACTGGACACTAAATATTTTTATCCTTACAGTAGCCATACTACAAAAAGAGGATGCTATGCATATTTTCTCAAGCTCTTCTTCTCTTTGCGGGTAGGTAATCTTTGGTAAAGCACGTCTCACTGAACAGCAATCACTTTGAAAATATTGGTTTTAACATTGTCATTTAGTTGCCAGGTCTTTTATACTGTTGCAGTTCTGGCTTTACTAAGTAATACAGATTTTTTTTCTCCAGAATGTCTAAATTTTTTAAAATTGGACAAAGATGAGAAAAAGCGCTATATCTATTTTATAAGAACACTATAAATATTAAGCAAAATTTATAATGTTGACAATTGTGCCAATTTTTATTAATGATTACAATTTTTAGCTCATTGGTTGTCATTATCTATTTAATTTGGATAGTTTTGAATGTAGAAGTTGATTTTCTTTCCCTGCAGATATATTTCAATATCTTTTCAATATATTCAATATATTTTTAATACCCAGAGAGTTATACTCCTCTCTTCCCTCAAGAGAACCCATTGATGCTCCCTCTGATTAAACATTCCATTTATGTGTTTTGCACTTTGGTCTTTTTCTCTAGAAAAATGAAGGGCAGTTCCATGTACTGCCTTCCCTCTGCAGCTGGTTCTGAATTCAGAACATGTTTGTGCTATTATAGGGGTTTCTGAACAGTCTTTCTGATGTTCTTAGTGTAACTGCCGCATTTAATTTTAAGCATTGCTCTTACGCCTTAACCCAGAAAGACAGGGAAAGGTCTCTATGGAGACCACGCCGTCACAAAAACAGGGCTCAAGTAGGTGTACTCCAGCAACTGCATGCAGCTAACGAAGAACCTACTAGACAAGACTACAGCGAAACATCTTGCACCCCTTCTGGAAAATCAGCATGCTCAAATACCTCTCTGAAGTGCCTACACAGAAATGCATCTGCCATGGGAAATGAACAGGAGGAAATAGAGCTCTGTGTCTGGTTTCAGGCTAGGATCTTGTGATTACGGAGATATGGTGGGATAGCTCACATGTCTGGAATGCTGCTGTGGATGGATACAGGCTCCTTAGGAAGGGCAGGCCAGGAGGGCAAGGAGGGACAACTTATCCTGATTCATTATCTAAACGGGCAGAATTTTAAGAATTCATTTAGAATTTGTACTGATCTATGTTAGAATCTGTATTTGCTTCCATTCTTTAAGAATCCATATTAAAAATGAATAAAAATACTAATTGTAACATAATTCTCTAATAATGGTGAAGAGTTAAAATATACATGAAATGATTTAAAGATTAAGTCAAATGTTTTGCAGAAGATAAACAATTTTATATTAAAAAAATAGGCCCTGACTAATTTCCTTCATACTAAATGGCTATATGTTCTTGAATTTCCAGTTTGAGGGATATGTATACATAAAATTTCAACATAATCACTGAAGATTTTCCTGAGAAAATTCAAGGGAAATATGCTTGAGAATTGTATGCCCACTTACATTTACAGACAGGTGATCTCCCTTTGTTGCTCCATAATCCATCTTCTTGACACACTGCTGTTGCTTGTTGACTAGATTCTAGCTTGAAGCCCTCATTACATTCATATATCAATCTACTGCCCAAAGTGAATTCATTACCTATTACTGAACCATTCCCAGGGGATTCAGGAATACCACAAGATACAGCTAAAAAGAAAGAAAGAAAAAAAAAATTAAAGTTACTTTCTCATATTAAATATTGCCCCATCATTGAAATAACAAACACAAAACAGTAATTTTGACATATCCCATTTGTAAAACTGTCATGAATTTCCATCATATACATAACATTCAAAAAATATAAGAATATTTAAAATAATAACAAATACTTTTCAGTGCGTCTAAAATATGAATTTTATGAATCATTATTTTGTTGAATTGGATCAGTGAAAAGATGGAAACTCCACCATAGACGAAGCCACAGAAGTCCAATAGTTTATTTTTTTAGGAAAAGAAATCTAGCCTAAAATGATTGGGTCCAACAACAAAAGCACTAGAAACTTCTTAAATATTTTCTAATACTCTGCTTCCATTTTCTCTGGATTTCCTTCATTCCTCATCTACCACTACAGAATTTCAAGTTCATTTGATGAGGAGGAGCTCTACTGAAGATAAGGGCATTATTTAGACACCTACAGTTAAATACTTAGCTACATACTTTACTAAATCACTTTAAAATGCAAAATTATGTGAATTCAGCTGTTACTAGTTTTCCATACCATGAAGAAAATTACTTTTAAACAGGTGCAACATTGTCCTCTGAATCTAATTTCTCCAAAATGGATATTATGCCTCTAAAATTTGTTTTGGGGCTCCAAATTACTGTATTTTACTATATTAATTTTACTATATTACTATATTTTTGGTTGTTCCTTCAAAATTGTTCCCCAGACAAGTAATTATATTTTGAAATTCACAAAGGTTAATTTCTTTTTCACTTACTTTTTTTTAATGCTCTACTTTGTTTAAAATGGTTATTAATCCACAAAGACTAATATTAGATGCTTTTGTAAGTCATAGCATTATTTTATCTGAAAATATTCTATGTAAAAGAGCAACTTAGAGCACAGAACATATCGAAATATTAGAATGAATCTATTTAAAGATTTCATAAGCCAATGAGTACACTTATAGAATCACTATTCTGTGCCTGGCATCCAGTTTATTAATCTTCAGTGAATACACAGAATAAAGACAAAACACTTTTTAAAGCTTTCATTTCTACATATATAATAAAGTAAAAATGAATTTTGCAAATGAAAATGTCTGTTCCATAAATATAAATATAAACATAAATGTAAATATAAATATTACAGTCACAAAGCCCTATGGACATTTGTTTCCTTCTTCTTGGAAGAAATATTGTTATTATTATTTAATAAGATTACAAATGAAAAAATGACAGAATGTATCTGAAATCTCCTAAACACTGATGAAGTCTAATGGTGAAGTCTACCTGGTTCGAAGGAAATGATTAATTCCACAACACATTGTCATGTAGCATAAACACCACTCTAAAAGTTGTTTTCAATATTCCAAAGTCGTCACATTTGATGCTTTTAAATTAATGCAACACAATGTTTTGCATATGTTTACAATGAAGAGAGGTAGGCAGTAAAATTATTAATAATTAGTTCATTTGCATTGTTTGTTTCCATTTGGAATTTACCACATCACAAACAGAACTAGAACTGAAGAAATTTCAAAAAATAAGGTGCTTCCTATGAAACACATCTTATTGAGACTTTTTGCACCCTAATGAGAGCTGCTCTTGTCTTCTCATAACTGAGTATTTCTCCTTCAGTGTGCAAAGGGTGAGGCTTTTGTCACAACAAATTCATTGAAATGGAGAATTGTCTTCTGACAGTCAAAACAGTATCTCTATTGTCATATATTTAAGTATATTGATCCTTCTAGATTCCTAAATGATTGCTAAAAAGACTGACTGATTTCAGGGTATCTTCCCATTTTAGGAACTCTTAATGGCTTCTAAGGTCAATGAACAGATGAGAAGCCTAGGTTCCAGCTGGGAGATGTGCAGTTAGAATGTGAGAAAAATAACTCAACTCAACTTTAATTGTTTCTATTATCTTGCATAAAGACATACTTCTAAAGAACAGGTAATCAATGCAAACTGAAAACTCTTCCACTATCTAGAAACTGGAATGCAATTTTAATTTGTTTAAATAGTCCATATGTGTTACTGGAAGTTATTTATCAAAACTAGTAAATAAGTAAAATCTATGGCAATCCTTTTAAAAGCCTATACATACTTGTACGTCTTTAAGAAAATCATGCGTTATTCATACAGAGTGCAGGCATACTCAAAAGAGGTTGGAGACAGCATTACAGGCAGAAATCACTGAACCATACACTGAAAAGTCCTTAAATTTAATGCACATGCATCTATCAGTTGGTGACCTGTTCCTGGCATCAAATACACAGCTAAGACAGGTATTTAAATTCCCTATAAATTAGAGAGAAGAGACAAGATGTTCCTAAAAGTGAGATTTGCAACAAAAAACATGCTGAGTGTGCTAATATTGTTGATAACCAAACAGAAACACCAAGAGAGCCATGGCAGAAATCCAACTTCGAGCTTGGATATATAAAGAAAAAAACAAAGAAACTAAAAACAGGGCTGTGGGTATTCTAGAGCTGTAGGTGGAAATAAGGTTATAAATGGTCATCTACCCTATTCCTCTAATGCAAACCAAAAATAGACTTGACTGATGTTCATCTAATACATTCCTGAAAAATCTCCATTGATGAAAATTCCATATTCTCTCCAGGCTCTATAATCCAGTGCTTCACTATCCCCATTTAGGAAAAAGCAAAACAAGCTAAAAAAAATCAACAGCCAAAGGGAAGGAAAAATAATAATAAAAAAGTTCTGTAATACAAAATGCTGTTACTTGTGGAATGTTTGCAGATATGGTTTTTTATTAAATGATAGTATGAAAGATGTATTTTTCATTTGGTTCTTATTTAACTGCATTAACCTAGCTTTTAATCTCACCTTTTTGGACTGGACACATTAAGCATATGAGTCAACATGTACTTGGATAAACTCATGATGTCAATGTGGCTCTCTGCATAGAAAAATTACAGTGCTGTATCTTTACTTTGTGAAACTTTTTTTGCAATTAAATTATAGAAGCATATCCAAGAAAAAAACAATATGTTACCTTGGCAGATGGGCACAGGAGAATCCCACTGATACATGCCATTTTGATGACGCCTACATGTTGCATTGTTGTGACCAATCATTCTATATCCAGGTTTGCAGAAGTAATGGACTTTATTTCCAGGTCGACCACCTGTTTTATTTACAATTCCACCATTCCTCAAGATGGAGTTTAAACTGCAGTAGGGAGCTATATGTCAAAAAGGGACAATAATATTAGAAGCACACAGAATTTATTTAATTCACAATCTCTGTCCTATTTATGACATGTGACATTACGACATTGTGCGCAGTTAAAAATTAGGACAGAATCCTTCACATTACCATAACCACTGAAGATTCAGACTTAGGCAGAATCTGCCTATTTCTTAGGCAGAAATATCATAAAGTTCAGAAACATAAATTGCTAAAATACTTGACGTTATTACATATGAGAAAGCCATAACCAGAAAAATACTTATTCAATGTCAGATAACTCCTATTTACTGAATTAATTATCTAAATATTTGTTAACTCTAAAACTTTTATTTGAGGCACAAAATATATAAAATAGATTTCAATGGTCAGTGTTAAAAAAAATTGAAACTTCTTAAACAGCTAGGTCAATTTTTTTTTCAACATTTGCCAAATGTTTTTCAAACATATTTTTTTTCCAAATAATACATTAAATATATTATTTGTGATCATCTGATGAAAATTTTCACATTAAAAATCTATGTAAAAGTCTCACATACATGTCCTTCCAGAGATACTACATGTTAATTGGACTAAAGTTTTACCAAAATAATGTCTCTGAGGTGACTGCATCTTCTTAAATGCTGAATACATGCTGCATCTAAAATAAGATAGAACGCACTCTTCTAAATCTAAGTTTTAAAATTAATGAAACACTGCCATTAATCTTGACAAATATTATTCACAGGCTTTCTTTATCATTATAGTCCTCAAGAACTACATTACCATGGAAAGTTTATACATGTACTAACGAAGTCAAATTTTACAAAATATGTATGGCTGTCAAAAAGTATGGGATGATTTGAAAAATGTGTACAGTCTAATACAAATTGATTTATTGCATGTAATCATTTGTATCATTAGATAAAAGAAAGGTAAAAGCACTGTAAAATATCTTGACTTTATAATGACATACAAGCCCCTGGATGCTGTCAGGCTTACAGAGATTAATACCTTCTCAAGCATGGTAGGTCATGACTTGCTTAAAATAGACCTGGCTGAACATCCACCACTGAAATAAGACTATATGTATTTTTCACAGAATAAGACCACTGCTCAACTGCCCTGATTACCAAAACATTAACACCAAGGAGTCTGAGAATGTAACTGCTACTGCAGTACATGTTTCTTAGGCATATCATGATGAACATGATTCTTGATAGACAAGTTGTGGTTATAGTTCACAAATACATAATTACAGAAGTTGGCTTGCATCTGTAGTGTTCTGTTCTTTTATACTATATGTTTCCTGTGCATAGCCTGGAGCTCCTTCCCTCGGTTTTCAAAATCTAGCTATTTGGATTTTAATGTGCTTGCTGGGGTGACATGAATTTTAGCAATTCAAATAATTGAAACAAAAAGGAAAGTTTTTTTTTTTTAGATAAGTTGCATTCTGGTTCAAACTAAGGACTTTGCAAAACAAAGTCTTTGAAAAACTTTACACCATCTAAACTGTCTGCATTACTTAGTTTTAAAAATTCAGCTCATATATAACAACAACAAAGCTCACTCCCTTCATGTCCGCAGTCTTTTCATATATTATTAGTGAACCTGCAACAAAGAAGAAATGTGTTGCAGGTAACACTAACAGAAAGAAATTGAAAACACACAATCAATAGTTAAATGAATATATTGATTATTTGACATTATGGCTGATACAATGCAGCACTACAACAATGTGTTCTGCCTATGGTATATTTATAAATTCAAGAGGCACCATTGTTTCATCTGAAGTGATAGATTCCAGAGCTTTTTTTCTATGTAATCTCAAGATATTTAACTGATAATCTCAATTACTTACATCATCTTCCTGTTATTAAAAGTGTTTTTCATGGGTTTAGTTTTGAAAGTCGGTGTCAGCCTAGTTTCATATCTACTTTTTTGATCTACTTTTTGATTGTAAGTATTGATGCTTTGTGAGAGGGAAAATAAGAAATGTTTTCAATTTTATGCTAATATTGCATGGGCAATTCCACAATATTTTTCTTTTAGCATTTATTAATAGATTTTTCTTCCAGGAAAGTAAAATGTTCTTGGCACTATCATGATGATTCTTTGGAAAGAAGACAATATGAATGTTGCAAATATGACACCATATAAATGCCCTGTAACATCTAAGTACTTAAATGAACTTGCATTTGGAGATTAGTCTACCCTAAGGCCCACCTATGATATTGGTTTTCGCCTAAAGACAGATTTCTGTTCATTTGTCTTAGAGAGGCTACAGAATTGACTGTTATTTCTATATAGGGGATCAAGTCAAGTTTCTAGGAATCCCAGACCATGTATAACAGCAGCAAAACTAGGTCCTACATTAAAGACACTAAAAATGTTAGCCTCTGTTGATATTCTATTAAAGATTTATTTCTTTTTTGTTGTTGTTATTATTATTTTTTAAATTTTTAAAATTTTTTTAAATTGAAAAGAACGAAATAAAAAGAAATGTTATGAAAATTAATAACCTAAGATGGTCCAGCAAAAAGTCTAAGGCATTCTCTGTACTCCTTATAATCCAGTTTTGAAATTTAAAGGAGGATATGACATTTAAAGAAATAAAATAAATATGGCTTTAATTTACTTTCAAGCTATTAAAGACAAAGGAATATTGGCCATTAAGATCAAAAATTTCTGCTGATATTTCAGTAATCTCTTAAGCACTACCTCCTTTTAAATATGTGAAGGGAGTTTAGGAATAGCAGGTAAGGCTATAAGAGAATGACAGTGAAACAAAAACCATTGGTGTTATCCTCATTTTATAGATAGGAACTTCAAAGGCAAAGAAGAAATTAGAAACTCTTTAATTTTGAAAGTTTGGGATAAGTAGGATCTGATTTTGCCAGCTTCTTAGCACTACATATTAAAACACAGTTCCCACTGACTTCAGTTGCAGAGTGCAGTAAGCACTCAACACTTCTGCAATTCAGATTTAAAGCATGACACCAGTCACAAAAGCTCTGTAATTCCTTTGTACTTGAATTGTCATGTGAATTACACGTTTGACTAAATTATGTTTAAAATAGCTATTTAATGTACATCAGTTCCACCTCACACTCTTACAAAAATGTCTGTTAACGACAACATTTTAACGCAGAGTACAAAAGGAGGTCAAGTGGCATCAGAAGCAAGGTAAAAAGTTCAAAGCAGCGCCTGTAGTCCTCATCCAAAAGGCCTACCTAAACTCTCAGTACTTTGCACTTTAAAGACAATGAAATATCAATAGAAAAGGCTGATACTCAAACTATTTCATACATCTAAGCCACACATTCTAGGAAGAAAAGGGAAACTGTCTGAAGTAAAATCTAAAATCATAAAGACTGATATCTGTTTTACAACCTCTGAAAATGCTGAGGCAGTGAAGAAGCACTTATAAGGATCTCTGGCATTTCCCTTTTTAAGTTTAGTGATTATTAAAAACAAAATCTGTACCTTAAATGGAACTACCTTTCCTAACTTGAACCCTAGTAAGCATCCAGAGTGGAGTATATACAACATGATCTAGGATCAGGAACCAACATACTAACTAAAGAACCATGGACATGACAATAAATATAAAAACGTCCAAAGATCTGGAAAGTTAGGAAATGTCTGAAGAATATTAGCTGAATTACAATTCTTGGCTTAAGCTGGAATCTGAAAATAATGCTTATAAAATATTGCAGTCTTGTGCTAAGGACCACTGGAACAAAATGCTTGTTTCTCCTCCTAGATGATTTCTGAGAGAGGATCTATCTCAGAAATAACTTAGGTTTAGATGATATATGTGCAGTGGTGTAGGATTGCTCTTATCTAGAAATGACAAATCTTCACCACAAAATGTGATAAACTGTTATCCAGCAGTTCCATTGACCTGAAGTAGCTTAACATTTATGAATTTAATTTACTTTCCTGAATGACATAGCATTTACCTTTTCCCAAGGCCTCTTAAGCACCAAGGTAACATACTGAACATTTTCAACTCACTTATAATCAAAATGTCCATTTGTCACTTGCAACTAAAGACCAGCAGAGCAATAACTGACTAGTCAACCAAGCCACTAGTCAACTGGTATGTGGACAGCAGCACAGATAAACAATGACTTTACATTTGCAGGATCATAGTCTTTGTTTCACAAAACATATTCTCTCAAAAGCTAGAACATTTTAACATTTATGCTGAGATCTTTCAAAAGTGTCTGAGGGACTTTGTCTAAGGAATGCTCAATTAAATGATTTCCAATTCCAAATTAAAATTTATTAAAATGGATGTCCAAATTCCCTAGATAATTTTGTAAATCTCAGTCTTGCCACTAATAGTACAATATTATCTTAAGAATTTACTTTAGTAAATGACTTAATTTCCCAGAAGGGCCTTGATCACTAGTCCAGTAACCTATACCTTGAAGATACTTATACTTATTCACTTAATCAGTGTTCTATGTTTACTATAGCAAATGATCACTTGAATCTTTAGGAACTGCAGAAGAAACAATTATAAACAGTTTTACAAACCTCATACAATTCATCTGTCACCTCTAACTAGCTACTTGGAAAATGCAATGACAAAACAAAGTCAATTCAATAGCTTTTGCTTTTAAAATAAACAGAAAGGAAATAGCAACAGTTGTTTCACAGGGACAAAAATTAAAAATAAGCTGTAATGAAAGGTGAAAAATTCTGCCTCTTGCAATAACAGATTTGAAGCTACAAGAACAGAATAAAGGTAAAATAAATCTGGCTGGGGTTTTAATACATATCTCAACAGTTCTATTGGCAGACAACTACAAATTAGTCAGGAAAGTACTAGTAACCACTTGCCTTACGTGTTCTGGAACAAACAATCTAAAGTTAAAACCGAGTCCAAAAATACAGAAGAGATTATGTCAACTTGCAAAATAGCAATCTAAGTACCCCTCTGCTTCCCAAAACTTTCCTCTAGCGGGGGCCTGTGCTGAAGTATAAAAAATGCGATCATAATGCTATTCCATTCCTTCCATCATAGCTTGAAAAAGAAGAGGTGAATGATTTTTTAAGCTGTTTATATTAGCTTGCTTGTGGAGGGATGTCCGTGCAGGGCTAAAATTACAGAGGGAATCCAAAAGCAAAGAAACATTTCATTTTCAAAAACCAAATTACAGGTCCACCTGTGATGGTGAGTTTTCCTAGCCTGGCCTCAGCAAGTGCTACCTATATCCACAGATCTTCCCCATCTTTAACTAGCTTCATTGTTGCACCGGGAAGTAATATTAGTGTTACTCAGCAGCAAATATAAAGTAAAGATATTTCAGCATGCAATACTTTTCCTTATCTTTTCATCACTTTTTCCCCCCGTCTCATACTTCCCTTTCAAAACAAAACCAAACCAAAGCAGTTTCTTCCAGAGGGCTACATCAAATTTTAACTAGATTCTTCCTCTCCTAATTTCACCATAGTAAACCGTTATCATATACTCACTAGATTAAGAGTCATTTTATGTCTATGAGTCAGCACAGTCAGGAGATCTATTATTTAGATTAGGATTATGCTAGTGTCTTTATTATATGTCAAAGCTCATAAAGAATCCCCTCTTGCTGAAGTGCTGCAGATATTTGCTACTAGCATTTATTTAGCAAAAAAGCCATAACTCACAAGGTGGGCAACATGCAACTAATTTTAAACATTAAAAGCATGTGAGTTTGTACATGCCAAACACAATAATAAGCATTCCTCTGAGAGCTCCCATCGCTCTTTAAAAATGAAGAAAATGTGTATCTCCAAATTAAACCTATTTGTGACAAAACTTCAATATGCAACATTTTGTGCACAGACATAGCTGGAGAAGAAGGGAAGTGTTGTGGGGAGGCAGTAATTCACTTCAATAGGTTCTTCATTATGAGGAAGCCTGCTGGCTCAGTCACAGCTGTCACAGTATCAATAGCCTTTTTGGGATCATGTATTTTTCCTGCTCTCATGCTGTTGCTTTCCCTCATTAAGATTCAAATCCAATTGTTCATGCTGCTACTTGCTGTTACTCTTCTTTCATGCTGATTGTTTCCATTGAATCTCATGTAAAATGTACAGAAGTTTGGAGAAAAATGCAGGCACTGGATGTTAGTGAAGCAGAGAAAACGAAACAGTTGTCTGTTCCTAAAACACAGCCATCAAGATTACATCTCTTTCTCCAGCTCCCAAATTTTATTATTAGTTGCAGCTAGTGCCCTAATAAATGATGAATTGAACCTGGCAGTCAGACAAACTACTTCTCCACTCCTACAAAACATGTTTTGTATGCACTCAAAGGTGTAAAGTAATTTCTCATTCCTCAAAAATCACTCATTTTAATAACATTGTATTTATAAAACAAATCCTCTACATGAACACTAGTTTTGCAACCCTGATATTGCTCCCTAACTTTAAAATTGGAAGAGATGTATAGTCCCCCAGCTCTGTTCCTTCACTATTAGACACTGGAGTATTATTATGGACAGATTCCCACTGTTCTTTCTTCCACACTTCCAGTTCATTAGGTCCTGCAACTGCCTTTCCCCTGCTCATAGCTAAAAATCTCCTCTGTGTTTGATAACAACTTCCTTTCTCACTGCCCTCTCAGTTTTATGCTACTTGCATTGACAATCTCCATATGGATTGAGATTTTTAGCTTTTACTGAACAGTCTTTTTTTCTGAGTATTTACCAACTCATTGCTCTTAAGATCATAGTTCTTAAGCTCCCAAAAGAGTGAACATGAATACACTCTGAGCTGTGCTGTAATCTTCTGGTTCAGTAACATGAGAAACTCTCTGGGGTTTAAATTACCAGCATATGGATTGTAGAGGAAAGGAGGAAGGTTTGCGAAAATGTCCCTGAATGCCTAAAACAAAGAAACCTCGTGCTTGCTAAAATATTCTTGAAATATTCCTTTCTCTACTTAACATATATTTATAATTATCAGCCACTAAATATTTACAATTATTAGCCACCAAAATTAACATTCACCTACATTTTAACATTGTTTTCTGTGTTTGGACTTGATTAACAAACAACAAAAAAATATTAACAGTGAGAATTATCAAATCATTCTCTCCCATCATCTATGTGATCACTAAGCCAAAACTCCAAGGGGCAAAGTGTTAGCAGGCATGTGGGTGAAAATATGTTTAAACCATACAGGCTGCAAAAAAAAAAAAAAAAGTCACATGTCAGGATATAGAGTATAATCTTGTCTTGCAATATTTTAATAGAGGATGTAATTTTTAAGACTTTAGATAGACTATTTATATATCTTTGTATCACTACCACAAAGGTTCACAAGTGACTTATACAAAAAGTGAAGGACATTTTCTCACATTTTCTCAGAATTAAGAAAGGCTGTGAAATGAATTATTACTGCAAACTCTAAACCTAACAGTGGTTACTGAATTACACTTACAATACAACATCCCATTTCAGCATCAGAAATTCTTATCTCAGAACTGACTACTCCTCAGACTACCATTTTGTAAATCTATGGATTATCCCTCCCACTACATTTAAAGTTCCAAGTTCGGAATTGTCCAGGTCTGTCTACCAGACAGTAAGTTGCAGAAAGAAGTATTACTGAGAGAAGTATTAATATGCAGATCTTTGGCAAATTGGCAGAAAACAGAGGGCTTACGTTCTGGACTCATATTGAATTTGAAATAGGAGGACTGGACAACCACAGAAAGTACATTATAATAAAGTATTATTTTCAAAGGAACAGAAATCATATTACAGATTTCAATTTGCTGGTGAATAGCATGCATAACCATGAACTACATTTTACTGGAACTAAAACAGTTACCTGAGTAACGTATCTTGAATCCCTTCTTGCTGGTTGCATGATCAGTTGACCAGCGAAGATATAGTTGATTCATTTTGCTTGTGAAGTTCAACTGTCCAGTATGATTTCCACTTAAAGCAACTAATAAAGGGCTTTGCCCAGAAGAACCTTTAGGGATGAATAAATACTGAAGTTATAAGCTATTAACAGTTTAAACAATAGTTTGCATATTTTGCCTTATCTACAAATGTGAATAAAAGCCAGCATATTTCACCAGTAATATTTTCACCAGTAAAATAACTAACATATCTCTATATAAACTATATATCCAATTCTAAGATTTCACCAGAGCTGTATATTTTAAACTACTTTCCAAATAGTGAGTGTCAGCAAATTTCTAGATTGCTTGATACTGCACAGCTACTACATTACATACTAAACATAATAGCTAAATAATGCCCCATCACACAAGCCAGATAAATACAGCTAAAATCAGCATGATTTAACCACAGTTTCACTTGTACTATATAGGTACAAGTGCTATGAACTTGCACCATGTATTATATTAGGGCCTAGTCCTATTAGAAGATAATAAGTTCAATATAGTTATCAAATTGATGTTTTGATGATATATATATTTTAAGTGCTTTGGCACTCAAGTGATATCAGCACCATAATAAAACCTGATACACCACAGCAAAGTAAGTTGAAACTACATCAGTAAATCCCCAGGAACACAAAAAATGATTCTGGGGCTAAGCATACAATAAAATAGCATACTCACATAAAACAAAACAAAACAAAACAAACAAACAAAAAACTCCAATACCATCCCCCCCCCAAAAAAAAAACAGTGAGCTAACTGAATCTTTTATTGAGGCTTTCTAAAACATGAAAATACATCCTTCCCCCTATGTAATTGTTTTTTTCCCTAGCTAAATTCCCCCTTTTTATATGCTGTGTCTTTTGGTGTTTTTCGAGTTTAGAAATGCCAAGTTCAAACAACATTCCTTTGGCCACAGCAGCTATTTCAAATAAAGAGGTTGCTTCATTCATTTTTACTGAGCTTGAACAGTTGCAGCCTGATCAGCTCTTCTTATGTTGCATTAAAAAAAGAAAAAGAAAAAAGAAAAAGAAACCCCGGCTTAAAGATACATAAATACTGCAACATATAATTGCTGTACCTTTGCCCCCTCCAGGCCAAAAAGGGGAAGTACATTTTCTAACCAGAATATTTCAGGGACAAAAAGAGGCTACAGGAGAATCTCCCAGTGTTTCAGAACTGTAGTTCGGTCACCACAACTAAATAATTATTAACAAATCAGCTTGAAGTAATAAATACATATACAAAATAAGAACAAATAAGAATAAGCTCTGCAGGGTGCCTAGCATGTCCTCAATGAAATGCTTTGTGGTTTGTTATTCATATTAGTTAGTCAGTGATTATAGACTAGGATGGACTATGAGGACTGCTGAGGTCAATTCCTGTTATTGCTCAAAAGGATGGTTTAGAACATGACAGTTGATCTAGTTTCTCTGTGCTTTACCTGCATTTTATAAAATGTGTTCAATATCATCTACCCAATTCATAAGGTAATTCCCAATTTAGAATGTGTACATATATATGTAAATTTGCAAATAACAGAGCAACTAGAGAGAAATTAAAACCGCATACAAAGAAGTGAGCATCTTTCAGTTACTAGTGACAGTGAAATTACGCTGCAGTACCACATGTTAAACAGCCACATTACATTTTCTAGTCATTGGGAGGTCAATGTATGCAATTGCATTTTAGTTTAGTTTATTTTTCCTGATGGGGGGTTCCAGCTACTGGATATTACTTAGCTGGCAGTTCTTCAGCTGCTGATCAGGACAGTCTGCTGCACAACCTAGATATTTTGGGGGGTCGACTTTCTTTTTATTTCAGAGTTTGCTTATGCAAGGATATGTATACTCAACTGCTAGTGTGCTAACTTGACATTTGATGCTCTCCTGAATCTTACACTATCTGTGCATGCTTCTTTTATTTATTTATTTTTCTCTCTTTGTGATTACAGAATTATGTTGCTTTATTTTTGGGGAAAAAAATCAAAGACTACTTCCTGTATTAAATGAATGTCATTCACTGTAAGTTGCCTGAATACAGTGTTTGAAGTTCAAAATTCTTTACTAATTATACTCATGGTACAGTTACAGCTGCTCTGTCTTAGCCTCTAGATCGGTTTCCTATGGGTCGGAGTCACAGGTGAGAATTGCTAATGGGTTTATTATTGTTCCCCGTTCACCTGGGCTACCTTTACTGTAAAGTCACTGTAAAGTCATCTAAGTAAGTCGTGTGCTTTAGCAAATACTGTTTCTATAAAATTACCTGATCAATCATTAAATATTTTCTGTCTAAACATTTGCTTGAAAACAGGTATTTACCTGGTGCAGAACAGTTCAGTTCTCCTGACTTAGATGAAGCTATAATGGTTTGGGCCACCTAAGTTCTGAGCTCCCTAGAATATATGTATTTATGTGCTATGCAAGAGAAGAGAAAAATACCTGAGCTAGCTTTGAACGAGCTAATCTGAGCTATATCCATCGTTGGAGACAGAATAAGCCACATCAGCACTGCCTTCTGCCCCAACTAACACATCATGCTGAGATGCAGAACCAATTAACCTAGCAGAGCACGTTGCTAATGTGGCCACAGGGACGCAAACAAGTATCTCGGCAAGGCACTGCACTGTGCCATGTTTAAATATCAACTTGATGAGAGTTAGGCTAGGAATCTCCATACGGCACTGCTTTGAGTGGTTATAAATATGTCATTATCATTCTCATTTTAGTTTGCTGGTAGGTGGTAGGGAAAATGCCTTCAGTGGAGCTGGACTACAGATTAATTTGTCAGAATGTGGTTTTCTGTCACAAAATGACCCTTCAAAATGTAGTAACTATGTTCATTCTTTCCTCATATCTATTATTGATATTCTGGTTTCATTAAATTTAAATGCATAAGAAAGAAATAAAGTCTTCATCAGGAACATTAAGCAGTCTGAACAGAAATTTGCAGAAGAAAACAAAGTGATCAGACCATTAGAAAAGTTGCAGGCACACTGCATATTGTCTTGAAGTTAAATAAAAATAGAGTAAAGGAAAAGATAAATTTAACAGATTTTTCAGACTATTTCCTCTACTAACCTGACACTGACTGACACAGATAGGATTATAAATTAAAAAAAAAAAAAGAACTATTTTAAAATCTGCATTTTTAAAACAATGCAAAATACTGTTTTCTTCAGAATGCTATTAAAAACAGTGAAAAAAAATTTAGATACTAACCCCCCCATATTAAACAAAAAATACTTTATGACTTACAAAAAATACTTAGAGGAAGACACTTAAACCATATGACCATTAATATTTTTTTGTTATGAAACTCCCAACAGCAGATATTAATCAATTATATCACAATTATCATATATCCTTGGAAAATGAGGGAAGATACAATAATTGCCACCAAATGAATAAAAATATATTAAAGGGCAACCAGGGACCAGTTATTTTCATCAATCTAGAGAATAAAACAAGCGACAGTAAAGTCAGAATTCAGTAGGAAAAAAAGAAAAAAAACAGTTTAAGAATTGTCTGTTAATTAAATAGGGTCCATTGGGAAGTTGCTGGAATGACTACCATTCAAAAAAGTGTTCCCCCCCCGCCCCACTCGTCATCTCAAAGCAGATGGCCAATTCTTCAATATGGGTATATTCAAGCAAGATACAGCATTGGTTCTGCTGTGCTATGGGAAAAGTAGGTGAAATACCTCATTGTTGACTTCTGGGCTTCAAATAATTCTATGAATTGCAGAGTATTTTAAATAGTATACAAACAGTATTTGTTTAAAAAGAGAATTTCTGCACCAGAAAAGACTTATTACAAAACAGCACGTTCAGACACTTCCACTCATACCAAAGAAAAACTGCACCATTTTCATAGGAAAGCTCTTGCTTCTGCTGTTCCTCTAGTAATTAAGCAGGTTCCTTCCCTTGAACACATCTGTAAAACCTTTTACCAACAGATTTAGATTTAAGGAAAAACAATAAAAATGTTGGACTATTCTGTAGATTTCAGATACACCAGTGAATGATGAATTGATTTGATTCAACCTATCCCCTGAGAAAAAGGAGGCACATGGCACCCAGGACAGAGGCAGAGCAGGTCAAGGGAGGTGACATCTGCTCCACACTTGTAAGGCTGTTATCTGGAGTACGGTGTCCGGTTTTGGGCTTGCTGGCTCACCAGAGAGATGGAGCTACTGCAGTGAGCCTAGTAAAGGGCTATGAAGATTAATAAGGGGCTTGAGCATCTGCCATAGGAGGAGAGGCTGAGAGAGCTGGGACTACTTAGCCTAGAAGAGAGATTTCTTGAGGTAATCTTGCCAAATATCTTAAGGGAAGGTCTATAAAGCAGACAAAGCCAGACTCTCCTCAGTAGGGCCCAGTGATAGGAGCAGTGGACACAAACTGAAACACAGGAAGTTCTGTCTGAACATAAGGAAAAACTTCTACATTGAAGGTAGGTTGCCCCAAGATGCTATGGAATCTTTATCCCTGGAGATAACCAAGGCCACTTGGACAAGGGCCTGGACAGGCTGCTGTAGGTGGTCCTGCCTGAGCAGAGGAATTGGACCAGATGACCTCCAGCCCTTCCATCACTTCTGTGTTTCTGTGATGTTTAAATCAACAGCTGGAAATGAAGCTTTCCTTTATCTATGGTGATTAGATATAATTTAAATCTTTCTTACCATCAAATATCTCCAGTTCATCAAACTGCTTTTCACTTTGAAACATTTCTACATAGATGGAGATGTTATATCCTGGTTCAACCTTTATAGTCCAAGAGCAGGTCTGAGAATTGGGATAGGTGCCTGGGTAACCTGGACTTAGGATCACTCCTGATGATTCTGTCCGGACTTCATTTGCTGGACATTGTGCTAAGAACACAGGAAGAACAACAAGAATAGTAATGAGATATTGTTTCTCTTCCCTAATATAATGCAATGTTATTCTTTTATTGGTTAAAATACTTCAGGATCAATTTCCAAATGCAGACATGTTAAAATCATATTCTAAATGGCTCAACAGTAAAGCTCCTTTTACACAAACAAAATCAGAACCAGCTTTACAAACCCTGTGCTTATGAAACTTAATAACTATTATAATAAAACATTAATCTAGATATGTATAAGAGCCCAAAGAGCTTCTAGCCAAGAGATGTACCGCACATGCTGGCATGATCATTAACATCTTGTGAGAGGAATTAAACTTTTTATTTGCAAACTTTATTGCTCTTTTCTATTTGAGTTCTGGAATACGGTTGTAAGAATTAAGTCTGTTATCTGCATCTATATCTATTAAGTCTGCATGGCACACAAATAATAAAAAAAAAAACGCATTTTGTGCAGACAAAGGATTTTCAGAAGATACAGAATAGTCAAAGTCATCTAAGTGAGAGCCTCTCGGCAACCACTTCCCAGTTACTTAAGCCCTAAACTTTAAATATATAAAAAGGAGTTTCACGTGGTATTCATTGACAATTATCCTATCTCACATGGCAATGACTGTACTATACTTAAATGCTATGAAATTTATATTTTGAATGCTGCAGTCTCTGTTTTTCTTTAGCATTTTCTCTCATACACAAACGACACCTTCATGTCTCTTTGCTGTTGGGAGCTGGGATCTAGTATTTTTAATCCATGATTTTGTAACACATGTATGTCTTTTTTTTTTTTTTTTTTTTTTTTTTTTTTAAAATTCCAAAAACCCAAAAATACCTTCATAGGAAAA
>NW_010582321.1:0-43452 GCF_000705375.1 Tinamus guttatus | reverse complement strand
AGGGAAAGATGTTAGCACATAACACAGCAAAGCAATTTTGCCTTGTGATGCATCTCTCTCTTGCTCTCTCTGCTTTCATCTGACAGCATTGGATGCAGCAGACCAAGAGTTATAACCATTCTGAGGGGCACGAATAGTGTTTAAAGGAGGTATCCTATGAGAGGTAAAGTCCATGGGATAATGGCATATGAAATAATGAGGAAAATATATATTTTCCACTTTTTGAAAATTTTAACTCAGGGATTGCCTCTTGAAATGGAAATGTCTACAGTCAAATTATATTTGGAGCTCTCACATAAAGCTTTTTCTGTGAAAGACACAGTGTTTCACACATTTAATGACAGTACATTCTCATACTTGTTACCCTAAAATGAAACACACTCTTATTTCCCATATTCTCCTTAATAGTAAAAAGGAAATATAAAATATGTTGTAGCAGAAGAGTGTAAGCACAGGAAAACAGCAGATACTGCAGGGATGTAAACGCAAATTGCAAGTGGTCAACTACTGATCACTATAGGAACATAGCCTCTCTAGCTGGACAAAATTTGTATAAGATCACAATGTAGAAAACAAGGATCATGAATAAGGATCATGTATCCAGTGAATGTTATATATATATACACACACACACACACACACACACACAGACACACATTGTAGAAGATAACAGAATGACTGATTTATATACATATACACACATACACACATATACATATACACACACACACACATTTATATACAAAAAATGAATTAATCACCTGAATTTTGATTTCAGCTACAGAAGTTTCTTACAATGATATGACTTGCATAGCTAAGATGAAATGTTTTCTCTTCTTTTTCTTTTTTTTCAGTGACTCAGAGGAATTTTAAAATTATTTTTACCTAAGACGCATTATATTTCTTCCATAAAGAGCATCATTTATTTACATATATTTGTCTCTAAGGGTTAATTGGCTTCTTAGCTCTTCAAAAGGGAGACAATATCATAAAATGAAAAAAATATCTTGGTATTATTTAATGGTAATATCTTGGCATTAAAATATCAGTTATATCAGTCAAACCTCCAGTACAATTACAATTAAATAAATACATAAAAAATAGGAAGATGCTGTCCTCATGGTTCATGGGTTTACTTCATTTGTTATCCTTTAACACACACTGACACAACTAGATGAATGTTCAGTACAGGTGCTTAAGTCCTGCACAGAAAGCTGTGCTCTGCTATCTTGAGATAAATATTCTTTCGATTAGTCAGTCCCTCTGGATGTTGCATTATTACTCTCAAGCTGCAGATGCCTTTCTAGCTTATATCTTCAACTCTGGATATATTAGAATCCCCTACTTAAAGGGATCTGTTTGAAATGAGTTTAAAATTAGCAGTTATAATAAAATTAAGAAATACTTATCTATTTCTCCCCTCTAAACACTGTGTTAGGGTCTCACAGCACAGCTTAAGAGTGCATTCACCTATTTATCCAAGAGTCAACACCATAAATATTAAATAATAATATTAAATTAATGGATTAAACACACTTTTTCATCTATTGATATTTTATATATCTAAAGTGAGTCACATGTTTGCAAAAAATGGTATTGACATAGCCAAAAGATTTCCTAAATCTTTAGTGCTTCCCAATGATTCTGAGATTCAGAAGTATCAGTGCCATTTATATACAATGAATGCAGACCACAGAAAACATATATATTAAACATGCTTAATAATCATGCAGGAACAACGTAAAACTCAGAAAATACTAAGATTCTAAAAGTTTAATAAATAGTTTTGAAAATTGAGAAATAATACATTTAGGGAAAGGAAGAAAATCACAAAATCAGTCAACTCTGTAAGGGAAAACACACTGCTGCTGATATTCATCCAAAATGTCTCAAAGGACTTTAGAGAAATAACATGTTTTACTACAATCACAGAAAGCCATGAGCTTCCCAAGCATCTGCAAGAATTATTGGATAACAGCTATCTCCTGTGCTTAACAGATCAGAACCTCCCCATATCTCTGTAGTTTCTACAAGAATTCTCCAGCGTATTGAAATGGAAAAGAGTTAAATTACTGCTATTCCTGTTAACTCAAAATTTAAAGCAGCTTAAATTAATAATTAATTAAATTAGTACACTTTGACTATATTATTTTAGTGCTAATATAGCATCGATCAAACAACTCCATGAAAATATAAGTCAACAGATACTTTCTTGATCATTTTTCAACCTCTCCAAATTTTTTGCCATTCACTACTTAACAAAGCAAAGCAAATTAAATTAAAGAACAATAACCAACATTTATTTTGAAAAACATAATTTGGAGGTCTGAATTGGTTATACATTTGTTTTTCAGAAATATGATCAAGTTGTGCATAAAAGCACTCCTAACTATTACTCATACTAAATTTCTCATTTCTTTACATTTAAAATATTTTTATCATAACCAACATACAAATAGTTGAAAGATTTTTAGTTTTCTTTTATCTACATTTTTCACACATATTTTAGAATATTTTTTCATGTGAATTGGCCTTGCATGCTACTTTGTGAGAGTGAAACTAATAACAATAATTTCTTACTTAATTTGAATGCTCATTTAAGTACCTATCTTTAAAGTTCTTCTGGGCTGAAAAGAAGACTTTGGTTAATATGAAAAAATGTTAAGTCATCTTATTGAATTTTAAAAAGCAATATTTCAATAATTATGTAGTTAAATGAGACTACTTCTAAAGTATTTATGTGATAAAAAACTCCAGGGTCTGAGGAAGTCAAACATTGAATGCCTGTGCTAAAATTTTAGGGACCACTTGAAAATATCTGCATCTTTTTGATATTGGAAGAAAATCTGGAATCTTTTCACCAC
Source organism: Tinamus guttatus (assembly GCF_000705375.1). The sequence goes on along the minus strand of NW_010582321.1, from coordinate 40,588 downwards.
TTAATCATTGATGAAAACATAATGCCACAAATGTGATGAATATTACGAATATGAATAAAGGAGGATGCATAATGATAATATACTACAGTCTATGGAAGTGTATATTTACCTTCACAAGATGGGGAGGATCCTTCAAACTGCAACTGTGAATTCAGTTTGCAGGTTAATAGATCTTGTCCAACAAGGGTGAAACCAGGATGGCATTTGTACTTGGCAAAATCTCCTGAAAAAGTTATTGACAAAAAACCAAAAACTCTTAAAAAAGTTAAAATGGAAAAAAATGTTCGAACAAAAGTATATCAATATCTCAGATGAAGGGTCAGATATACTAATAGTTTAGTATTATTAGATTTCAAGTGGAAGCAGAAAAAAAAAAGAAAGTACTATTTTGTCACCTATTTCAAAGTCATCATCTTCCGTAAACAAATCTGCATGGGGAACTATAGGTGGTGGCTGGCACTTCTTCAGTTGATAAGCTGCAAAGTTAAGTGAAAACAGTATTAAGTACTGACGTGTTAAGATTGATTTTCAGAAAATTCATTTCTCATTCACACTTGCCAAAGTATCATAGCTACACCAAAACCCGTAGCCTCTCTGTTTCAATATTGTGAAGTTAAATGTATCAGTTACATCCACAACCTTTCTCATAATACTACATATTATCTCTACAATATTAACACATTTATTATCAATATAAATCCATTGTAGTATTGGGTGGAGTTGCAAAGCTAATGAGAAGTTCTGTGCAGCTTCAAGGGTTTGATTTCATATGGGTGCCTTTGTAGCACCTGGTAATGATTTTTTATCAATTCTTTTAAACAAAAACACCTCTCCACTCTTCATTTTTCAAATGTTTTAGCAAACTGAACAGTCTCATAAGGATCGTAACCAGTACAATAACTGGCATGTCTATAAATATGCTGTTGGAGTATTTAGCAGATTTTACGTCTACAAATTAATCTAGAATGCCTATGATAGTTGAGGAAATCATTTCTGGAAAACGAATTTGAAATAGATACACCAGATCGCAATTAGAGAGTACATAACATAAAAAGCTGTCCCTTCCATAAAGAAGGATAACCAAAAAACAATCTATCCTGGTAACCTTATAGTCTTATCCACCTGTCAACTTCGAGGAGTTAAAGAAACACAAAGTAAACTACACTGGGAATCCCTTGTGTTCCACATGAGCCCATACAGTCCAACATTTTAAAGCAGTTGTACAAGGAGAAAAGACAAGCTTAAATCCATGGAGAATTCCAAAGGAGAGGGAGGAGAAAGCATATATTTTCCCACATACACAGATACATGTAGGGCATTCCTACTATATTTACACAAATGTACACATCTAATCCTTATTAGTAAAACCATTGCTTGCATATTCCTTTGAATAAAGTCCTTTGCTAGGTATCAGACTTAAAACAGGTGCCCAACCATCCAATCCACCCTTCTGACCATTACCCCTAGGACTGATCAGTTGGTATTAGATAGTAATGATGAATATTAAAGAGAATGTAGTTTATTCAAGGATAAGATGTTCTAGATAATTTTAATATACTGCTTTAAAGATATTTTCTAAAGATATTTTTAATATACTGCTTTAAAAGTAACTTGTACTGACATTTTAATAAGCGGCAAAGTCAGGAATTCTGGTAAATTTATTTTAGATCATCCAGTAAATCACAAAGTTAAGAAATTTTTTAATTCTGAATTGAGATAATTATATTTTGATATAATGCAAACTGACCATGAAAATTGAGAACAAAGAATCCTCCAGTTGAAAAATCACTGTGAAATTTAATGAGGACTTGGTTGGAGGAACTATATGCTGTTTCCAGAGCTGTGTTCCCACTGAAAACTCCCAGCTGAGGTGAATTATGGTCAGGACCATCCCTATGAAGGAAAACACATAAACATTAGCAGAAGAACCACTATATGAACATTTAGATTAAAAGTCTTCTTTTTTTTTCTTTCTAGAGAACAAGTGAAATTTTATTAAAATTTTATATTCAATGAGAAGAAGGATATTGTATTTGTATTTCTATCAACATAGAATATTTTAACTTCAAAGCCTACTAGTTTTTAAGCCCAGGAGAACTTTGTAATAGCATTTACATTTACATAGCTAAAAAAAACAAATATTGGATGAGGTCATAGCTTCTTAAGTTTTCTCCATTTGTTCCTGTCAAACCTGATGTATAACCACCAGCTAAATGAAAATGTATCTAGAAAATAATTGTGATATCAAGATATTTCTAATATTTTTGATACAGATCCTGTTAAACTTTTCTCATGATTAATGCAGGTGTGAATAGGTTGAAAAAGATTGCTCCTGCTAAATAAATGCAAATGAAAAAACACCAAAAAAAGTAAAAAAAAAAAAAGTTCTTTATTTCTCAACAGAAGGACAGACAACCCAAAGAGAAATCTCCAGCAACACTGCTCTGATTTTATTTTCAGTATCATCATTTCAACTCTCAATAGGCATAATAATAGCAATAATAATAAAAATAATAACTCCCTCGCTTTTATCATTGAAGAATTTTTAAGCTCTGCAATGCTTATTTGTAGTCTTACATGAAACCCACTGAATCTAAATGAATTAAAAACATTTTGTGCTGTATACTTCAGCAGACTAGAGATTATCTAGACGCTCTCCAAAAGCATTCAGCTTCTGACCTTTCACTGTCTTTAACTCAGACATATTTGTTCACATCAGTCTTACGCTAAAGAGCCAAGTATTAATTGATTGTCTATCACAAACTCATCAGTGCAGTACTCTGCAGTACTCTGGTTCCAGTTTTAAAAGAAGAGCATATGACATTTATATAGCTTGCATTTGTTACTTCTTTTTGTTAAAATGTAATTTGAATAAATTATCCTTATTTTCAGTTTTCATTTTAAAAATCTGATTCCCAAGAGGAAAAAAGAAAAACAACAACAAACAAATTTATAATGATTCCATAACAGTTTGACATTATTCTTTCATACTGAAGTGAATGGCATATGTATGAATGACAAATAAATTACACTAAACAGCCTCCTCATAGTGAATTCAGGAGATATCTTACATTGACAGCTCAGAACCTAACTCTAAAGAAAGCATACTTGTAATTCACTGGCAATTAGGAACCGAGAGAAATAAGCAGCAAAACAATTCTTTAAAAAAATATTAAAATAAAGTAACAATTCAGGAATTCAGCATGTACTTCAGCCAAACAAGTTCAAAATGTCAACATGGTTTTAAGATTTATTTACATAGAAAAAAAAAGAAAAAGAAAGAAGTCACTGACCCAGCTAGATCTTTACCAGCCAAGGCACCTTTTTATTTAACTAATGCCAAGAAGGACAAACTAGAATGCATTTCAGAGCTGGATTTACTGATAATACAAATATCCCTTCCAGTCAAACTACAGGGCATGAACACCAACACTTATAAGCTGCCTGAACTGTCCCTGTATGGATTATACGGACTTGAGTGTTGCTGTCTCGAAAAACCTTGCTCTGGAGAGCAATAGATACAGAAATGATGGTTTTCTTGGAAGATGGGAGCAGATGACCTCTCACAAGAGTAAGTTATCTTCTATATTCTGTGCAAAATAGCTTATTTTATTTTTTTTATTATATTTTTGAAAAATTATCCATAGCACGTGAAAGAGAAAAGCCACTATATTATATGGCATGAGAACTTGGGTTAACAATAGATGAAAAGGCGTGCAATGTTATCATCTTATCAGAGATATAACCATCTATGCTTGCTCTTCAGTATCTGAGACAAGAATTTAGACAACCTTGCTTCCTCTTCTTCCAGATGAAGACATAAAATTGAGGTGGGCTTGGGGAATAAAAAATAATAATTTGGGGAAATTGGAGCATACAAAAATTCAACAGCTGCAAGATGCAAGAATCAACTGAAATTATAGCTTGAGAAATACAGCAGTTATAATAGGAAGCTGTTGCTATCAATCATATTAAGGTTTTAGAACAAGCCTTCATGATATCCAAAGGTTTTGCCACATCTAACATATATTGCTGCATATATTAATGGAACATACTACAGACTGTCATATTACTTCTATGTCACATGGTCTCATTTGGAAAATGGAGGCCACTTAGGACTCCTGTAAACTTGTATCTTCCTGTACACTACAAGAAGATCTAATAACATCTGCATGCTGAATAATTTTGACTTTCAGAGGATTTTTAGTGGGGAGGAAAGCTCTTAAGTGCTCATGCAGCGTCAAACAATATTCATTATTTAATATATGAATAGAATTTGTTCTATTAATCAGAATCATTATGGTTGGAAAAGACTTTGAAAACCATCAAGTCTAACCATAAACCCATCACTACCATGACTGATAAACCATGTCCCTAAGTGCCTCATCTACACATGTATGCTGCTTATTAAAGAAGAAATTGCATTATAAAGGACAACAGTAAGAAAAGTTTATTTGTGAAACTGAGATTATGGCAAATCAATCAATCAAAAAAAAAAAAAAAGTTTTTTTTTAATACATACCAAACTGCAATGTAGTCATTCACAGGTTCAGTTTGGAGTAAGGTGAAGTTGATATAAATCCCATGGCCTGGAGGTACAATAATTAACCAAGTACAGTCCTTGGAGTTTGGGTATTCATCTGGAAATCCTGGGGAATAAACTGTACCATTCGGAGCAGTTATGTTATAGCCACAAGGAGCTGAAAATAAAAAAAATGAAAAAATAAGAGAAACATACTTCTTCATGTTAAAAAAAACAAAACCAAAATGCTGTCAAATTCTAAAAACTCCACAGACAAGCTAACCTAAATCTGCAGAACTTGAACTACAAGACAATTCTTAAGGAAAGGCTGAGTATGCTTCTGTACAACCACAACTACCATCTGTATTTCATTCACAAGAGTTTTTAGCTATTTTTAATGGTACTTCAGTTGCAGTTTTTATGTTGATTCTTCATTTTGGTAATTGACTATAGAGGCATAAATTAGCATGCCCTTGCTGAATGAAATTTGTAGGCAAATCAATGCCATGGAATGGTGTTTGATTAATTCAAGAGTAACAAATGTGCAATAGTGAGCACTCTTTTCAATTTCAGACCAGGAGAATTAACTAATTATGGATGTAAGCATGGATGTGATTAGATAAGACATATGGTCACTACAGCAAACTCACAGAAAAGTGAGACCTTAGTAGCATCTCTGGGCTTGGTTTACCTCTGGAACTTTTCTCATTAGCTCTGACCACAAAGTTTATATTATTATTGTCAGGATTCCTGTTAATCTCTGTCAGACCTTCTTGGTTCCTTTGCTTCCTTTCAGTAAGTTACAGAAAAAGAAAACAGAAAAAAAAAAAGAAGGAAAGGGACCAAAAAAAAAAAAGGAAAAGCTTTAGAGCTGCTATACTGTTGGGGCACAGGGATCATCTGGTCAGTAGATGAGTACCAATGAGTATCTTCGTTCACAGAAAGCCTCTGGATGTACTGGACAGGCTAAAGGGGCTCTCACCACTTCACACTCGTCACCCATGCTCAGAAAGAGTCACCATGATGCTCAGAAAGACTCCCCGTGTAAGAACAGATCTGTATCCACTTCTATGGTCCTTTTAATGCCCAACAAAGAGTAGAGCCTAAGGAAAAGAAGGGCTGATTCTATCTAACTAATTCCTGGTTGCAAATACACGTGAAGGGCGACTGATAATGTTTATCAGCCCTGGCAGTTCAATGATGAAAACGTAACTTCAGTCCATTTTCACCATTCTCTCATCCTCTACGTGTACTCCATGAACAGACTGCTTGGTCTAAAAAATCTGCCCTGTTCCTTCCACAGTACTCAGTGCTTGAAATTGAAGTATATTCACTACACGGAAATGTATTTCTCAATATAGATTGAGTCATAAGTAAAAAATCCTTTAAGTTTCAGATGCAGATTTTTTTCTGACTGAAGCTTTATACTTAAAGTATACTTTAAAGTTTATTGTATTTCAAATTAATTTATTAATGTTTCCATGACTACATACTTTTTAACTCTGCTTTCACTATTCTCTAACTCTCCACAAAGAATGCAGGTTGTTTGCATCTCAGTAAAGACTGAGATGTCTGTCCCGTTAGCTAGGACAGATCAATAAAGTGTCACAGAAAACAGTAATGTAACAGATAAGGCAATACACACAGCTGATAGCTCTCCCCAGACAGCTCTCTCCAAAGATCTTTGGAAAACACACTCAACAAAAAATTAAACAGAAATAATAAGCTATATTCTACACAAGACAGAAATAACTTTATTTTGAATAAATAATCTAATATTAATGAAGTTACTGTGTTTCATTGTGAAAGACAGATATGAAGAAATACATGATTTTGAAATCGAAAAGCATATTATGAAGTCTTGTCATTTTTAAAATACAGTTTTAAAACTACAGTTCAGTACATCTTCAGGTGCTACATGCTGTTTCACAGATGCACTAAGACTGTAAGATGAATACATTCTAATTGCAGGTATAAATAACATTGTGTATGTAAAAGCAGTAAACATCTTTACAGATTCATCTAGCAGTATTACCTTTAGACAGCAGGAAAAAAACACATCTAATTTGCTGTAATGATATAGACCAGAGGGTTGGTCTCCTAGCTCAAGGCAGGCCACTGAACGACCTATTAGGTTCAGGACAGCCATATGCCACAAATCTCTTCTCAGATGACTCAGATGACAAAAATTCTAATGATCAAGCCACACTGCTTTAGGTGGCACTCACTATGCTTATAATTACAGGAAAAAAAAAAAAAAGGCTCAAGGTATGTGAAAAAAGTTTCAAATTACAGCCAATACAGTATTACCAAAAAAACCCAAAAAAAACAAAAAACACCTATTTTCAGCATACAGTTCTGCTGGGGCAGGGCAAAAGAATTTGAATTCATCTTGCTTTTGACAGATAAACATCGCAGACAACCATATTTTGTCTCTTGTAGTCAGATAATTCCCAAAATTTATTTTCATGATGCAGACACAGATTTCCAGTGGGATTCTTCAGGGGGCAAGCTTCCAGCATTGGTATCATGTACTCGGTTTTTATTTGTTTGTTTTTCCTACCTACTGCTGGCCCTGATGGTGCTCACCAGACAAAGAAACAAAACAAAACCGAAACACTCCATATCTTTTACATAATGAGACAGAATTGTACAGCTAGCCTGGAAAGGTCTTGTCTCTTTTAGTTTGAGTCCTTATAAAAAGTGCTACCTGGTCTCATTGCTCTCATCTTTACCCCCCGCAAAACCAGGTCTCTTATTTTTATCCTATGATTTAAATCTGAAAATCATAGTGAATTCATCTTCTTAGCTAAGATGATACAAAAATATAGTAACAGCACATCCAGTGGCTAAAACATTATACAAATGGAGCATGTGAGACAATTTTTTAATGCTAGTAGATAAAATATATTGCTTTATATTTTTGAGTAGGACTTCACTTTCATAGATCCCCTAGTACATATGAGAAGCTAGAAAGAATGTGGAACTGTTAAGAATCAAATGAAATCATGGAATAAACAACAGGAAAGATGTGGAGAGAACAAAGTCTTTAAGAGGTAATACCTTAACTTTGTGGCATGTTAATACTGTGGTGCCATTTCTAGTAAGAAGCCACAGATTCTGTGTTAAGCAAACAACACAGGCCACAGGACATGTCAGGCTTAGACTGGACTTTCTCTGCTACACTGGACCTTTGCTTTTAACTTGTGATAGCAATTATCTAATGACCAGGTAACTATTTTTTGTTTATCTTTTGCTTAGCTTTGTACAACTGTGTAGTGTAATATTTAATAGCATTCTATATACTCCCGTGACTGAAAGACTGATAATAAGAAAAAATTCTGTGTGGAATGAACTTGCTGTCCCCATCCCCTAGACCCAGGTCATCAATTTCAAGTCCCTGGGGGCAGCTGAAGAGAGGGTATAACACCAGAGAAGGGTGGCATATATATATACTAGAAAGTTCGGGTGCATACCAGCCTAAGTCTATCTAATCTGAACTGCATTAGTATCACTGAGTGACTGGACTCATTTGCTGATTAGACTGTTGAGATTTTATCTGGACTATCTCTAAATTCTTGGCTTTGCATGTATGGCATGATCCTCATAAAAAGATTTTGGGTGTAACAAATTGGTGGGGATTCAAGCAACCTAGTGTAACTTGGTTACATCAAATTCTTAACCATATATTTTGACATCTTAGAAAAACAAGAACCCTTGAAGGATTCTCACACAATTATTCATTATCCTTCTTTTGTAAATCATTTATAAGTTATCATCACCACATTTCCTTCTGACAACTGCATTGCCAGCCTCACCTTGTCCTCTGAAGTCAGTGTTAATTTCCATCTATGAATAAGAGATCTACCAAATCTCTTATTTCTCTCAGTTTTCTGAAGTATGTGGAATATGCCATAGAAAGATTTTGATTTATGGTTTGTAAGAAGACTGGCCATAGCTACAAAGGTCATTTCATTCTTCTATTGATTTCCCTCTCAGACCTACTGCCAAATTCCAAGGGTCAAAAGCTACTAACACCCTATGCCATTTGCATTCCTTATTGCAATAACAGGTCATTTATATGCAATACTGTTTTTTTTTGTGCTGTGACAGCACTAGCTTAAACGTGCAGAAGCAAATAATCTACAAAGTGAGAAAAGTGCTATTATGGTGGAATGAGAGACTGAAAACTACTCTGCTTTCTCAGTCAACACAATAAGAAACAGGCTCTACAGTCAAAAATCATAGATAGAAATTCATGCAACTTCAGACAAAATCGAGATGCACGCACTCAGGCCACAGCTGTGTGCAACTTTGCCATGTGGATGCTGGTGTGCAGGCTTGGCACGTTGTGCTCACATGCAAAAGAACTGTGTTACCAAGAGAAAAAGCAACCTAAATATTCAATGCAAAACAGTGATCCAAGATATCATTCATCAGGAAACATACAGGAGGGCACAAAATGTTAACATCAGAATTAATATGTTAAAAAGTCTTTACAAAAATTCCAAAATGTTCTGCAGCAGACTTAGTTTTTGAATACTTGTATAAAAAGTGTCTGTTTTTCCGAACAGCTGAATGAGTATCATTTTCACATAAAAAGCACACAGGCATTTTGCAAGCATTAAAGCTTTTATACATAAATAGATTATTATTTATCTACTCTACGGAAACTATATCAGAACAGAAGATACAAAAACAATGACACATGATCAAATCACTCCAGGATATAAATTTGTATACTAATGCCATTCTACCATCACTGAATGTTTAAAATTATCAACCATTTACCAGAACAATAAAAAACTGGTATCCTTTTAAGCCAGACACTAAGGAACTGAAGTGAGGCATTTTATCCATAAAACAGTAAAAAAAGTCATAATCAGTATGTGTTAGTGAACTTACTAAAAAGACTGTTAAAAATGAACTGTAAAAAAAAGCTATTATTCAGTACTTTCTAAATCAATTCAAGAATACTCTGTTCATCAACACTGCAATTATATCTGTAGTTATTATTTTGCCATTACTATAACTCTGATTTATCAAGATCTTTTTTTCTCTCTCTCTCTTTTTTTTTTATTAGAGACACCAATAGCCCAACTACTTTAAAGGAAGTATTATCCCAACATAGACATGTGCTGCATCTTCATTTCACTTTAACAAATATGTGTTAAGGTGGTTCTTTAGATCTTCTTAAGCAGTTCTAGAATGACACAAGAAAGACAAAAATATCATGTAGAAGCAGTCTTTAACTGCAGGAATTTGTCAGTATATTCATTCTCATCTTTTTCGAGAGAATATGCTTTCTTATACCTATGCAAAGATATTTTCTTTGATGGTGATTTTTATAAGAAAAGTGGATGGCTTTCTAAGGAAATAAGGGTGAGCAAGTATCAGGGGATGAGCCTAAGTATTGTGACTGAGAAGGATAAGGTAGAGATGACCTATGGAGTTTTGATGCAAGTGTATGCACAGAACTAGGGCAGGGCAGAGAAGAGTTGGCTGTATGTCAAGACCATTTTTTATTTTCAGCTAGTTAGTCTGACTATGCATGAAAATTATCATCCAGCCTGCATCTATGCGTTTTTCCCCCAACCAGCTCCTGAAATTATATTGAGCTTTTCTTTAAAAGTATCATCACAATATTCATCTTGAGGGGCACTTTCTATGCTAATGGCTAACTTCCTCTCTACACATCTGTTATGTTAATTCAGAGAAGTGTTTTAAATAATTAAAAAAAAAGTTTCTTCTATTTTTTTCTAAAAAAAAAAGCTAAGTTATCTTCAACTAGGTTCAAAAAAGTATATTCTTCCCCAAAATTATATTTTCCCAATATCAAACAGCTATTTTTAAACACCACCAAACTACATGAAACCCATTGATGCTCTCACAGCAATGTGAAAACATATAATCAGAAATCTGATCTGTGGCAGGGTAAAAAAATAGGGTATAATTGTAATGGGAAGGCAAATCAATGATTTGCTTCAGTATTTCCACAAATCCTAGATATAGAATAAGTAGTTCCCCCAAGTTTTTGGATGTCTGATTGGTAATTGAAAATAGTATTACAAATTGTACAAATTTTACAGTTCAATCCAGTTTTCTTTACCCATGTTTTCAACAGAAGAGATGTATTCAAGTCTTGCCTACTCTTTAGCAGAATATTTCCTTAATCAGCAGATACATATAGTTGAAGCTTAAGGAGAATCGTAGAATCATAAAATGCTTAAGGTTGGAAGGGACCTCTAGAGGTCATCTAGTCCAACCCCCCTGCACACGCAGGGTCACCTAGAGCACGTGGCACAGGACTGCATTCAAGCGGGTTTGGAAGATCTCCAGAGAAGGAGACTCCACAGCCTCTCTGGGCAGCCTGTTCCAGTGCTCTGTCACCCTCAGTGTCAAGAATTTTCTCTTAAGTTCCCATGGAACTTCTGATGCTTCAGTTTGTGGGTGTTTCCTCTAGTTCTATCAGTGGACACCAGTGAAAAGAGCCCAGCCCCATCCTCCTCACTACCTCCTCCGAGGTACTTATATGCACTGATCAGGTCCTCTCTCAGACAGGCCCAGCTCCCTCAGCCCGTCCTCATAGGGCAGATGTTCCAGGCCCCTGATCATCCTGTAGCCCTGCACTGCCTTCATATCTGTTTTTTTTCCAAAGCTGCTATGAAACAATTATATACACATACATATATATATATGTATGTGTATATATATATATACACACATATTTTCTGCACAAAATTAAGTCACATAAACTAATGTATATTTCATAAACATGTATCAATACAGAAATTCTATGTAACTGTAAAGAGAAAGAGACAGTTATTCTTAATAGAACGTGACAGAGTAAGATCAGATGTAAAATGTAAATAAAATGTTACAGAAACTTTTAATTCCAAAGATACAGGAGATAATGGTTCCCATCCTTTATTTAAATATGCCAGCGGTGAAAGTTTTTCAGTAAATTGAAAAAATCTCTATCACAATCTGAGGGAGACGTGATGTGAGCACTATGTAAGTTCAGGAAGAATGTAAATGAAGGTGAAATAACCATTTTAACAGCAGGAGACATTTGGCTCAGATCATTAAGTTTGTCAGGATGATTATAAAATATCCCCATTTTCTGTTAGATTTATAACCAGTCTGAGAATGTGAAAGGAGTGTTAATATTCTTCTAATTTGAAAGTGAAATATGACAATAAGAGAAAAGAGCAAATGGGATGTCAGGAGAAACCTAAAAAAAAAAAAAACATACATCATGTCCATTTTGGTAATGTCATTGCAGGCCTGCAAAGGATGGGTAGAATAATCCTCATCATGAGTTATAACCAAGTACTTTGCCAAGATGCGAGGCATTATCACAGTGTGTGTCTAAGGAAAGTGTCAGCTGTGATCTCCCAGATGTATTTTCACTTATGCCTCTCAATGTTTTTCCTTTGGGAAATATAGCTTTATAAGAGGTATCTTAGGCTGTTGTTCCTTAACCAGTCGAGTTCCGTAAGACTCAGAAGGTGATACACTTTCAAATAGAACTATAGTTTCCTAAAATAGTGTCATTATGCAATAAAAATATTAATAGGTGATGCTGCTATTTCCTTTTTTAACTTATCTTTCTCTCTAAAGGAGAAATTGTTAGTTTGAAAGATTTTATATTAAATAGAAACAGCTTCACAGCTATTATGAAAAATAAATAAAAAGTAAAATGGAAGATTTTAGCTTGGCAGCCATTTAACAGTAAATGGACCATTGATTCTACAGAACACATACATTCACTTCTATGCTGGAAACATTCCAATTTTATTCAGTATCGGAAATATCATTTTAATATTTTTATTTCTATACTGTCATAAATCTGCAAACCTGGCTAATCCTTGGAAATAAAAATCCTATTTTTTATTTTGAGAATAAGACAAAATTCAATATTGTCATTTGTTCAAGTGAGTACCTGCTCCTAATTAACCTTCTGAAGGCAGGAAGCATGGCCCCTTCCTATCTCCAGTGATAAATATTCATTCCAGATATTGTGTTTCCAATATTGTCTTCTCCAAAAGGAGGAAAAAAAAAAGTGATAGCCATTTGCTTCACTGACCTTTAGTTAAAAATTCTTTGCTTTTTATGTGCAATGTGACTTCTTCCATGTGCTGCCACATACAATTTTATTGGGCCCTTAGGGACTCTTCAAGTGGAACAGTCTTGAAAGTGTTTCATCTTCAAAATACTTGTCAGTATTTCCTTCAGTATTTCCCACAGATAGAGTCTATTTTTTCTTGGGATGTTCAGGAAACTAAAGCTAGTTCTTTACTATGATAAAATGCATAAATGAACTTTGGGAATAAATCCTTCTCTGTTAGGGAACTGGTTGACTGCTAGAAAACCACAACTAACATTAAAGCTTTTCTTGTTTGACAGATTTACTTTCAATACAAAGAAGTTGTATAGCTTAAATCCCAAGCATGTATTAAAACACATTCACATGCTGAAATACATTAGGTTAAGCTATTAGGACAATATCATTCAAAAAAAAAAAAAAAACCCAAAACAAACAAACAAAAAAAACAGACAGAAAATAAACTGAAATGTTTATTTCAGTTGATAAGTTCTTATAAGCAAGAAACTGCAATGTCGAATCAGACATTTAGCCCATCTCGTCTAGTTTGTGGTTCTTACAAAATTGAACTCCACTTGTCTGCTAAAAAACACAGAGGAGTTCAGAGTAGGAAATACTACATTAACCTGTTCCCCTAGGAAAACTCTTCCTGGCCCTGTAGCAGGATAATTTGCCTCTAATTTTTTTGTCATGGATTATTCCTATAGCTCATGTAGATCTCTCTGAAATTTCCCACAAGATTATCAGGTTTGATTTGAACCTGAAAACATCAAATATCTCACCCATCTTTCAATGTAAGTGATAAGAATACTAAGACTACTTTCTACAATAAAAATCTGTAGCACCATTAACCTCTTGCTATGATTAAAATCAGTCATTTTTTAATTTTGATTTTTTTAATGTCATGGTTAATCAGCTATTTAGGAAGACAAAATTTGTTTTTACACAATGTCTGCTTAGTTTCTTCAAAACATCCTATAGGATACTTTGACAAAGCCTTTGAAGATCTAAATGAGTGTCAGCAATTTTGTTTCTCTCATTTGAATGAAAGCCCGAGTAAAAGCTTTCAAATAGTGCAATTTATGTGACAGCACACTTCTTCCAAAGAATCAGAAAAAAGAGAAGAAAGTCAAAAAAAGACAAATTTCACACGGATCTTAAAGATTATATCTGGCAGTATTGTAAGTGCTCATAAGCAATAAATCTTTGTCAGATAGCAACAGGAAGAATATATCACTGCTAAGGAGCATGATTCATAAACTATGATTTATCAAATTACATAATATTCTGGCTTTGGCTGTGGGCATTACACATTAGGATAAAAGTCCAACTCTTCAGCAAAATTACATTAGATGCATGCAAGCAAACACAGAAAAATCAGAAAGTATAATGAGTTCAGAGGCACAGGTACTACCAGAAAGTTACCTTCACATCTGGGGAAATGGTAGTTCCAATTTCTGTTGATTCCATGTTGGCATGTGAGAACAGGCTGACCTCTCAGAACATAACCAGGATAGCATTCAAATGATACTGACTGACCCACACTGTAATCGGAGTTGACTATATATCCATTTAAAAAAGGAGGAGGATCAGGGCAGTTCTGTAACTCATAAGCTAGAAGGGAACAGAAATAATAGGCAAGCATTAGAAAGCTGAAAACTAATAAGAGAGTGATTAACATATCAGTAAGAAATAAATCATCCATTTGAGCCATCTTGAATATCGGGAAGATCTCTACTGGAAACAAAACATAGCGAAAGATCAAAATCTGGAATGGAATGATGACTGCTTATTACATAACAATGGAGAAGAAGCACAAAGAAATATTAGATGCAGAGGGTGAAAAAAAGGAATATTCTATAATAGTATTTTGTCTTTAAGCTTTACTGCATCTGAGATTTTTCTACCATGCAACACCTTTTCTCTGCTTTGACTACATTCTATCCCTACAGATGCCCTCTTTGGTATAATTACACTCTACCTCAATATATCTTCTGAAAATGTATGAAATTAATACATAGCAAAACTATTTCACTGCTCTTTTAAGTGCCTATTACTACTACTAATATCATTGTTCCCAGTAGTTCCCAACTGTTCCCAATAGTTACTACATACCTAGTTTAAGCTTCTACCAAATACAATCCAACCAACAGTTAGATAACCTCAATCTGACTTGTGGTTGTTAATGACAGATTAGGATATTATGTAAATTATGTGCTCTGAGCCCAAGTTCTGTCATACAATTGTTTAATTTAAAAAATAGTCTAAAAATAATCTGGAATATAAAGCAACAACACTATATCCAAAAGCTGCATAAAGTTCATAATAAATCAGATATAATCTTTTTTTGTGGAAACTAGTAGTTTTCCACTACTCAAAAATAAGTGTTACCACAGTCTCAAAAAAAAATGTTATAACAGAATTTATCATGTATTTTATTTCCTGCATAAGAAAAAGTACAATTTATTACAAGTAAGAGAAAGAGTAAAACAATTTAGGAGAGAAAATTCAGCATCAATACCTACAGTCCAGCAATATTTATAGAAACACGAAAATCTGTAGAATGGCCATGTTCAAAGTGCAACTACCAAGTCATTAATATGCAAGAATATTAATACAACTATTAGCAGCATATGAACCTGAGACAAGTTCTGTAAAGTTAACAGTGTTTCCTGTTAAGATTCGTATTCTACACTGAATGTCATCTGCCAGGAGTGGTTGGAACTGCAGCAGAACATTAAAAAATGGAGATTTGCAATTCCATATGTAGAGAAACATTATGTAGCAACACAAAAATTTCAGCTTTCAAGCTAGGCATATGTAATAATAAGGTTATATTTGACTGCAAGCACTGCAGTTTGATCATTACCTACACCACTTAAATTATATGCTTATTTCAACTAATAAACCAGCAATCTATTAACCACAGCAATTCTTTAAATGTGCTTTCACTTGTAAATTCTGTACTAAGTAGTTCAGTAAGATATAAGATCATTCATTCATTAAGAAATCCAGAATTGTATTTTTTTAAATATATATAGCCATATGTAAAAAAAAAAAAAAAGCCTGACCAAAAAACAGAATTAATGAAGGAGTGTACAGTCACAGAAAATATGACACTCAAAAGTCCTGAAAAATTGAGAAATGTTTACCATGGAAAAAGTAACTTCTAGATATATCACCATATAAGGATTGAATTAATGGTTACTTGCACTTAATGTTTGGATTTAATATTGTAAAAGTCTCAAAATATTATTTGTTAACCGTATTTATTTGATTGAAACTAGTACAATGACAATTCAGAAGGAGCTTTCATTGTTAACACTCATTTAGACCCAAAGATAATTTAAAAATAATTTGCATTAATGAATATATTTCTTTTTAATATTTGCATTATTAAACAGTTCCACAGAAATAAAAAAGGAACACAGTTTTACAAAAATCTTATATAGAAATCAGTCAGAGAAAGTCAATCAAAAGATAACAAGTAACTGCCTGACAAGTAACAATTGTTGAGAAAAAAGAATGCCCTGCTTTCTCCATATATTTCTTTTTCAAATACGAAACACTCCTGTCAAATATGACAAAGTTCAAATAAGCTCCATAATGCAAGTATGTCTTATATTAATATGTGCCATTAAGTCCAACTATTACAATTACAGTAATAAGTGGAGAAAATGCTATTGAATTAAGTATTTTTTTACTTTTTTCCAAATCTAATAAGGACAATATGGACATGGTGTATCCCCATGGCTATATACTTGTTATCAATTAGATTAATAATCATAAAAATAATAATAATTAAAGTGAAGCTTGTGCTTAATTTCTTTATTGAACTAAGGCCACTAGTGTAATCTTTATTTTCAATATTTCCTTTTCGGACATTGCTGAATGCAGTCAGACTATATCACAAATAGAAGATTCATTCTGAATGAAAAAACAAACCTCTTTCTTTTTCCCTAATTCATTCATCAGATCCATTATCCAGGCTTTGTTATACAACTAGAAGAGATGTGGATAACAGAAATATATTGAGATCATCAGATTTCTCTTCACTCACTCAACAAAAAGAAAGAAAAGAAAACAGCAATAAAACAATTAATAGCACTAATTATTAGAGGAAAGGATGCAGAAAAAGCTTTAATATAACTTGTTTATGGTTCACTAAAGTTTGTGCTAAATCTACTATTGGCTCATTGGTTTTTAATACCATTATTACTCCTACTATCACTGCTAGTACAGCACTAATAAAAATAATATAATTATTATCAATATGAATTATTAGCAGTATTTTTGTATGGGTGAGATTACTACAGAGATTATTAAAGAGCACAGGACATATGAAGACTAATTATATCAAAAATATATCAAACATGCTTAGCAAATTCTTAAAATAAATGCAACAGATGATATTCAGGGGACGTATCTGAAGGGTTAGATAACCTCAGAGGTTAGCTTTACAACAAGGTGCAATATTATATTGTCCCAAAGTTACAGTGACATAAATAATTACTGGAACTTTTAAACTTTGATTCTACAAAATTTTGAGGAGATAAACAGGTATGAAAATTACCCTACCTTACTGGTTAATTTGCTGCCTGGGTTCCACTTTCATCTTGTTTATTGTGCTCGCTGTTTTTCTGAACTGAATTTAAGATTTGGTTAAAAAAAAAGCTCTTCTCACTGATCTATGTGAGAAGAAAACACAGGAACACCTCAGGCAAAAGAGGAAATCCTAAATTAATGACAAAATCTCCCTAGCCCTCTAATTTGCATAATATCCCTTTAGGAATATTCCATTTGGTGCTGGTGGATAAATATTGCCTAACTCTGAAAATTCTAGTTAATGTGTTACTACGTAGTAATAGATATTCTTCCTTCTTATTGTAAGCTAAATAAAGTATACACAGAAACTTTTTAAAATAAGAAATTGATCCTTTACCTAAAGCAGATGATCATAAGTCAACCATCAGAGAAGAAAGCACTTGAACATGAAGAGAGTGCAGTTAAAAACAACAGTGGAAAGTGTAAAGATACTCACTGCAAGTGATGGCTGGGATAAATCATACAGATGTTTCATAAATTATAGGAGTACAGTAAATCAGGTGATCCAGCCAACTATCATATCATGATTACAGGCCACTCAAGGAATTTGTTTTATAGTTTTAATATAAATATCAATTTTATTATTTTCTATCCTTTGATATATGTACCGACTATACCTGATTTAAAAGAACATTTAATTATTCCGTTATCACTAGCAAATATTTCTCACAAACCCTGATGTCATACCTCACAAAAGAAAGCTTTTTTTTATTATTATTAATGCCATACTCTAAGACTTGTTTTGCTATTGAGCTTTACAAAATGATATATTTTTTCACTGAAGCCAAGCTCTAGTGAAAAAACAAAATGAAACCTAAGTATGTAAAGGAAATATAAGGGAAAGATTTACTTCTAACCCTGGCAGCAGTCAAATATTTGAATTTTAAAATGATCTGGTGTTGAGTTCTGGGTTTGCGCAATATATTTTCCAGTGGTAAGAAGAGAGTGTAAATCACAAAAGAAATATAATTGATTATGTTCTTTTGTTTTTATAATTTACTTTCTTTGTTAGATTAACCTTGGGTTAAGACTTACTCTCTTTGCAAGTGCCACACACACAGAGAGCACTTCAATATGGAAATAATTACCATTCAGAAAAATTGTATTAGCATAGAACTAAGCATGAAAACACTCAAACGACATAAAAAGTCACAATTAAGACTACATAAAAAACCTGAATTTAGTCCTGCTCTACCTTCCTTCAGTGTATCCACAGCTATACTGTGTATAGCTACAGTGTGCAGAATAAAATACATATCTCTGGAATCACAGGTTAGTGCTTTAGGCGCCAGAGAACATCATTTTCCCAAATGCAATGTTGCAGGATTAGAGTCACAAAACATTGCTTCAAAAATATATATATTTTTTGAGTTCCCAAAATATATTTCACTTCCATTAGTTTTTCTTCCTTCAGGCATTTCCTGAAACTATTCTAGAAACACCAGTGTTTCAGCAAATTCCTTCTTCCCAGAGTTCTTAAGATTCAGACGCTCCATCAGATTTAACATTTACAAATCATCTTGTGTACGTACATGTGTGTATTTGACCAAGAAAGAAATCACATTAGAACTTTTTTCTTCTTTACTCTCCTGGAACATTTTTCTCTCCTGGTACAATAGAATGAGATTCTCACCTCATATTCTGCTTTATGATACACAGACACTCAGAGTAGATTAAGGATTCTTCTACTGAGCTGTAGTCATAGGGACTAAGATTCCCCAAGTAAAAAAATCACACAAACAATGCTTTTCACCCATTTCCTTCAAAAGAAAAAGAAAACTAATCCTAAAGGGAAAATTAAGCAGGAAAGAAAAGGTCTCCCAGAAATAAATAATTAAAAAAACCTGAGGTAACGTCATAGCATTGCCAAATAAAAACAAAACCAGATATCTTAAAACCTTTAGAACGACCACAATTCTGTACTGAATCCCTCAGAGGCCACAGAAAGTTTTATTTCTTCTGACCTAACATACATCCTGTGTCATCTCAGATATATGCAGAGCACCCTGAGCTGTAATTGCTTACCCTGGATTGTCAATCACACTTCTACGACAGCCACTTTTCTCTGCAGCCCTAGGCTCCACTGTCTGCCTGTATCTCAGATTAGACGGACTTGGGGGGGTTCCAGTAATTCAGGAACCAAATGTGATGTATAAATGCTTTTCTAAGTGTTATTTCTGGGTTGCTTCCTGTGCTTGCTGTTTTTCATAGGGGTCAAAACCCCAGATGAAAGCACCACCCTTTCTCAATGTTTCTTTCTTTCCTTTTTTTTTTTTCAATTAAACAGTAGAATATTTATTTTATTTTTAAATGCACTTTAATTAAATTAACATGTTGCTATTTTTTTAAACTGAGGACTTCTAAATTTTTAGGTAATTCAACAAATGAATAAAAAATAATATTTGATAAAAGTGATCTGAATTGTTCCAAAGCTCCAAGTGTCACCAATATGAACTCCCTTCTTGCCATGGGTAGAACACAGAATGAATGAAGTCCCACCAATTTAGTAATCTTAAACACAAATAAAATGCACACCTTTCCTTAGGTAGTGTAATTGCAAAGCTAAAGCTATAACAAAACACGAACACGTTTTTGCTGAGACAGCAGCACATAAAACAAAAAACTGTTGATGATATTCAGAGTTGCAACCTCCTCAGGCTCTTGCTAAGGACAGGAAGATTTTTATTGCATTCAGAGATTCACGGTTAAGTAATGCAGGTTATATATTCAAATCTTGTGCTAAAAAAATCAGGTGCCCAAGCAGCAGCATTCACTCCTTGCCGAGGCAAGAAGTAAGGTTTTGTTGTTCTCGGCATACATAGACTTTCTGCCTCCCACAAAATGTCATATACTGAATTACTCTGAACAGTCCAAACCCAGGCTATATAAACCTTCAATTGCATAAGTATTTTTTTCAAAACAATTGAGAAAAAAAACTGTGTTTATTTCACAACAACTTATTATGAAATATTAAGGAGAAATAGCATTATTAATTTTAACAATCACTGTACACTACTCGTATTCTTTGTTTTCTCCAAAGATGAGCAGCCACCAGGAAGTCTTAGCCTTCATAAAACACTTTCAAATCTTCATTTTACAACAGTAAAGTTTGCTTAAAGAGCACCTCTAATATCAGGAGATAACACCAGCCCCTCTATATTTTTAGAATGGTATCAGAATAAAGAGATAGTCAAATATATGCATTTTCTTGTATTTGTAGTTCTAGGGACTATAGGATAGACTACAAAAGTCTGTCTGCTAGAGAGATACTGTTTAAATACATGTAATAAATCAAAAAATAAATTTGCCTGAGACAAGAGGAGCACAGAAAGTCATGATATACATCTCTATCCTCAGTTTTATTAAACCTTTGCACCTTTAGCTCCAAAGAACCACCTGATATTTTAAAGAGAAAAAATGGATAAGCACATTTGAGTCACATCTAATGTCACAGTGCCAAATGGGTCACTCAGTTTAGGTGTCAGGCTCTAAGGGAAAGCAAACAAAAAAACAAACAAGCATCACCAATGATTAGGAGTATCTAGGTATCTACACCAACCACAAAGCACTGTAAGATAGTCAAGATACATATGAACTTTATTTCAAATCCGTGTCATTTTATACTTTGATTTGGACTATGATTTCCTTAAATATCAACGAAAAATACAGCTCTTGGCAAAACCATAGGATGCCACGTAGAGGAAATACACAATGGGATACACAAGAAGAGATAAAGATTTTAAAAAATAAAAATAAAAATAATAAAAAACGAACCTGTTCCCTTGTCCCCTCTCTGAAGTGTCACACAGACCACACAGACCACTAAAAAGTGAATGCACACTTTCCTTCAAAAGGTACACAAAATCTTGCTAAGTACATGGTCTCTAAAAGAAAGTATGATAGTGTCTACAAATGACTTAAGGTACAAGTACTAATTTCATGAGAGAAATTAATTATACCAAAATAGTTTTTGTGTGTGTCTGTGTGTGTGCGTGCTAGTTCTTGCTTACCTTGGTATGTCATTTTAAATCCTTGCCTATTTTCCGAGTGATCACTGTAGAAATGGATGAGTGTTTCATGAGTTGTGCTTAGTAAAGGTGATGGGAGTTCTGCTCCGCTGAACTGGCCGATCATAGAGTTGGTGTGGTAAGGGCCATTCTGAATTTCAAGGAAGTCATGATTTGCTTCAGTAGAGAAATTCAGAAACTGAATATGAGCACCTGAAGCAACAAGAAAGATAGAAAAATTAAAAACAGAGTTTTCGTAACCCATATTGCTTAATGCTACAGCACGCCGATGTAGCAAGTGAAATTATAACTCTTATTGGAATTACATACATATTGCAGTTACCATTCAACATATGTGGCTTAAATTACGGAAATATCAGCTAAGTTTTGGAAGAGTTGCAGCTTCTAATTTGTAGGTGCATCCTGCATCCTAAGGTAGCAACATGCAGCATTTCTGAGGTAGATATTTACCACGTTAGTTCTAGCTGTCTACTTTACTACGGTAAATATCTCCTTGCCAAACACAATTTATACCTCCCCTTCCCTCCATTCTGAGCCAGGGTGTCTTCAGGGTGTCTTCTACTCTCTATGGAGTCTTATAAGATGGGCTGAACTTCAGAATAAAGACAAGTATTTATTCTGGCTTGTTTAACACAAATCCTCACCAGAAGTCAAGTGGTTAAAACAGGTTGAAACTCCCAAGCTGCTGAACAGTTGGCAATTCAAAAATCATCCCATGGGAAACAAGAGCTGTTTTAAAATTCTGACTCTGCTTAATGTGCACTATAGACTGCTTAAATTATGTCCATATATAATATTAAAAGAAGGACATGAAGGAGCCTCTGATCTCAAAGCCAAGTGACATCAAGCAACTTGCATCCACACATTTTAGACCTAAATTTCCTTTGGTAGATTGTGAAGAACTAAGTGAAACTTAGCAAAACATACTTGCTGAAAGAGTTAGTTAATAATTAAAATGCTATGAAAGATTCACTGCTTAAGCTCAAAGATTTCACTTGCTCCCTGACATTCTCATTTAGTAGCATAGACATATTCTTCATTCCAGAAGAATACCTTCTAGATTAATCATCAGGGTATCTCACTGCTCCACTGCTCTTTTCGGTTGCCTCTATGGTTTGACATCTAATAACTTACACAAAATGAAAAATTTTCTACAGGGAAAATTAAACTAAATGTAAATAAACAGCTGTTTAGATGACTTCTAAGAACAGGAGATATTTAATATCTTCCCTGACCTAGGCAGAGTAAGAGATACGAAAACAAGTATTTCAGCTCCTGTATAAGAAAACTAATTCTAAATCTACCAGCAGACAAACACATACAGAGCACATCAAAGTCTCATTATTACCTGTTAATTGTATGATGTCTCATTTAGTTAGTCTGAGTTGAGTGGGGTCACTAATTTTAGAATCCTCTTGTGATTTAAGAAGATGCAGGTTGTTGAGCACCTTACAAAATACCTTGACTTCAATATCAGCATTTTGTAATTCCCATCAGAGACTGACTAGCAGCAATATGGGAATTCTAAAGATCTGAGTAGACATTACGGGTTATACTTAAGTAAGTTCCTGAAGTGACAATCAGATGTTCAGATATATATGGCCCTAAAATTCATATTTCAGTATTTAAATAAAAGTAGCTTAAAGTCTTGCATGAGCCACAGAATACCTTTAAAACAGAATTGTTCTTATATAGCTATTGAAAAGGGATCTTCATATCTAGTTTTAAATATCCAAAATAGAAAAATGCACTTTTAAAATAAAAAGTAAATTTATAGTAACCTTTAAAAATTAAAGTCTAAACCACACTGTAAATCCAAACATAAGCATATTTTGTTTTCAAAGAGATTAATTCAAATTAGAAGAGATCCTTCATGTACCACCCAAACCTTAATTCTGAGTTTATACTACTTATAGTTGACAATTTGATATACCAACAAAAAGATTCCAAACTAAATCATAAAACTGTATAAATACTGAGAATCAAATAAAATAGATGATTATTCAGTCAAATTACAATTACACTACTTTCTGCTCCAGTCTCAATGGTATTTCTTCCTTCACTTTGATAGACTCTAAATGATAAGAATTCTAAGCTGAATTAATTTTCTTTAACAACTGTTGATCAATTAACAGCTACCAGGAATCATTGCAAAAATATTATAATTCATACTCTAGTAGATATACTTAGCTTCGGTTTAAAATGTTTGGATTTCCAATAGTGTCTTCTTCCAGGTGATTTTTTTTTTTTTTGGCATAGCGAAGTCAGCTGTATATTTGGAAAGGCATTTAAGAAGAGCACTTTTAGCACTGAACTCTCCTTAAGCATACCTGTGTACTTGCACTAAGCTAATAAAGCCATCAGTTGCATTCAGTTATAAAGCTTTAAGAAATATCAGAATAATAGATGAGTATAAAGCAATAGTTAATAAGAGATTGGGATTAAGTCATTGGGAGACTAACTGGATCATTGGAAATTCATCAGTCATTATATGTACAGGACTACTCTCTCAGTTTTGGTTCACAGTGCTAACTATGATTGAGAACCAAGAAAGCCCAGAGGATCCGTAGTTATGCATTTGGAAAGAGGCCGCCAGGAGAAGGTGTACACTATCAGAAATTGTTCCTGGGAGCAGTTTTTACCTGGCCCACAGATGGAGGAATTCAACAGGGCAGGGATGGGGAAATGTTTTAGGTTTAGGGTTATGGATGAGAAAAACAGAAAGCCTAGAGGACCTGTTGTTATATATTTGGAAAGAGGCTGTCAGGGGAAGGTGTGTGCTGCCCAAAAGTGGTTCCCGGGAGGACTTTCTAATTTGGGACACAAATGGCAGTTTTCCACATGGCATCCACAGGGCAAAATATTACATTTATAGTTAGAACTAGGGTTAGTAGAAAACGAAAGTATAATGGCCCTGTTGATATGTTCTTGGGAAAAATAATAAACAAATAAATAAATAAAAAGGCCAACAAGGGAAGGTAATCGATAATTAGAGATCCTTCCAGGAAGCAACTTCTAGTCTGGCAAACACATGTTCCATAGGGCAGAGCAAGTTTTAGGATTAGGTATAGGTGTGCCTGTGGAAAGAGGCCACCAGGGGAAGGGAAGGTGGGCACTACTTAGAGATTGCTCTAGAATGAGTTTCTTGATTGTTCCACAAATAGGGATCTTCCACATGGCATGGATAAGGCAAGAGTTTTAGGTTAGGTTAGGGTTGAGAGAAAGAGTACAGGCACCATCAGTATGCACATGGAAAGAGACCACTATGGGAAGGTGTGTGCAGCCCAGAGATGTTTCCTGGGATGAGTTTCTCTTCTGACCAAGATTGGGGTCCTGCTGCAGGGTGTGGGCAATATTTTAGGGTTAGGGTTGGGAGAATAAGCATGGAGATGCCAATGGTATTTGGTTGGAAAGAGGCCAATAGGGGAAAGTGTGTGCTCCTCAGGGATTGCTGCTAGAAGGAATATCTTGTCTGGCTCACAAATGGGGTTCTTGCACATGACAGGGCCCGGGCTAAGGATTTAGTGTTAGGGTTATGACATTCTCATTTAGTAGCATAGACATATTCTTCATTCCAGAAGAATACCTTCTAGATTAATCATCAGGGTATCTCACTGCTCCACTGCTCTTTTCGGTTGCCTCTATGGTTTGACATCTAATAACTTACACAAAATGAAAAATTTTCTACAGGGAAAATTAAACTAAATGTAAATAAACAGCTGTTTAGATGACTTCTAAGAACAGGAGATATTTAATATCTTCCCTGACCTAGGCAGAGTAAGAGATACGAAAACAAGTATTTCAGCTCCTGTATAAGAAAACTAATTCTAAATCTACCAGCAGACAAACACATACAGAGCACATCAAAGTCTCATTATTACCTGTTAATTGTATGATGTCTCATTTAGTTAGACTGAGTTGAGTGGGGTCACTAATTTTAGAATCCTCTTGTGATTTAAGAAGATGCAGGTTGTTGAGCACCTTACAAAATACCTTGACTTCAATATCAGCATTTTGTAATTCCCATCAGAGACTGACTAGCAGCAATATGGGAATTCTAAAGATCTGAGTAGACATTATGGGTTATACTTAAGTAAGTTCCTGAAGTGACAATCAGATGTTCAGATATATATGGCCCTAAAATTCATATTTCAGTATTTAAATAAAAGTAGCTTAAAGTCTTGCATGAGCCACAGAATACCTTTAAAACAGAATTGTTCTTATATAGCTATTGAAAAGGGATCTTCATATCTAGTTTTAAATATCCAAAATAGAAAAATGCACTTTTAAAATAAAAAGTAAATTTATAGTAACCTTTAAAAATTAAAGTCTAAACCACACTGTAAATCCAAACATAAGCATATTTTGTTTTCAAAGAGATTAATTCAAATTAGAAGAGATCCTTCATGTACCACCCAAACCTTAATTCTGAGTTTATACTACTTATAGTTGACAATTTGATATACCAACAAAAAGATTCCAAACTAAATCATAAAACTGTATAAATACTGAGAATCAAATAAAATAGATGATTATTCAGTCAAATTACAATTACACTACTTTCTGCTCCAGTCTCAATGGTATTTCTTCCTTCACTTTGATAGACTCTAAATGATAAGAATTCTAAGCTGAATTAATTTTCTTTAACAACTGTTGATCAATTAACAGCTACCAGGAATCATTGCAAAAATATTATAATTCATACTCTAGTAGATATACTTAGCTTCGGTTTAAAATGTTTGGATTTCCAATAGTGTCTTCTTCCAGGTGATTTTTTTTTTTTTTTTTTGGCATAGCGAAGTCAGCTGTATATTTGGAAAGGCATTTAAGAAGAGCACTTTTAGCACTGAACTCTCCTTAAGCATACCTGTGTACTTGCACTAAGCTAATGAAGCCATCAGTTGCATTCAGTTATAAAGCTTTAAGAAATATCAGAATAATAGATGAGTATAAAGCAATAGTTAATAAGAGATTGGGATTAAGTCATTGGGAGACTAACTGGATCATTGGAAATTCATCAGTCATTATATGTACAGGACTACTCTCTCAGTTTTGGTTCACAGTGCTAACTATGATTGAGAACCAAGAAAGCCCAGAGGATCCGTAGTTATGCATTTGGAAAGAGGCCGCCAGGAGAAGGTGTACACTATCAGAAATTGTTCCTGGGAGCAGTTTTTACCTGGCCCACAGATGGAGGAATTCAACAGGGCAGGGATGGGGAAATGTTTTAGGTTTAGGGTTATGGATGAGAAAAACAGAAAGCCTAGAGGACCTGTTGTTATATATTTGGAAAGAGGCTGTCAGGGGAAGGTGTGTGCTGCCCAAAAGTGGTTCCCGGGAGGACTTTCTAATTTGGGACACAAATGGCAGTTTTCCACATGGCATCCACAGGGCAAAATATTACATTTATAGTTAGAACTAGGGTTAGTAGAAAACGAAAGTATAATGGCCCTGTTGATATGTTCTTGGGAAAAATAATAAACAAATAAATAAATAAAAAGGCCAACAAGGGAAGGTAATCGATAATTAGAGATCCTTCCAGGAAGCAACTTCTAGTCTGGCAAACACATGTTCCATAGGGCAGAGCAAGTTTTAGGATTAGGTATAGGTGTGCCTGTGGAAAGAGGCCACCAGGGGAAGGGAAGGTGGGCACTACTTAGAGATTGCTCTAGAATGAGTTTCTTGATTGTTCCACAAATAGGGATCTTCCACATGGCATGGATAAGGCAAGAGTTTTAGGTTAGGTTAGGGTTGAGAGAAAGAGTACAGGCACCATCAGTATGCACATGGAAAGAGACCACTATGGGAAGGTGTGTGCAGCCCAGAGATGTTTCCTGGGATGAGTTTCTCTTCTGACCAAGATTGGGGTCCTGCTGCAGGGTGTGGGCAATATTTTAGGGTTAGGGTTGGGAGAATAAGCATGGAGATGCCAATGGTATTTGGTTGGAAAGAGGCCAATAGGGGAAAGTGTGTGCTCCTCAGGGATTGCTGCTAGAAGGAATATCTTGTCTGGCTCACAAATGGGGTTCTTCCCCATGACAGGGCCCGAGCTAAGGATTTAGTGTTAGGGTTAGGATTGACAGAAAGATCAGACAGTACAGGCACCACTGCTATGCATGTGGAATGCTGGGTGCAGGTTTGCACTGCTCAGTCATTGCTCCCGGTGAGGATTTTTTCATCTAGGCTTCTGGGATGCTTCCACAGGGCAGGGATTGAGCAATAGTTTTAAGGTTAGGTTTAGGATTATGGTTGAGAGAACCAGAACGCTTAGAGGCTCCATTTTTAAGCATTTGTAAAAGCACCCCAAGGGGAAGTTGTGTGGTATCCATAGATTTTTTCCTGTGAGAAGTTTCTCATCTGGACCACACATGGGGTACATTTTGGGCAAAACCTTTAGTTTTAGCATTAAGGTTAGAGAAAGAGGAAGTGTAGATATTTATTTATTCATTTCTGAACTGGATTTCTCTCAATTTGGCTATCATATATTGTAGCAGGTCTTATGATAATTGTTGTAATGAAAATGATATGTACTAAAAAGACTATCCACCCAGAGCTAAAACAATTATATCACCTGATTATCTGCCCCAGTTTGTTTTTTGTGGGTGTACTTCAGCTACTCTTCAGAATTCTAAAGAGTAGCATGGTATGGAACAGAACTTCCTAAGATTAACTTAGTATAACATATTTGTTGAAAGTATTAAATCGTATTCCATAAACCCCTTCTATGAAGGCAAATGGAAGGCACAGAAAAAAAATCAGTTCTGGAGAGGAGGATAGTGAATTGAACAATAAGCTTTTAAAACTAATTTTCTTATTTGAGCACTAACATTGAATTCACAATACATAGTACAATTTTTCAGAGCAAGAAATCTCATTTCCATTTTATTTCTGTTAATGATACAAGATAGCTTCTTGTATATGGCATTGTAGATCACTTATTATTACATTCTCAATATAATTATTATTAATTTTCTAAAGTTATTTTCTGTAGGGCAATAGCTGTAATTCAGACTTTAAAAAAATATCTAAGTTGTCAGCTGTTATTTGGGACTTGGAATGAAGTTTTAAAATGTTTTTAACTGAACTCACAGTGCTAGAAATGAGGTATTACCTATTTTCATAGAAAATAAAGAATAGTGTTAAAAATTCACTAGGGGGACCATGAAAGGATATTAAATAGAGGACATTAATTAAATTAGGAGTTACATTACATTTTATCTGATACATCTTCATGTAGCAGAATTCAATTACTTTGGATGCAATTTCTGAGTCAGGTTGAGTTTTACAAGTAAGGCTTTACAAGTAAGTGCTTTGCCAAACACATATTTTAAAATTACCAACCATTTTCAACTCAAAAGACAGAACATAATGATCTAAGGGGTGAAAGGTACATTTCACTGCATAAAACCCTTCATCATACTAGGAACTATAACATTCTTATGTGTTTATATCTGAAAATTAAAAATATTTGCTCTACAAACTTAAGCTTACTTACCATATCCAATAGGCAATAAAATTTTCCACGTACAATCTAAGTTACTAGGGTAATTTCCAGGAAACCCGGGGCTCAGGATCACACCACCCATGTTTGTCAGTGTTCCACCGCATTTCGCTATTCAAAAGAAAAAGAAAAAGGGTCTTTGACCATGGTAATTCTTATTATGTAGTATATTACTAGTTCAATCTAATACTCCTTGATATCCCTCAGTGAAATTTATCACAATAAAGACATTGTGTCTTTAACAAAGAACTGTGATAATCTATTGGTTAGACCTCATGTGAAATTTAATCAAAAGGAGGAAAATCGCAGTAGAAATCTGAGAGATCTCAAACATCTCAGATATCTCTGCTTTTCAGAAGTTTCTAGATTCCTCTTAGATACACTATCTAGTGAAAATAACAGATTTCTGTTTGAATTTCTAGAAAAAAAAACAGTATTTTTAATTGGGGTGGTGATGGTCTTCTTGGGTATATTTTTACATTCAGGACTGTGTAATTCCATGAGCTAAAAAGAAAAAAAAAAAAAGAACTGTCCTGCCCTCATGTTAAATAGAAGTGACTGCTTGCGGGAAAGTTAAATATATATATATATATAAAATATATATATATATACATATATATATGGGCCTAACTATGCCAAGGAATCTTTCAAGCTCATTTCATAATACTGCTGGATACCATTCTAAACTTTTAAAGTCCTGTTACGTATGAAGTCAAAAAGACAACTTTCACTAAAGAGTGCGTTTCAAAACTGAAGTGACAAGACTGTATGATGGGGCTGTCCTTCCTTTCCCTTCTTTTTCTCCTCCTTCTTTTCCCTGAAATAAGCTTGTGAAAAGATCTAAATCTAAAGCTTGACTTTCTAAATCTCTCTTTAATGAAGAAACAATACATTAGAACAAGATTATTATCTACACTGGAAAAACTCAGATCTTTGGATAAGATCTTTGCATGCTTTAACAGAGTGAATTCTTTTTAGTTTTGCTTTTCAGTTCAGCACCTTTAATATCCTTCTCAGATGAAAAGCATGAGCATCTTTTGGATCCCCAGATAAATATATTATTTCACTGTCCCTGAAGGCCTGGCTTCAGATCTGCTCTCCCTTGCAGGCTTTTTGAGAAGTCTCCTAAACTGCCTTGTACTCCAGCACTTCCTCCAAACCCAACCTGCTGCAAAAGGAGGCTGTCACATTCCTCTGAAGAATATTCTTCCCTTCTGAAGAATATTCAGCCTGTTTTACATATTCAGGACAAAATAAACATCAAAGTAAACATCTATGCCTCCTCCTCTACCTCTCACTCTTTTTTTTTTTAACAGCACATCCCTTATATGTTCAATAACAAATATTTTAAGTCTTTGATGTTTCACAGATGCATATGGAAATTCAGATAAGTTTTGAATGAATCCAAATTAACTGAAGGAGCAACAGGCCTGACAAAGCCAGAAGTTTATTCTGACTACTCTTCAAAACAGTACACTGAAAGCAAGTAAGTATTCATACCAATGCAGAGAGGAGATGGATAGTTCCAGCGTCGAACCGTCCCTGGCATACAAGAAATATGAGAACGGCCCTGTTTGGAAAGAGCAAAATATTAGATAATTGGTACTTATTGTGGGAGTTACCAGGAAGGCAGAGCCAAGAACCTCCCAGATCACTGTATCTGTCTTTTCCTATCTATCTTAATCATTATCATTATCTTAATGGATTTGTTAAACGCTCTTTTCAAATACTTCCGCTTTTGTGATCTTATTTTTTTTCTGTCGATTAGATCTTCTAATACCCTCTTTCATAATTTGAAGACTTCTTCAAATTTTCAGACTAAATATAAGTGTGGTCACAAGTGAAAGGTAATTTAATACATGTATTCAGATGGCCATATTGGTTACTCTTTGTATCTGTATCACAGTTAAACATACTGCGATAGTGATATATACAGCATATTAAAGTTTAATAGTAACACAGATCAGTTTCTTTTGAATTTAAGAAAAAATAGTTCTAAAAGATGAAGAGAGAGCTGACTTAAATGTGTGTCTTTCAAGATTCTTTCAATCAATTTGAATCTTTCAAGAATTCCAAGATTCAAGATTTCCTATACACATTCTAGCTACTAAAGTATTCACATTCTACTGTTATCAATCAAACCCCCATCACATTCAGGTTCAGTGTTTCAGCAATACTGTTTGGAGTGCAGACCAGAACAATTAATTGAGACTGTATCTGTATTTTGAGAGTCTACCTATTTCTAATTCATGTCATAAAAATGGAATCACCTCCTAATTTTTTTATATGTGAATTTCAGATGTTTCATAGCTGAAAAGGCAAGGAAAGCACACAATATTACAGGCAATACAAGTAGGAACAATCTCACCAAACTTAGGCAGTTCAAAGTTAGGCACATTTATGCAGTTTAGATGATAAATATTTTAACCTTCTGATACATTCTAATCAGGGAAGAAAGGCAAATACTTTCACAGTAGGTATCTGTCCCTATTATCAATCAGCCTTTGGAAGCGCTGTCTTTCTGTAGTGACTTTAGTGGGAGCCAAAACAGCCAGTTTAGATCAGAGGACTAGCTTTTAGATGGAATGAGTTGGATTAGATGCTATTCCACATGTAGAAAAAGCAATTATTATTAGGTAAGTATCTCACTTTGTTCTATCAAATCACTGCCCACTGGGCTTACCCAATAATCAGGTGTTCGCTCAAATGCATTCCAGTCTGAGTGGTACAGAAGCAGTGGCCCAGGTCATAGCAATGAGGTGCTAAAAACCGATGGGCAGCTATATGAACAGGAATTATCTGACAGCCCTATTAGCATCAATAAGCGATCATGATCCTAGGTATAAAAATACCTAAAGAACTCCACATAACTTTTCTACAAATATTCAAAATGGAAATCTTTGTCAAACAAGCTGACTTGGTACAATGACTCTTCAAATCAGATTTTATTTATTGTTGAATAATCTCTTTTATTATGCATTTACTTTCAGATAGATTCCACATTGTCTTTTATGTATGTCCTTTGATCTTGTCCTTTGATCTTATGTCCCTTAATCCTGTGTGTGGAGATTAATAATAATAAACTTAGCTCAATGCATACAAAAAAGGATGATAAGGCCATTTTGACTCTATCTGTACTGGTGGCAGTGCTTGGGCCTGTTCTCTAGCATATAGGCCAAAATCACCTTCTTTATCTTCTTTTTTTTTTCTCTCTTGTTTTTCCAAGTGAATCTCCAAAACAAGATGTCACCATGCAAATTATCTATTGGGAATGGTCTCTGGCTTACAATAATTAGTGAAAAAAATACCACTGTGGTTAAAATTCCACTTAGAGGAACCATTTCCAAAAGCTGAGAAAACACACCATAAGTTCAATGAGCATAAATCATTTTTTAATAGAAAAATTGTGACCATGGCACCTACCTCCCCATTTTAATATTTATTACTACTCAGTGGTATGTTACTCTGAGACAAGTTATATCAGCCCAGATTTAATGAGGGCCATATGTCCTACACACATTCATAGCACTATAATACGGGCGTACTCACATGGATTCTATTTAAATCACCTCTACATCCACACTTGAGACTCCTTCTACAATTGGATTTGGGGTGGCTTATTGACAGCTTTTTTTTTTTTTGCTATTACTCCACAATATAAAGTTTAAAGAAAAAGGAAAGAAAGAAATACCTGCAATGTATATCCTGGCTCACATTGAAATGACAACACATCATTCACCATATATCTATCTCCTGATTTGATCCCATTGCTAGGAATTACAGGTTCTGGACAGGCAGCAAGGCCTACAGCTGAGGAAAGTAAACACAAAGATTGAAAAAGCATAGATGAGTGGACAACAGGTCTTCATTGATATTCTCTACTCTAATAAACTGTTTCCACAGCACTTTTTTTTTTTTTTCATTAACATGTCTTGTTGCTATAACATTTGCTCTGTCACTTTATAAGTCATCAACCAGCTCTGTAATTCTAATAAATTCGATTTTGTTGTGTGTATGATATGGAAAGACAGAGAGAGAGAGAATAGACTTTATTTATTTTCGCTCTTTTGAGCAACAAAAGAACAAATCTACTGCTCAAGTGGTAGAAGCCTTTTCACTAACAGCTTGAGGCTGAGAGTATTCCTTATGTTTAGACAATTCCATCTCAACCAATAGATAGCTATTGTAAAGACGCTCAAACCTCTAATGCATCCATAGGCCTCAAATCTTAGTGCTTTCAATTTACAACTAAATCCTTGTAAAAAACTTGACAGAACAGTCTCTATTCTTTAATTTTTCTATTCCCTAGTCTCTATTCTTTAATTTTTTTAGATAGGTATTAGCAAGCAGAAGGTTAGCTTTTTCCAAGCCTCTTCATGACTGGTAATCCAAGCCTCAGACACATTCTTCTAAATTTGGCAATCTGAATTATCGGCTTCTGAAGACTGCCAACTGCATGTTACTAATTACAGAATGTTACTATTGAAACTTTGATATGTAACTATCTGTTATGCTTTTATTAGAGTACAAGGTGTAAATATCTAAATAAAATGGAAATTACTTCAGGAATGTGTGAAGTTTTTAGAACTTATTAGCTGAACATTCTGTGAAACAAAAAAAAAAGTAAAAAATCATGTTTTCTTGGCTGTAATACTATATATACTTTACTTCACTTGTATGAAGAAAAGAGATGTTTCAGCTCTTGTTTTCTTATGATATCTAAACCCCACTAATGGCAGTAAATGCGACCACAAAGGCTGTTTAGTTCAGAAATTACATGATATTTGGCTTTACTCTCTTATCTGACATTTTAGAGTCTGTTGTTCCAGATGGTTTATCATGAAACAGTAGCTGATGTTCTCCATTGAGACGCTACATCCTACTCTTTCTATGGAAATATATTTTTCTTTGAAATAATGTTGTTTACAGATTTTGATACAGACAAGATTTTAACTTTTTCCTAATAATCTATGTTTGTCTTTTCATCACTCTGATATAAAAATTACTTACTAGTATTAAATGTACACAGAAAAAAAATGTTTCCCATTTCATCTGCTTTCAGTCACTTTCTGTACTTTAAGAATAAGTTCAAGTAAACGCATTTTTCACAATGAGGCACACAGAAATTTAAAATAGCATTTATACTTTCAGCTGAAAACGTGACTGTTGAGTCATTTTTTTGTTTCCTCAAAATTTGCTCTATAATCCTGCATTTTCTGCCTCCTGTGCTCTTAATTCTTACTACATTTCATTTCTTTCAGGAACAAACAGTAGTAATAGCAATCCGTTGTAACACTGACAGAGGTACCAAGCAATTTGAAGGTAAGCCTCCAAACAACTACTACAAGAGCTAATAAACCAAACATTTTTATTAAGATACACAGAACAATTTAATAGTTGCACACTACAGGATTTCTCTAGTCTAGCTTCTTTTTGTATTGAAATAAATAGTTTATGTATTTTGTTGAACTTAGCATTCTTTAGTGTTCAGGATTACAGACAGGCAGTCTCAAATTTGTATCAATAAAAGACTTACAGCTTTTACTGAGTCATAGAAATAGAACAGTGACTGCAGGACAATACTAATACTGTGGTTGTAAAATCATAGTTCTTTCTATCACTAGTTAAATAGTGTAGAGAATCTAAAAACACTATGATCAAAAATAAACCTGCCAAGTCATTTTATGTGCAACTGTTGGTTACAGTATTACACAATGTATTTTATCTTTAGCATATCCTAATAACTTAGTAGAAACCTTTTCTTTCTACCAGTTGCTTATGCTTTGTATTATTTCCACTTCTCGCTTTGTTTGCTAATTTAGAATATTCCATAAGAATATCACCAAACAATTTGCAATAATTTGCAAACAATTTGCAATTTCTCATAACTGTCTTTATTGGATATACATAGTAGTAAGAAACACTATTACTTCTCCAAATGCGAGGAGAAATTTGGAGATAGTCATCAACCCCTTCATTCTAATCACTAAATTATACTAACTTTCAACATTTGCTTTTGAATTAATGAACAAATAAATATATCTCAAAGTGAGATTTTACTTTATCAGCAATGCACTATTTATTCGGTACAGCAAAAAAAAAAAAAATTTGCCATTAAATTTTAATTTATCATGGAGTTCAGGAAAAAAGATCAAAGATCCAAAAACCAATAGACACTGATTATTCACGTAAGTCATGAAAGTTTTGTGTGAAATTTGACAATTTTAAAACATTTTAGTTAGTTAGAATTGGTACAAATATCTTAAGAATGCAATTTTAATTCCAGTGTCTGGGGATAAACTAAAGAACTTAGAGATCCACCAGCTTTGAAATACACTAAATCAGATTGTTTGTTACCATCAGTAATAAAGGAAAACATGTTAAATGTCAAGCCCAAGCAATCAGAAAAGGACAGGGTTTGCTTAGTGCACACTCTTGAGAGCTCAGCGGCTGCTCTGCAGTACAACAGAGAACACATCAATGTCAAGAATGATAACTCTCTTCCTGACCTTCCTCCACTTACAGCCTGATAAATACTTTCTAGGCCTCCACTCTGGCATAAGACAAACATGCCTCACTTCTATAATTATACACATGCTTACTTTATCAGCAATGCACTATTTATTCGGTACAGCAAAATTCGGTACAGCAAACTCGCATTCTGTCAGACATCACTGCCATTGCCAGCTGAAAGAAAATTTTTGCTGGCATATCTGACAGTGTGAATGCCCATTAATGTCCATTCGGAAAGCTGCAAAATGAGCATACAATAATTTTCTGACAGCTTGACCAAAAGTCATCTGTATCTCCTTTTTGACTTCATCCCTCTCATCCCTGTGTGGCTGGCTCAAACATACTGCTCTTTATTATAATACGAATGTTAAACTGGAGTGAATTATTCTATTTTGATGATGGTGTATATCAAAATCCCAGATGACTCTTCCAAGACTGAATTCTTCAGAACCCATACTAGAAAATGAATTTACCTTAATAGATTATTGAAAAAGGGTTCAGATTAATGTCAAGAGATAGAAAGTTGCATCGATTTAGTGACAAGAATAGGATCTACTAAATTAAAAATGACACATTCTTGATTCATACGTGCTTTAACAAAGGAAAAAAGGAGATGGCTACTGCACAGATCAGCACTAAAGGCATTCTCATACAAAATATCTTAATCTGGACCTACAAAAGAAAATGTATTAATTAGAAAAGTATGCTCCTTCTTCTCTGATGTGCTGGCTGGTTTTTATTTTTTATTTTAGCACATAGTGATAGAGAATTACTACAAAAAATATTCGCTATTCTCTAGGCCTCTTACCAGCAAATCTATTATTTCAGCTCATGAGAACCGTTGGCACTTGAAAACATGTGAAAGAAGCTTCGGAAAAAGAGATACCAATTGCAATTTAGTTTATGTTCTCAAGCATATTACATTGCTTTGGTATAACTGCAAAATTAAGACTTTCTAAATGAATGGCACTGAATTGTGCTATATATTTTAAAGATAATAAGACTTGGTGGCTTTTAAAATGTTGATTTTTAAAAGAACTATGTTTGGATATACTCATACTTGCAGATCTTCATGGCCCAAACATATCTGTCTCTAAATTCATTACAGATTCACTTGTTACTAAAAGAAGGCTGACTGTATGAGTAACACTTGTTGTTTCCAGGCATCGATCCTTTTGTGTATTTGTTTTTATATGAAAGAAAATATTGAAACTGCTATTAATGAGATTTAAAAATTAAACTTGCAACTTCAGTGCCACAAATAAAATTGAATTAATTAGACAGGTTTCTAACTCATAGTGTTCAAATAGCTGTTCCTTTTGTTCATTATGATTAAAAGCAATCCAGTCAGATTTTAGGAACGTTTATTCCTCCTACCAACAGAAATGCAGCACAGTATGTTTTGATTGGTGGTGGCTGGGAAATTAGTTGTTATTTATCTTACCACAGTTTTGGGAAAAAAATATGCATGTGAAAGGTCAGTTTAAATGATTAAATCCTGTCTTTCCTACTGTTAAACTGTTATGTATTTTTTATAAATTTGTTTTTGACAGGAGGTTACTGAAGCCAGTTTAACACCTACAGCACGAGAAAAGAAAAAAAAAGAAAAAAAAAAACAAGAAACAGTGTCACACAGTGTTTCCCTAAAATACTTATATCTATGTTATGAACAGAAAAAAAAGAGGAAAGAAAACGAAGACACTGATCTGTTATTTCTCCTAATTTGACTGAGTTCATATATCTGAATTCTGTAAAAAAAAAAAAAAAAAAAGTCTAAATCATCAATTTAACCCTAACATGCGAATTAATGTTAGAAGACTCTTTCACCATCTATTAACCTGTTTATTATATTACGTGGTGAGCATGGTTTACATAACCAATATATGCTTAACCCAGGAGCAGCCCAAGCTACACAACTAGGTTGCATCAGTCTACAGCTACGGCTGCTTAGGCTGTCACCCGCAGGAGAACAGCCAGCTCTGTCTGGAGGACTGTGGTGGCCTGTCCTGAGACACGTCCATCAGTGAGGAGGCCCCGGATTGCACCCTTACCGAGTCTAGAGACAGCCTCAAATTGAGGTGGGAGGAGGCAGAGAAATGAGCATATTCCAGGGCATGACGGGAGAGGGCTGACCAGAAGGACAGAGTCTTGCATCTGGGACAAAATAACCCCTTGCAACTATGCAGGCTGGGGACTGACTGGCTGGGGAGCTGCTCTGCTGAGCAGGTCCTGGAGGTTTTTGTTAGGCCGCAAGCTGAGCATGAGCCAGCAGTGTGACCCTTGCAGCAGAGGCAATAGATAAGGCAAAGCATTAGCCCCCTCTATTGAGTAGGTGTTGTATTACATGCAGAAAATAGTGTCCATTTTTTTGTTCCCACACAGGTATAAGGATGAAAATAAACAGGTGAGTTCTTTGGATGGACACCAAGATGTCTAGGAGCTGGAACACGTGCTCTGTGAGGAGAGTCTGTGGGAATTCGGCTCGTTCAGCCTGGAGAAGCGAGAGCTTTGGGGGAAATCATCAAGGCGGAACCATCCATAATGGGAGGACAAGAGACAACAGAGATAAGTTGAAATAAGGGAGATTCAGCCAGGGCATAAGGAAAAAGTTTTCACTGTGAGGACAGTCAAGGGTGGAGCAAGTTGCCCAGCATAATTTTACAGTCTCCATCCTTGGGGATTTTCAAGACCATACCAGATAAAGCTGGTGTGACCTCACAGCTGTTCCTGTCTTCACTAGGAGATTGGACTGGATGCTCTAATATTGTCATAAAAGTATTTATAGAAATGTCTAAAATGCATTTTTGCAGTTTAAATTGAAATATTGAAATACTTATTTTCTTACTTTTCTATGAAACAGATAAATATTTCATAGATGACCACACGAAATCCAGAGCAATTCTAAGGATACAGATACAACAAAAATAACTTTGTCTTGACCCAAAATATCCATATAAAATACGGAAAAAGAGTGAAATAAAAGCTACATAATTAAAAACAAACAATAATTTTTGATTTTCTCTTCAAATGACAGACCTCTTAGAGTTATTGCAGCATACCAGAAATTTAAGATACAGAAAAAAAATCACATAAGCCTGACAGAGACACTGCAAGCTAGGATTTCTCCCCATATCCTCAAATGTGCTGCAAGGCTCTGGTTTCATTGTTTTGATTATTTTCTCTCCTTCTAACCTCCGCCTCAGGTTACTGTACATCACTGTACCTCAATTTCAAAAATAGTTGATGGACACCCCGACCCTACCTAACATACAGCCTGATGATCAAAATACGCTTCTTAGATTTAGAAGATGGGAGATTGAATCTCTTCCTGTTTAATTCAACATGAGACCTCAACCTGGATCTCCAGAAAACAGTGCTCTAACCATTAAGCTACCACTGACAACGTGCTTTTGAAATAAAAATAATCAAAATTACTCAAATATTTATAAATGAATATAAAATAACTTGTGTCTCCAAAGACACAACCAGGATAAAAAGTAAGCCATTTTTGCATGCCTGACCTCATAAACTAAAGAGCAGGGTCTAAGTTCAAATATCTCTGTATGTTCTGAATTATCTAGCTACCAACTCAGTTTCAGCTAAGCACCAATGATTTTAAGATTGTCCTTTTAAGGTGTTTAATTCTGTTAGTGATGGAGTGCCTTAACTTTAAATACTGGATTCTAGCACTTTAGAGTATGGTCACTGCACCATTATCTGATTTATATATGCCTGAATCAACCATTGTATCTGCTCTAGTGACTTAGTTTCAGCTGAATGTATATTCTATCTTGTGAAGGAAATGTTAAAAGGAGGTATCATAAGTAACACAGTTGTCAGAGGGAAGGAAGTGCAGTGTAACATGATTAAATCAATTAATTTCACAAGACTGTGCTCATTTTTACTCAAAAAATGTAAATATCTTTCCTATCAAAAATAGCAGATTCTGAAACACTTTCTGCATAAATAACATTCTTCTTCTTTTTCTACATCATCATTAGAATGAAAAAATACATTTTATATTTTACATAGTTTTTAATCTTAATTCTAAATAATGATTATTAAAGACCATCCACATTTGCTAATTCACGTTGACTTCTTATAAAGATGTCTAATAACATAATACTTGAAGTCATGAAGACATTAACGTAATATATACCAAAACCCCCTTTTTAAGCAAATTCTTAAATTCCATTTTGTAAGAAAACAGACATTATATTTGAAAACTAAGAAGAATTTACTTTGTGACCTTCATCACAGTGTTAGCTCATCACAATATTAACTCATCTTCACATTTGTTTTAAAAGATTAGAATATTCTTATTGTAACTACTTCCAGTTAAAAGGAATACCATAACAATATGTGCTGAATTTGCTATTATTATATTGCATTAACATTTTTGAGAGAGGCTTGAAATAAACATGATTATGTGAGGTCATCCACTGAAGTTTTCTTTGAATATTTGTAGTTTTGAACTAAATTTCTCACAAAAGCATAAACATATGAAAAAAATATATACTGAAGAATTTGTCATTAACTGTCTTAAGTTCTTCTGCTCATACAATCAGTGAATTACCAAGAAAACTGTAGTTTTTCTTTTAACTCTGGGGTTATTATGCCGTTTCTTCTAATTACAGCAGTTTGGTGAAGGAAAGATTTTGATGGGAAGAAAGGTGGGAAGATGGGAAAGAAAGAAAGATAGGAAGAATAAGTATATGCATGACAGAATAGGTAAAAAGAAAGGTTATCATCTGTTCTGCTTTTATGCCTTTCCAACTGTAAAAATAGTCCTTATATTTTTAATTATTTAAATTGCAGTTCAAAGTTGAAATAAATTGAAAGAAAATTAAATATGCTTTAAAAACATTGTTAAACATTGCTAAAATATTATTCTGAATTACCAGATTGATTTGGTTTATGTTTCTAATTTGTGAAATTTGATTTTCACACATGTCAAATGTCCATTTATTTAAAACTTCTGTATAGTAGATGTCATTTGTATCAGAGTTGTGATGATTAGATCTTGGTTAGAGAGGTTAAAAACATGATCTTTCTCTTTCCTTTTCCATTCATATGTTTTTTTTTCTGAGAAAGATTTAAAGAGCAAGCAGTCTTACTTTTATATTCCAGGTGAAAACCAGCTGCTGCCACACTAATGTCAGAATGAAAATGCAGATAAAGCTGATTGGAGGTGCTATTCAATAATGCTGGCACAGTTGTACCTGGAAAAAATAAAAGAGCATACATATGCAAAGTTTTATTTTGAATACACATAACCAAGACTGAATCAGAAAGTCTCATTTTCTTCTTAT
>NW_010582319.1:31347-46713 GCF_000705375.1 Tinamus guttatus | reverse complement strand
AATGAAAAAGAAGCTATCAAACTGAAACCACTACATAAAGAGGATGACAGTTTGAAGGAGTGTACTCTCGATTTTGTATAAATCCATTATACAATAATAAATCCATCCTTTTAAATGCTTCCGTTACAGTAGATGCAAGTTTGCTTAGTTAGGAAAAAAATGCACTACCTTTCAGAAAATTTCTTTTCTATTGGCAAGATTCTTGTTTAACACTTAGGAATTTCAAAATACCTTAAAATGGAGAACCTTGTAACAGTCCTAACAGCTCAGCAGTACTTGTGCCTTCACACTCTTCTTAATTTGCTCCTTTGGATATTTTTCTATGAAGACTTGGCTTTGCATTTACATTGTGCGGTTATTGGCAGACGAAAGAGATATTAGATTAATAATTGCTATCTTTTTTATATCATTGTGTATACTTTTTGGCCCAAAGTCTTCTTGTTTTGCTGTCATTTCAGTACAGTGTCATGAATAGATAGTGTTACTTTAAGTAATGCTTTTTTTCTTAGAAGACTGCATTCCTAATCAAGCTTGAAAGTTAATTGTGATCCAAGAATGTATCTATTGAAAGTATTTTAAATATTAGAAAGCAAATCTCAGAAAGCCATATATAGCTTGAGATTTTATCTCCTTCAGTTATCTCTTTTAATGTTGTTGGATTCAGACATTTAATAATCATGGCTATAACTGAATCAATGGTTTTTTATATGATAAGGGGAATACAACTCTTAATTTTGTCCTAGAATGAGAATGCAAAAGCAGAAGAAATAAAAAGAGAGATAACTTTATGGAGTATCGCAGTTGAGACCGTATTAGAGTAGAATACCATTTTATTTCAGCTAACCTACAGAAAGATTTTTTTAAATAAGATTTTTATTGCCTATGTAAGAATATTTTCATCTTGGGGGTAGTACTGAAGGGGCAAGAGATGCTAGACTGAAGTTAGGCAGCTGCTGTGCTAAGAATACTGCTTACCATAATGACCACAATGAAATGGAAATATAAGGAAGCACGTAATTCCCTTGAGAGGACTCTGACATCTGTGCTAGGCAGTGTGTTGTGAATTACGCATTAGAGCATGTGGGATAGAGTAATCAAGACGAGAACATGGCTGTGCAGCCCAGCAATAGACTAGTCTTCAGTTGTCAGAAGGTAGTCCTGGATTCCAGTATCTATTCCCCAAACTCCTCCAGTGTTTTATCCAGTGATTTCTTTTTTTTCTTTTTTCTTTTTTTCCAGACAGAATATATAAATACCACGAGGGATAATGTCCTGGTCTTCCCTCTTCCACCTGAATTCCTCCACTGCTTTCAACACTCCTGAATTTTTCTCCATATGATATGAGAAGTTTTAATTACTGGCTGTACAATAACTCTATTTCCAATGTAAAACTTGGACTCCAGTTTACTATTAAGGACACTGTGCTTCTTTTTTTCCTGACATATTTGTGTATGGAAATGGGGGTCTGATTTCAATAGCAACTCTGCTTTTATAGCATACTTCTTTTCTTCTCCCTAGGACTAAAAAACTATACTGCCTAAAGGCTCCATGGGAAACTTCTAAAGTTTGGGGTGGATTCTTGTGATGGGGAGCTGAATTTTACTTCCTACATTGCAACAAACTCTCTCTAAATTGATTGCCAAGTTGGGAGAAGAAGGATATATTAGTCCAGAATATCCTATGTATTCTGAAGCGCACACAACGTTTTTTTTTAAAGAAAATAGAATCCCAGCAGTAGTAGATGGAGACTGGAAATGAACTTTCTTCATATGCCAAGTGTATCCATTCACAGGATCATAGATTCATAGAACCGTTAAGGTTGGAAGGGACCTTTAGAGTTCATCTAGTCCAACCCCCCTGCATACGCAGGGACACCTAGAGCACGTGGCACAGGACTGTGTCCAAGCGGGTTCTGAAGATCTCCAGAGAAGGAGACTCCACAACCTCTCTGGGCAAGCTGTTCCAGTGCTCCATCACCCTCATTGTTAAGAAGTTTTTCCTTAAGTTCCTGTGGAACTTATAGCGTTTCAGTTTGTGGCCATTACCTCTAGTTTTGCCGGTGGCCACCACTGAAAAGAGGCTGGCCCCACCCTCTACACTCCCTCCCTTGAGGTATTTTTATGCATTGATTAAATCCCCTCTCAGCCTTCTCTTCTCCAGGCTGAACAGGCCCAGCTCCCTCAGCCTCTCCTCATAGGGCAGATGTTCCAGGCCCCTGATCATCTTTATAGCCCTGTGCTGGACTCCCTCTGGGAGATCTGCACCCTTTTTATACTGGGGGGGCCCAGAACTGGATGCAGTTCTGCAGATGCGGCCTCACCAGGACTGAGTAGAGAGGCAGGATCACCTCCCTCGAGGATCACAGAGGATCATAGTCCTCTCTAACGTTATTATCCAAGAAACTGAATCAGGAAAACAAACTGAGCTCTAATTTCAAGCACTGCCTTTTTTTTTTTTTTTTTTTTTTTTCTGGGGGGGATTTGGGAAAATGATGAAAACTATGGGGGAAATTTTTTTTTTTTTTTTTTTTTTTTGGGAAAGGCGACAATAAATGAGGTCAGGTAAAGTCAGGTTCCCAAAGAAGAAAAATCTTCCAGAGTCTGTTCTTTATTTGTAACCTTGGTAGATTTTCAATATGGCAAGTTGGGGGTCATAGGAAATAATTGCTTAGCACGGAATTTCAGTCATCACATTGCTAATTCTTTATTTTTACCTGAAATTTCATGGTATTCTTTTTCTTAGACATGGATTACTTGAGAAGTTCCATTTTCCTTAAAAAAAAGCAAATAAACTCATTTCATTTGGGATTACAAAGGAAGGGTGAAAATATAAAGGCTCAAAAAACCTAAAGGCTCATAAAAAAAAAAAACCTAAAGGCAAACATAAAGGCTCAAAAGCAGGCCAGCTGATCTAAGACAAATACTCTCTCTCCTTAAAAACTCCCTCTCAAAATCTTACACCATCACAGCTACAGCAATACTATTCTTAAACTCCCCCTTTTCTTTCCAACTACTGTATAATTTTGGATAAGGAAGGAGGCTGATTAGTTTTGAAGAGGTGTACTACTTTGCTGTGACCAACTTGTGAGGCTGCTATGTAGGTGGGTTTCTGTGGCGCCTCTCCCTCCCCTACTTTCTTCAGAAACAGTTGCAATGGCTGGAATTCGATTATTCCCAATTTCTCAAACTTTGGGGAATTTCCCAAATAGTTGAATTTGAAAATTAAATGCTTTGACTACCAAACTAACTACTTTACGGGAGTTTGGCTTTTTCTAATATTAGAAATTGAAATGATGCTGAGTCCCTGTCAAAGGCTGGCTGTGATACGGAGATCTATTCACTGCTCATGGGGTGACAGCTAGCAGGAGCTTGTCTGGTCTGTGGGGGCAAAAGAAGACTGGCTCAGCCCTCTGAAGTTCATGAATCCCATTGCTAGAGTACCAAACATGAAGACCTTGGAATAATTTTTTTCACTACAGATTTACAAAAATCAACACTAATAAAAAGCAGCAAGAAATTATTTGTAGCCTGTATAGGCAGAAAATGCCATGTACCCAAATAAAGCCATTTAATTTTACAAGCAGTTAGAGTTAGAAAGAACATACCAGAAGCACATGTATAATGTTTGGGTAGGAATTAGAAATATAAAGTATAAATAGACAGTGAAAAGAGGAAAGAAAATTATTTGTGGGAAATAAAGGCCCAGCATCTTTACATAAATTGTCTCTGGTTTGTGCAGTTAATTTTCTTACTAATTCAAATAGTTGAACAGCATAAATTGCCCCATCAGACTTTTTAAGAGAATGTACTTGAAGAATACTGGATCTTTTAAGCAGTTATTTTAGCTGATTTAACTGACTTTAAATTTTTAGTCTCATTTTTACTAGAAATGTACTTTTAACTTCAATCTTTCAACTCTTGTTCACCTATTTTAACAACTGGCTGATCATTGAAGTGACTCAACTTCATGAGAGCTTTCTTTTATTTTTTTTTCTCCTATAGGATGACATCAAAAAGGCCAGAGGATGTCATCTGCCCTGTGTGGCCTTTCTATGAATGTCAACTTTTGTTACATTCAGAATAGTCTGACATGCATGGCCACCATAATCTGCTTTCTCAATGAAGGCCTCTCCTTGTTAGTCAAAGAGAATGTGTTCTGAAGAATTTAAAAAGTACTTCTGGAGCGCCATGAGTTTTGGTGCTTTAGTACTTTTAAAACATTTGAACCAAAAAAAAAAATAGTAGCTTAATAGAAATTTCTTCCCACTAATATTGGTGGCTCACGGTGTTGCTTTATCTTTGAAACAGTGACAAGA
Source organism: Tinamus guttatus (assembly GCF_000705375.1). The sequence continues at coordinate 42,398 of NW_010582319.1, read as the reverse complement.
TCTCATTCTTTTTAGTGACTCTTCCCAATTAATGCTTTTCAAATTACAGATGTCTCTGCCACTCTGTATCTGAGGCATGATCAAAATATTACGATTTTGATGAGACATTGGGAAGCCCTTTAGTGTCTCATGCTTGTCACTAAAACTAAAATTAAAAAGCGTTTATGATATAGGCATGAAGGACTTCCACAGTCACTCAACTCTCAGTGGGTCCTTATTCCTCTTGGGAGGTATCTTTGGAAAATGCTTTTGGAAAATACATACTCCCAAAGTAATGCAAAGTCATTTCTTCAGAAGAGAAGGGAGCAGGGGGGTCTGGAATGGGCATTTTGCTCCTACCTGTACTTTGCTGTTTGAGGTGCCTGCAGGAGGGTGCCTCTGACTGGAGTGTTAGGCACAATTTCAGCTTCATGTCAGATCTCCACTAAAAAGGCTTATTTCAAACACACCATCTTTTTGTCCTGCTTTGAAGAGAGAATAGGGACTCAGTGGTGCTACCCCCTGCGATGGCTGTGGGGAGCCCATGGGCACTGTGGCTCCAGTGCTCTGTCTTTGCAGGGGAGACAGAGGTGGCAGAGGTACTTCCCCTCCCAAAACACAGCTGTTTATTTCTTATCAATTTTCCATTTTTGGCATCCTGTCTGCTGTTCCCCCACCATCCCTGCACTGTCCTTTTTATCTCCTTGTTTTTTCAAGTGCTTTTTCAAGTGTTTTTTCAAGTTAGCTCCTGTCGCTTGCTATTCCCTCTCTCAGGAAATGCAAAGCTCACCTCATCACAAGGCAGGAACATTTCTGTGTTGCTTCTTCACGACTAGGAGCTAGTAAAGTTCCATCAGGACAACTTGACTGAAGCACTGGTCTGTGCTGCTCCTTTTCAGCAGAGACTCAGGTGGAGTACCATAACTTCAGGTATTCTCGACCTGGGCTTTTTGCTGCCATGGTTGTTACAAAGAAGTCTGGAGTTGGCACTTGAGCAGGACACAAGCACTACAGGGGCAAAGGTGGAAGCTGTCCAGGATGTTATGATTTTGTGGGCAGCCTCTGCAGCCACAGTGTGACTAGTGCTGGAGTCCTTGACCTCTTCTCTTGGCTCCCACTTCAGTGACAGGCATGCCTGCGTAGGTGGATTAAAGTCGTGTTGGTCACAAGTGGGAGCCTGAAATCACCCCAGGCTGCTCAGTTTGCTCAGAGCACAAACACGCCGATTTTGGCACTGGCCCCAGTGCAGGATGTTGCTGCATCATGACATTACTGACATGTCATGATCCAGCTGTTCCTCTGGTGCTGACCACTGTGTTTAGAGAATGGAGAGCTTGGAGGCAAGGACTGGAGTTTTTTTATACCGGCTTCACTGTTAGAGTAATGCTTCTTTCACCTGTGCTGGCAATGCCACAGCTAATCTCTTTTCTGTGTCCATAGTTTAACTGGTAAAAGGTGGGTTCCTCATCAGTACAAGTCTACTTCTTGAGTCTACTTCTTATGAAAGTCTGCAAGTCTGCTTCTTATGGAAGATAAACAAAACTGTTAGAACTGTTAGTAAAAGAACTGGACCTTGAAGCTGTAAGCCCTTGCTGCTTCCTCTGGGCCAGCAACTATTACATGGAAGGGTCTCTTTCTCTCTCCTGTTCCTTGCCACTCTATAAAAATATGGTCCTCCTGTATAGGCTCTTGCCACTATTAATATCTATGTGTTCAAGGAAACTGCTCACTATAATTGTGGAGAAGGCACAAAAATTGTGGAGATTATAAAATGAAACAGATCTTACTTAAACCCTGAGGACAACGAAGACGCTATCTCTAGACCATGGACCTTTCTCAGCAAAGTCAGTCTTTCCACTGAGGTCACTTGCAAGCTCATTTACACAGTCCTTTTTGCAGAGGTTCACAGGTTTTTGTCTTTCACATTTTGTTCACCTCTTGTTTTCTGCTCCGTTATAGATCAGTCTTCTCTCAGCCTAAGCTACAGCTGCATTACTGGGGTGCTACTGGCTAAGAGTGGGACTTTTGGCCAGAATACCCAGGAGCAATCCCCTGATATTCAACTTGTGAATGAAAACCTTCTCTACATTAACAGGAAATGCTTGATTTCAAGGTATCCTGGAGTCTGGTGAACAGAACACAAGATGACCAATACCCAGTTTGTGCAACCCAGAGGTCAAGTGGTGCTTGTAGTATCTACTGACTCTGTGTTATTTAGAGAAAAAAAAAAAAAGAGGGAGTAGGGGAGAGGATAAGTTAAAAAAAAAATAGTCCACGTGTCTTTGTCAAGAGTCACATGTTGAGTTTGTCTGGAAAGCATCTTACTCCAGGGGAGGGTGGGATCAAAGAAGTGCATGCCAAGCCCTTGGAAGTCCTCAGCGCACTCTGAGAGAAGGGGAGAATGGCCCAGAGCAATGTTCAGCCATAGCAAATGTGCATCACACCAGCATTCAGACGTAGGATATTGCAGTTTGCTTTAGATCAACTGCCAGTTTCTGAAATCAGGTCATTTTGAATAAAACCACTGACAGGCTATTATACTTGATTTTGGCTAGCTGTGGCTTTTCATATTGGTACCTGCTGTCTGCAAAAGGACAAAAATGACATGGCTGTGCACACAGCCCATAAAACTCCTGCTGCTGAGCAGAGAACTAGCAGGAAGTCTAGACAGCCTATGTCCAAATTGCGAGTGAATGATCACCATTTCCTGGATTTTTTTTTTTTTGCATACCTTTGCTAAAATTATACACACATTTGCAAGAACAGTTTTGTATACTCATTTTATGTATATAAATAGGTCATGAGTTTCCTTTGAGTTGACAGCGTTCTGTTTTTTGATTCCCAAGAATCTGTTCCTCTTTCAGAATCGATCCTACTTACAATTCTAATGTAATTTCTTTTTAGATTCTGTGAGTGGGTGTTGAAAGGTTTTGTAGGAGCCAATGCACCAATTCACACCTCAGAAATTGCCGCTTGGGCTGCTTTGGGTCACTGTGGCTGCTCTTTGTGACTATAAAATGAGGCTTGCAGAACTTGCATTTTTTATTTGCTTTTATTTTGTAAAATTGCAGCTTCTACAGTTAGCTAATTACAGCAGCTCCACTTTCTGTTAATAAATAAATAAATGACTGAATAGAAAGCCTTGCCTCATTCAAGCAGATAAAAGCTTAAAATGCTACACAAATTATACCTAGAGGCTCAGAACCAGAAGGTGCACAGGAATCAAAAAATATTTAGAGAACTTGTAAAGAAGAAACAACCCACGATTTTCTTAGCACTCTAACTTTTACTCTGTGAATAAATGAAGTTGGTAAGACAGTGGCCTGCTCAAAACCCCTAATGATTTCCATTTTTACCTCTGAGCCCTGTACAAAGAAAAACATGTGTCTGATAAATCTCCTTCTAGTCACCTTTGGAATGAAAATATTTATGGGAATATTATTCTTGTGCTCAGAACGTGATACTAGAGACTGCTTCTTTTTATTAGAACTGAATGATTTTTTTTTTTCCAAAATACTATATTTAGAAAAGCTGCAGTCCTATTAATGATTGATTCGTAGCTTCTCTTCATCTCTGTTTTCCCCTTGCAGCACCTAGGAATAGACAGACCCTAGGACCTCTTGTGAAGAGGAGCTGCTGTGATCAATATAACAATACTAAGGGTGGCAGTACTGAATTTCCCAACAAAATGTGTATGGAGGGAGAGAGAATTAAAGCAAGAATTTTCCCACTTCTCTCCTGCACTGGTGGCAATACTAATACTAGCTCTTCCCAGCAAAATGACATAGGGTCAGTGGTGCTCTAGCAGAGTGCCAGTGAGAGCATCCACTTCTGCAGGACGGGAAAAAGGTCTTGGAGTCATCACATATCTTCCGTAAATGCCATGGGGGTGAGGTCTCTTCAGGATAGGGATTTTCCCTCTTTCTACAGGACATGGGGACCACTGTGGAACAAGATACTCTGTTCAAAAAGAGACTCTACTCAACCTAGTCCAAAGCCATGATGGTGTTGCATTGCTCACTGATATGATAGGACTGCTATTTATTATCCAGATTGTGAAAGTTTCAAATATGACACATATCACTGTAGCCTTACTCCTCCATTCTGGGATTTCATTAAAAGTTTTGATCTGTTCATGAGAGAAACAACACTGATGTAGAAAGAACGCAAGATTGTCTGTCATATATTTTGCCTAGAAAGGTGTATATGTTACCAGTGAAACAATTGTTTTCTTATTCTAACGTTTTCTTATATACATGCTGAGCTAAATGAATTACTGCCAACTTCAAGTATTCAAAAATCATGACTAAGGTCTTTCAAAATACCATGAACTTCAAAGGATATATCTTCTGTTTTGCCTTCTGGTTTTGAGCCATTGGAGTTCACCTTTTTAAAGCTTTTCTCTGAAAGCAAAGGAAAGATGTAGTTCTTCTTTTAGTTTCTAAATGAGTATGTTCTTATACTTAGAAACAAAAAAATCCACCAAATAATATGAGACTTGATAAAATCTTGAGGATTTTCTGTATTTTAGGGGACCATAGTTTCCTATCTTTAATTTTTCAATACAAAACATTGCTTCTACTGTAGTATTCTATCCAGTACAGGATAGGATATTGTATCCACTGTATTATATATGTTCTAATGTAATGTTGAATTACAATGGAGGAGTGTTTCAAAACACAGCTTTTATTTTACGATCCTCCAGCCAATTCCACATGCCCGCTGTGCTGCTGCCTGGATGCAGGGACTGGATGCGGGTGCCCCATTGAGAGCTGAACCTGCAAGTCCTCTTTTCTGCTATTTGTGGGGACTCTTGTGTGCTCTGACTGCAGCCAAATGGTTGTTCTGAAATCAAGCTTCTGCCTTGCCCTCTCACTTGGCTTCGATAGGAGCCTAACATTAACTGTTGCCTTGTCCTTAGATCCTGGGTTCTGAGCAGCCAAGGAAGGGGGAAGAATCTTCACTAACCTTCAGGATCACACAGAGAAAATGAGAACAAAGAACCCAGATTAACATAACATATCTGAGGCACAGGACAAAGACAAAATACATAAAGTAATTTAAAGAATTTTTTCTTGAAATACTATATTTTTAAGTCTATTACTTAATTGTTTCAACTTTTGAGAGACAAATCTTGGATGTGCTTTATGTACTTCTATTTTGAAGAGAAGAAGACGTTATTTATTATTTACAACTTCCTTTCCTTGAATCCCAGGAGATGGACTACTGTGTTTGCTACCAATGTTCAAACCATTACAAATCACTGTAATGTTATGCTAGTTGCTTGTAGCTAGTTTCTTTTCCGATAAGTGAAGCCCTATCTCAGCTTTACTTCTGAATATGACATGAAGTAAAGCCACATCTCCTTAATCATTTTTGAAAAATTTGCTTAAAATTGCTTTACCCTTAGTAAAAAACTAGTGTTTTGCTGTTAGAAAATGGAGTTTCTGTCATCAAAACCTACTTCCTAACAACCCTTTTCAACACTTAAACCCTGTCTTTTAATCATAAACAACATCTATTTCTGGTTAGAATTTTATATTTCACTTTGCAAGGAAAAGTTACAACATTTTCTTCCATTTCAGGCCACTGAAGCATGCAACATAGATTTTGACTTTGAGAACCTAGATTTGACAGAGTGCCTTTCTAGTTGTGACAGCTGTAAAAGACAAGATTTGTGAGTTTTGATGCATATCCCTCATATTTATATAGAATCATAGAGTCATTATGGTTGCAAAAAATCTTTAAGATCTTCGAGTCCAACCATAAACCATTCAACACCATGCCTACTGAATAGGTCCCTAAGTGCCTCATCTACGTGTTTCTTGAACACTGCCGAGGACGGTGACTCCACCACTTCCCTGGTCAGCCTGTTCCGACACTTGGAAATTCTTCCTAATATCTAACCTGAACCTCCCCTGGTGCAACTTGAGGCCATTTCCTCTTGTCCTCTTGGTAGTTATTTTGAAGAGATCAACCTCCTTTCAGGACATTGTAGAGAGCGATAAGGTCCCCCCCGAGTCTCCTCCAGAGTAAATAACTCCAGCTCCCTCAACTGTTCCTCGTAAGGTCTATGCTCCAGACCTTTCACCAGCTTTGCTGCCCTTCTTTGGAAATGCTCCAGCGCTTCCATGCCTTTCTTGTAGTAAGGGGCCCCAAACTGTACTAGAGGTGCAGCATGTGTGTGCATGTACATATGGTCTACTAAATCTACGTAAGAGCTAAGAACGCATGCAAGAACTGTACTTTAATTAGTCATTCAATGGACATAGCATGAGCTTTACATCTGAAACAGATCATTAGGCAAGGTGAGTTTTTTTGCAAGCTCTTCCTAGAGCTCTAGCAATGGCACTAGGAGGATGATGATAGGGACAATAGAACTACTGCAAAAGATTTAGAGTACTGATAGATCCTGTGCACTAGATCATTTGACATTGGCATTTTCTCTCTTCTTTGGGAGAACTGGGATCATGTGCTGTGGTAGCATACAGAAAAATAAATTAGCAGCATATTTTGCTCTGACAGATGTGCTGCTTATTTGTTATGCAACTTCAACAGGGTGAAGGCTTCTCTGTCCCCTGTTTACCAGTCTGTTTACCAGGACTAGAGCAAAAAGGTTATGAAATATTTTCTCACCAAAGAAATCTTGTGGTAGTCTCAAAATTGAATAGTCTTCTCCTTTCAGTTACTACAGTTACTCCTCTTGGTATTCTTACCTATAAGGCAACAAGGGTGGAATTTCTTCAATGTGAATTGTTCAGTAAATATCTGCAAATGAGAAGTTGTTGTAACTGGCCTCCTACCTGAACAGATAAGAGCATTACAGAAATGAAAGAAAGCCAAGTGCAAGAGGTGGGTCCATCGGGACATGAGAGAGCTGTCACTTCCCTGTGAGCATCTCCTGGTGTGATAATGCACAGCTCGCCTGCGGCACCTCTGCGTCTCCACATCAAGGCAGGTTTCCCTCTTTCTCCTGCCTGCTGAGCCATGTGATGTCCTTTTTCTCCATGATCTCACATGGAGAAATTGTGCAGACTGTCTGGTTTACTGGGAGCATATAAAACAGAGATTCTAAACTCCTAATTTAAAAATTGCTGTTTTAGATGCAGACAAAAAGCTGGAGGACTAATCTTGTTAAAAGCAGGTTTCTTTTACAAGCACTCTATTATTTTCATGTATATTTATAGAAAATTTATTTGTGGGAGATATGTTGTGTAAAACCTCTATTTTAACCTTAGAAAGTTTAAAATAGCATAACCATCTTTGAAGTGTTATTTTAATGCCTGTAGCCTAGATTCAACCATCTACATAGAAAATGCCCCAAAAAATTATCATAAGAGCATTTGATGTCATAACTGGTTGCAAGCAAGAATACACCTGAGAATTCAGGCATTTATTTTAATTGTGGAATTGTGACCTGACAGTCTTGAAGTATCTTTCATTCTGAAGCAGGAAAGACAGGAGGCCTCTCTCTAGCAACTGCTAAGAAAATGAGTTGGTGCCTTCAGGGATAATTCATGCTATAGATTCACCACAGAACTTTTAGAAATAGTTTTAAAGCTGAAGTGCATTTATGAGAACAGTGAGTTTGAACTTGTCTGAAACAGAAATTCATGTTGTAGTAAAGCTGAGCTGAAACTAAACCTATGCCAAGAGGTTTAATTTTCAAAGACATATTTATGGAAATTAGACATATTAGACATATTATTTCAAATCTTTCCCCAAGCCCTCCTTGCCTCCCTTTTTAAATTGACATGATATAGAGCACTTCATTGTCTTTAGCTCACATAATGCTGCACTGATCATTTGTTTGATCGTTTTGATCAAAAACATCCTTGTAGTGAAATGGCATCATGCACAGAATCTTGCTTAGTTCTTCAGAGTTTCAAGTACTGAAGTAATTTACTGCTTAAACTACAGTAAGCTGAACAAACATGCTTACACTTCACCTCCCTGGGAACATACAGCACTGGTCTGACAGGCATGGACAGTTGGCAGAAAAATTCCTATTTGATGGTTAGGATCAAATTGGATGTGATGGCTTGACTGGGGACTGGATTTAATGTTTGATATAACTTTGTTTATTTTTCTAGTGCTTTGGGACCCTTCAGAACATTTCCCTGTGAGGGGGAGCAATAAGACACAGGGAGAGTAGAATTTCTCCCTGAAAAGAGAGATTACTGGAATCTCCAAGAGAGTGGAAATTCTCTCTCTTTTTTTTTTCCCTAATTTTTACTATTTTTTCCCAGGTATGTTTCTGATTTCAAGCTCCTCCTTTATAGCATTTACTTTCAAAGGCAGAGCCATTATCTTTTTCCAAGCAAAGATTTCTTTTCTGCTTTTTAATACAAATATCTGAACAAAATCATCATTATTAATTTGCTTATCATCTATGAATGCAATATTTCTACACATATTTATGCAACTGACAGTTTAATAACTTAGTAGAATATGAAAATTAAATAAATCAGTACTTTATACTTTGTAGGGGGGACACACAGACAAGACTGGTATAGATATGTAGAAGAAGGGAAAAGAAAAGAATCAGGAGGGGGGAAAGTATTTGTGGTATAACAGGCCTTGGAGTGTCCTTTAGCGCAATATTTCTAAAAATGAAACCCTTATAAGCTTACATAGTCAGTCCCTGCAGCAAAAAGTGACCTTTTCTTTGGCCACCAGGTCAGAATATCATTGTACAAGTCTGTTTATCAAGTGTCTTCCACCTCAGTGATTTCATCTGCTTTCCAGCCATGCAAAAGTCCTGCAGACTGATTGCTGTGCTGACTCATAAGCTGCCCAGCTACATCAGTAAGTAGCTTGAAATTATGATCAATTAATGATTAACTGATGAAGCCTCAACTAATTAATGCTAGTGCCCCATTTTAGGGCAGTTGCCTGCCATGCATAATTTCAGCCCAAGTGATTACTGCTTAATTATGTGAGCAGCCATCGAAAGTAGCATAACTAGTGGGGAATGCTGAGCAGCCCCAAGGAGCTGGACTGCTGACCATGCAGGTACTAAATGGTTGGCTTTATTAACAGCTAGGAAAAATCCAACAAAACTCTTTTATTTTGAATTTATTTCAACATAATTATATGCTGTTTTCCTGAGGCCTTACAGTTTCAAAGTTGCCAGCATCCCGTGTGCTGAGTTACTTCTCCCACGTGCCTTGTTATTGCGTTGCCTGCCCAGCTGCTGGGCTACCAAGAACAGAGGGGCAGAAGGCCCGCGGCCTCCCCATCGAGGCCTGAGGCTCTTCTGAACATCGGCATAGACCCTTCTGGCCTTATGGAAAACCTAAGGACTGTAGAAAATTTTGAATTCTTCCCATTTCTCGTTCCAAATCAGAAGAAAGCCTGATTTCAACATTTCAGCATTCTCCCTCCTTGTTCTAATAACTGCATACTTCAAGTTTACTGAACTTGTTCTAAGGAATATTTGATATGGGAAATCAATAATTAATCTCTAACATAAGAATATTTCTGTATTTTGTTAGGTCATTGAGCTTTGTAGTTTAAGTAAATACTATTTAACCATCCATTTAAAATATATTTTTCCTTCAACAATACTGAGTACTGAGACTCTGAGCTAGAGGCTTTCACCCTATTTTGGGATGCACCATCAAAAAACTCTCTCTGCCCTAAGCAGAGAATTATACGTACTTCTTAATTATTTTCTTCATGACGAAACATATTTTATTTCAAATGAAGTAAGCCCAAGACAGACCCAAGATGAAAATGAGAGCATTCAGTAAATTTCTATTGCTATTGATGATTTGCTGAATCACTGAAAATACTATGTATTCATTTACAGTGTAATGTTGAAATATTAATATTTCTGACAGTCAGCAGTTATATCCAGCTCTGAATTTTATGCATGAGCTATCTTTGAATAGAAACACTGACAGTCTGATAGAGGTATGAACTACAGGTAACAGTAATAATTTATCTAATTGGATTTGATATTTTAAATGTCTGCTTCATAAAAAATACATTTTTGGTCCATCTGCTGCTTTTAGTATTCAGACATTGTTTCACTGTGCCAAAAAATGACTGATAAATGAAGAAAACAAGTGTCTACTCTCAACCAGTTCACTGAGAATTACTTTGTTTATTTTCTCCTCTGTGGTACCAACATTTTTGCCTAGCTATTGTGAGTGGCTTGAAAGGTTTTTTTTATATATATGCAGTCTCGTGAAGAGCTTTTGGTCAATCTCTACTTTCCCTTATTTTTTTAAGAAAAAAAAAAGTTGACATTATCATTGCAACTTAGATCTTCTTATAGGAAATAAAATGTAGCTGCAAAAATGCAGTTTTTCAATCATACAAAAATCAAGGCTGATATTGACCAGGATTCATTTGTGATCTAGGGCATCATCTAGGGCTTCCAAATGAGGTTCAGATTGTATAAATTCCTTATATTCTTAGTGGCTCCCTGTTTGGCACACTGTGTGCTGCAGAAGAAATACAGGTGGGAGGAACTAACTTCTGCTTTGCTCGAGTGAGTTTTAAAATAAATATGTACATTTGCATGGCAACAGTATATCTTTTAAGGGATGTTAAATAGCTGAATCCAGTTCTAAAAGCTTCATTAGCAAGTAATACTTTTAAGGTGAACATGTTAAAGATGGTTGTACTGGGAGCACTGGTAAAGGAAAGCTAAGGCAAGAGGCAACTGAGTGCTGTAGGAGCCCATGATCACTTAATATAAAACTTGCAGCTTATAGGTAAGAATATAAATCAGTCAAGAGGGTAAAGATCCATTGATTTGACTTCTGATTTGTACGAAGGTTTGGAATATATTCTGAAAAATTAAAAAAACTCAGGGCTGGGTAGAAACTGTTAAAATAGTATGGGATAAAATAAAAAAAAAATAAAAAGGGTTTCTTAGGGCAGGCAGTACCAAACAGAAATAATATTTTTTTTTAAAAGTAAAAGCATATGATGCATTATGCCAGAGAAACTGCCGAAGGTATGAAATAGACTCATTTGAGAAATAGTATAGTAAGAAAGCTAGGAAAATGGTCAAAGTGGAGGCAGCAGCGGATGATGTACAAATGCTATTGTGCTGA
>NW_010582319.1:10978-31331 GCF_000705375.1 Tinamus guttatus | reverse complement strand
ACCGTTCTCTGACATGCTTGTGGGAATTAATGGTATTGTAGGAGGCCTGATGAAAACCTGTTGTGAAGTCTTCTGGATATCACTGCTCAGCCAAGTACAAGGACATCAGATCCTCATCTGAAGGCCCTTCAAGTGAGCAGGGTGACAGAGACAGTGTCTCATACAAATGGGAGTTGAAAAAGCTTGGTTTCTTTAGTCCCACAAAATGAAAGTGTAAGAGATTCTCTTGATACCTACTGGGTACATGCAAGAGAGGACGGAGAGGTATTTAAACTGAAAAAGCAAATGATAGCACGGGAATCAACAGGTGTGGGCTGGCTCTGATTAATAGAGATAGGAGTATATGTTAGTTGATGGCTTGGTATAGTTATTGAGTGAAGGGAATCTGACCTCAAAGTATCATATTTTTTTTCCATCTATCTCAGCTAAACAAAGAAAAAATCACGTTTCTCAACAAACTTTGTACTTCCTACCTAAATTAAGGATTTCAAAGCCTAGCTTTCTAAATATTTATTCTGAAATTGAGAGTATTTTGTGGTACAAGAAAGCTTATATAGCTAGTGCTCATGGCTCATGCTCTGATTTGTTTTGTCAGTAAATAAGAATTTATTCTGCAGTGCTCTTAGTCTTGTTGAAAGGCGTGTATGTTAAAAGGTTTTCAAAAATATAGTTAGTGATGTTGCAATACTTACTGTAATCAATGCTTTTTTTTTTGCCAGTGTGGAAATCCCCAGGCTTCTCTCTGGTAATATTAAATGTTTCTAATTCTGTCTGGCAGTGCAATAATATTTTTGAGCTTGAGATCTAATTAAAAACTGTGTGCTCTTTGATGTGAAACAGATCAAAGTAAAATTTAGTATTCCTAACATCCAGCTTTTCTTCTGTTTCCAACTACACTCTTCTATTGTCTAAAACTATTCTGTGGAAGACCAGCACACAGTTACCTTCTCTGTTTGAAGACTTTTTTTTTTCTGAGTTTGTGGAAGACTGTGACACTGAGAGTTAGGCTCAGTGGAATAGAAAACACCCATGCACTGGGATTTATGCCTAAATAGAGTAAGGAAAAGGCTGAGGCATATTTTCAGCTACTGTAAATCAGCAATGAAACACCAGAGTTTGACTGATTAATAACTGCTGAGAATATTGCCTAGTGAGTTTTACATAGGAAAACTGACACAGCCTGGTAAACAATCTTTTCCTTTTAGAAGGATTGAACAAATGACAATATGGATAAATGTCTGTTTATACAACCTGAGATACTCAATCTAAAGTACTAGAAGCCAGAAGAACTGTTCAGAGACAAATTTGATATCATCCAACTACTATTCTTTGCCTGGAAATATATCTCAGCCTTTGCACCAATTGAAAGTATCAAAGTTTCTATGAATCAAGAGTTTTCTTCTTTAACATGACAACCAAATATCATCTGTATCATATTTTGTTTAAACATTAGGAAAAAAATTTCTGCCTTGTTCAAAATACAGCAAAATAGGCAGATGAAGAAATTGCTGTTTTTTGCTGAACCTTGCCATGATACACACAGTAGGAAGGCCTGAAAAAAAGAGACTCAATTAAAATATTTATTTCCTAGACTACAAAATGGGCCACCCTGTGCCATGTGTTCTAGGTGTCCCTGCTTGTGCAGGGGTATTTGGCTAGATGATCTCTGGAGGTCCCTTCCAACCTCAACCATTCTGTGATTCTGTGAATATTCAGACCAAATATCAGTCTACTTCCCAGCATTTCTTGCTTGTACATGCAAGAGGATCCTTCCTAGATGGTAAGTCTAGTGTCTAGTCTTCCTTCGCATACTCAAGTTGTTTGTTACATAACTCTAAGACCTATAGGAAATAGCCTAATCTGTTTGGCTTTGCATCATTTTATTTGTAAGGTCTTTCTCAAATGATATATTTCTGCCATGGCCATTAACTGAGCAGAAGCGAGAACCAAAAAAAAGATTAAAGATGTGTGGGAACAACTTGAGGTCAGGTTCTCCATGAGCCTTATGGAGAAGAGCAACAATGTTCAAAAATATCCAAAGCATCCCTCTCCTATTCAGTGTGCTTTGCATGAAGTATCCAGAGCTGGAGCCTGGAGAGGCTAGCAGGTAGCAGCCGTCAGAGATGCACAAACACATCTATTGTCCCTTTGGCCATTAGCAGGTAACTGTAAGAAACCACCAGACCTCATCTTGGCTAGAAATTGTTCCTCAGCTTTTAAGTTCCATGTTGTGTCTAAGAGGCAGGAGACTTCAGGTCTGTCTAATCGCCTGTGTGAAAACCTTGTCCACCAAGAAGCCCTGACAGCTACAGGCAGCCTGAGGCTATGTGACTGTGGGGACTACTCAGAGTTGTTTATTTGCCTTGCTTTACATTGATTTTGAAGACTCTTGGAAGTCTTTAAAAGTCTCTTGGAAAAATAAATATTCACAACATGTTGAGGCACTATCTATTTTGTTACATAATAAACCGATAAGGAATCAGTGGAGTTTTGAGAATTATGTTTGTTTTTCTGATAATTTCCAAACTTCTGAGAGCAACTTAAGCATCTGAGAAATGTGTCCTACTGAGACTGAATACCAGATAAATTAGTTCATGCTCTATCTTGACAGTGGCAGAGTAAACCCCTCTTCTTTCTCTGTTTGTACTGAATGGGAGCAATCACCTTTTAAAATGAAAAGCCAATCCATGGCATTCAAATATTTCTTGCTCTCCCACTGCTAATGGAGTGTCAACATTATTTGGTAGTTATGTTAGCCTCGACTTATTGAGAACAATTTTACCACAAAAGTAATAACTCTGTGGTCATTACCATCTTTTAAATGAAAAACTGACTCTCTGCACAGAGATAGATTTTTCTGAGGATAAATCTGGCAAAGCCTGAATGTAGAAGGTAAATAAATAAAGCAAGATGCAAATAAAACCTTGTTCACTGCTGGAGATAATGTGCTCCTAGTTGTGTTCTGTGTAAACACAGCATCAGCAGATGCCTGCGGGCTTCTGAAATTTCTAAGTGATTTCATGCAGGAAGCCAGCTTCCTTCTTTTCTTTTGGAGCTATTTGGAATCACGAGTGGCTAAGCCTGGGTAAGAGAAAAGAAGTACTTCACCCAGCTGATACCCATTTTTAATTTCAATCAACTAATAATTCAACTAATAATTAATTGAGATTTTTTTTTTTCCTCTGAAAAGACAGCGTTAGAACAGCTTTTTTCCTGCAGGAGCAGTTTTTGCTGAAACTCCTCTAGGAAACAACATGTTTCAGTCACTTGAAAAGTAGTTGTCTTTGTTATCCTCAAAATGCAGGTGAGGTGATGCTCAGCTATCACTGCAGACATTAATACCTTTGCTTTCTACAAAAAAATCCCTACATGCTTTTAATCCTCCTTTTTTTCTTTGTCCAGAAGCACCTCATCTTAGACAGTGCCATCAGGTTAGCATCCAGATTGCAACTAAGCCCAGACAACATGTGCTCCTTTTGTACATCAGAGGCAATTGGAGTAATATATGTGCTTTGCTTAAGGGTCTGTAGTTGTTGCTTTCTGTATGATGGATTGATCTCCCCTCTTTGCCTTTTATGGTCAGAAATTGATCCCTCACCCAAACTATGGCAGCCTTGGGTTTGATTTCCTGTAACATTTTGCTTTTTCTGAATAGTGACTGGAAGAAGATCTTTTTCTTATTAAAGCTGTTTTGTTTCTTATAGATTAAAAAAATGCTCAGAGAATCAAAAGACAAATGAACATGAAAGCCTCCTAGTCCAGAGGTGGGATATTGATGCATGAGAGAAAAGGGCTATGTTCCAAACTCTCTTCTAAGGATTTGATGGCATTAGAGTGTGACAAGACACCTTCATTTCCACTGAACAGAACTCTGTGTACCCACAACAGTTCTGAAACTGTATTTGCAAAGACTAGATTTTTTTATAGAATCCAGAGGGTAGTAATCCACACATCAAAGTAAATTTTTATTACACAGATTAGCCTACTATCCAAATATTATCTGGTCAAGAATGTAAACAATCTACAGTTTCAGGCTTTCTGGGCTTTCAAGGATCAAAAGGCATCAAGTAATTCTATTTCTACTTTGTTTATCTAGACACGTGACTCCTCAACAGCGACATAAATATGAACTTTTTCAGATGCTAATTGACCCATGTTCACAGGTTAGGGTAAATGGAAGGTAATATACATGAGAGTAGAACTTCTGCTACTCCAGCATATCTCATCTTCCTAAATATATGAGGTGTATTTGGAAGACAAACAGTTTTGTTGAACTCTAGTCTGTGAATATTAGCATAACATAGAATCTAACCCAATTTTAATCCTGTTTAGACTTGCCATCATTTTGTTCTCAAGGATATCCAAGCTAACTCTAAGTTATCAAAACCTAACTATTATGCTAAAGATGGTTGAAACAAAAATCCTCCTTTTAATTTGAAATTTAAGGTAGTAATTAAACTTGACTTGGTAAGAAAGAAAGAGTTAGCCAACCTGCAGCATTCCAGGCTGTTCGCATTGTGATTCACTTGTCAAAATGAAGTTTTATGGGGCTAATTCTAATATCATTTGCAGCAAAGTAGTTCAATTTCTGCACAGTTACTCCTGGAGTATACAAAAACTGGGAGAGAGAAGGGAATTATGCCATATTGGACATTCCAAATGGATTTGGTCAGCTATGTTTTCTTTCTGGAGTTCTGCTTGTGGAGGTAGCATCTCAGCCACCTTTTGCCTCACCAGTTTTGCTACTTTATTTGTCAAATCACTTTAGCTTAAATTCAGGCCTTGATTTAAAATTTATGATGTGCAATTAACACATCAATTATTTCACAAACATGTGATAAGGTTACTCTACAACTGGTGCAGATTACCGACATAAATTGTTACATTTTTAATAATTATAAAAAACTGTTGGGTTTTTTTTTTTCATTATTTTGTAGCTGGATTGTAGCTAACCCAGGGCACTGCACGGGGGACTAAATGGACATCAGGCAGCTCCTGCCAATTGGTATGGTTTCACCTTTTCTCTTTGCAGGATCAGGTGGATGGTGCTAGGCAACTATAATTGCTTTACTTATTTTTTTGCAGAAAACTTGCTTCTAATCAAAAATCATGCAGACTTTTATGTAGCGGATCATCTCTATACACAGAGCAATAACCCTGCTGTAGGATAGGATAATATTGTGTATGACTTCTTAATTTATGCTTTTAATGAGTGATTTTGAATTTGAAAACACTGCTGCTGCTTAAAAACATTACTTTTTCTGGGTGAAAATAAGAGTATAATGAATGAATCTCTTTTTTTTAAAGTGGATAGTGCTAAAAATATTCAGTTGTGATGAGGGGTCCTTTTGTGTCTTCTACAGAAAAGATTTAACAATTTTATGGTAATCAGATCTATAAAGGCTACCTATCAAAAGTAATGAGCTACATTGCTCTCAACATTCGACCATCAATAATGGGTTCTGTTTTTGAGAATGTACATTTGCAAATTATTTCAAATAAAAACTTATCTGAGAGACAGATCTCACAGAATCCAAGATTAGGTAAGAGAGGGGAGGCAGTTTGCCTTCTGATTGTTTAGTATAATTAGCCTTAGGCAAGTGAGCTTTCAGAATAGTATTCCTTGCAAAGATTTTTTTTAGTAAGATTGGCTGTGGGAAGTTATACAAATTACTGTATGAAACAAAAAAACACATATTACCATATATAGACAGCCTCCAGGATTTTTGCAGGCGATACTTCAGCTCCATTCCTGCAACAAAAATAATATTATTACAAGACATTGTGTAAGGGAACGGTAGGTGTTCACAAACAGATGTAAAACTGAATTACTTTCTCCTCTATCCTGAAGGCTACCTATTTTAATTTATATTAAAAACAAATGTGGTTCAATAACTGCCCAGTCTCTCAAAGCCTGAGTAATATATAGCTGCTGGCATTCCAAACACTGCCACAGATGTCACAGCACTCATTAATTATCATTTACTGGATTTCAGGCAAAGAAAGTTTGAACTTCATATACTTTAATGAACTTCCTTGGGACCTGATTAGAGAAAATCAGTTAATTACTGGACAATATTTATCTGTTAGCTGCTCCTCCATCTTTTTGCCTCCACTCAGGACTTTTGAGGACTTTTGGTCATTACCCCATATAAATCCAGAAAAGCACAAGAACACTTACTGTGCTTCGACCTGAAAGTACAAGTGGGTTGTTGAGAATTTTTATGGAAGAAATTTACCTGTGTAAAACATTAGATTCCACTGGTTGAAGAGAGAGAAAATATTTGTGCAGTTCCCTGGGACTGTGGGAGTTCTGAATGGAGCTGCTGAAAGATTTTAACAGTTGCAGAAAGTATGTGGGAGAATGACCTAATATGGCAATTGTTTGACTTTCATCAGTAGCAAATATACCTTCTAAGCAAGAAGACATAATTTAAGTCAAAATTATCACTTGTGAGTCCATGGCATGTAGACATGGCAGAGAACCTTATTCCTTTCTGCTCTCAAATCACAGATCTTGCTGAGAAAAGCCTCCCTCCAAAAGGAAGAAAACTACCTAAGCATTATGGTGAATACAGTTAATCTAGGAAAATGAGAGCAGTATTTCACTCACAGCATGTATTCCTAGAAGCATCTGAATTAATCAAGACTTTTGTATGCGAGTCCTGAGCTAGGTGGAGTGCTGAGGGGAGACTGCCAGTTTTTTATAGAGTGAGGAGGGCCCTAGAGACAGCAAAATGTATCTGTCTTAAAAGTGGCCTTTCAAGAGAAGACAAACTACAAGCCTGAATAAAATAGCTCCTTTAAGTAAACCAAAAAAAAAAAGAAACTCAGAAGATTTGAGTGAGACAAATCAAATTAACAGATTCACAAGTAAGTGTAATCTGTCATACTGCAGTGTCACTTGGGAAATTATTTCTTTACAGTCCTGCTTGGTAATCTGGGAACACTGAGCTCCTCCCAGTGTTCTCTGTTTTCCTAGAAAAACAAAGCAAAACACATCCCTGCTTTCTGTTTGTTTGGGGCTAGGCCGCAAATGAAGCCTCTTCCCTCACAAGTATCCTCATGAGGAGCAATGTAGGGTTATTGAGCTGCAGCTCCCTTGGTGTCTTACTCCCTTGCCTCATGTTACATGAAGAGTATTGCTTTAAACTACGAATGTTCACTTGTTTCAGGAGCAAATCTGGTCCTCCCATTCCTCCAGAGGCTTCTGCCTGTCCTGAGGGGCGGAGGCCACCACAAGAAAGCCACAGAATTGGACATGCACTGCTTGAGCAGCACAGACAACCAAACTTTATAGTTCTGACCAAAATCATAACTGCAATATTTCTGACAATATTTTTTTCATGTGCTCAGAAGCATGTAAGTATCATCCTTTAGTATTTTGGGTGCAGAGAAGCTTCTTAGGAGTCACATTGTTTTATCTTTTCTACCTAGCAGTACATGTGGTCTGATTCTCCTGGGGTTTGTTCCCAGGAGCTGCCGGCGCTCAGACCCTCTCCGTAGGCTTTGCTTGCTGCTGGCAGGGAGAACAGGCAGCAGAGGCTGGTGTGCAACTCATCCGGCCAGGCAGCTCAGCATTGGGGGCCAGTTCCTCTGGAGGTTTGGGGGCTGAAATGGGTGAGGGAAGAGGTGGGCTTACTGGGAACTAGGAAAATTAAGAACTATCTCGTTTAAATGCACTCCTTGGCATTACACTATTTTGAAATTTTTTGGTTACGTTAATGCAGATAGTTTTTTTTGTCTAGCATTAGTAAGTGTGGTTAACACAATATCCTTTTCCTGACTTTGCAGTGCTATGTGCAAGCAAGAGTGCCTTCATTTTCTGTTAACTCATATATATATGACCTTTTTCTTCTGTCGCATGCATTGACAGCCTTTTACCTTCTGTCTTATGCAGTTGTTATTTGCCCAAGTTTTATTCACTGCTGAATCTGTCAACTTATACCACCTCAGCTGTCAGTTCAGTATCATCCCTTCAGACTGTTGAAATGTGCTGGGAAATAGAAAGCCTTAAAGTGGATGCTTCAGAGGAAAACATGAGGACGTTCCCATCTCTTACCAGCCCTTCAGGGATCCTTCCTGAAGGGATTTAATTCCCAGGGGTTTGAGTAAAGAATTTCCTCTAGTCTTTATCTACTTTATAGTTTCTAGTAGTCACATGTTCCTTTAATACCTCCACTAGCATGGCACTTTGGTACTTTTTCTTTCACTGCTTCCTCCAGCCCACGAAGTATTAGCAGTTCTCTTCCTTTCTGAGCAATTATTGAGAATTCCATTAAAAATATTGTCACCTCCAGTGTGGAAGAAACAAACTTTTATACCCACTCCAGCCTTTACCCCTGAGGGTGAGATACTAGGACTAATGCTATAGATAAGTGCCATAATAAGAGGAGAGTCAAGAGCCACAGTGATTGCCTGGAGCTTTTTATGTTTTATAAGCCATAAGGCTATGATTCTGCGGTGAACTTGATGTTATTAGACCGGTTCTGGGGAACCAGATCTTTCATGTCTCATGATTTGAAGTTTTCATTCTTGAAGAGTTTGTGGTGAGCTACCTCTGAAAGGAGGTAGGAATAATTGATGGCAGAAAAACTCTGTGCTCGAGGAAGCCATACTACAAGTAAAGTCCTTGGGCAGCAACATAGTGAAATCTTCTCCGTTATATGAACTGGAAAACCAATGAAGAAGTCCTCTGCAAATCCATATGCATACATACATCTTCATCTCATGATTTAAAGGGATAGTCTGGATCATATGAACCAAAGTATTGCAATGGAGCTCTACATGTGGAACTGGGCAAATATGTACAGCAAGTCTTCCCATATTCAACATTAATATATACAATTAATTTATATATTCAAGATTAATATGTACCCATGTAAACTGTTTGTTTAATATTTCAGGTAGAGGAACAGCCAAAAGTAGTTCCCACATTACTAGACAATTTAGTATGCAGTGAAATGATTCAGTTATTCTTTAATCATAAGAGGTTCAAGTTAAATGTCTAAGATTCCAGACAGAAAAAAAGAAGAAATATATATTTCTTTTGAAATGAAATTGTAAAAGTCCAATTATAAGAGACTTGATTTAAAAAAAAAAGAAGGAAAAAAAAAAGGATATGAGCTGACCCACAGGCCAGAAACTGAAGAGAAAGCATGAACACAAAAAGATGTTGATTTAACAATACCAATTGATTGCAGGTACAGAGAATAACAAAAGAAGGGGGAAAAAAAGAATGATAGAAAAGAGGCAGTGCAGGATTTTTATTCTTTTTTTTCTATTTTCCGTGCTATTGAAAGCAGAATCATTGCAACAGATTACTTCTGCCAAGAAAATCAGATTGGACCATGACAACATAGTTTATGTTATGTTTATTTCTTTTTAAATTCAGTATTTAAATATTTTACTTGTTTGAGGCTTGTTTTTGTTTCTTCATAAGGTTTTGGAGACTGTTCTTTCTCTTTTTGAGAACACTATTAGCTAATCCCTAGGAAACTCTTGTTATTTCTTAACTGGTCCCTGCTGATACCCCCTGTAACAAATTACACATAAAGATGATTATGTGGTTTATATTTTCCAAGTACATAATGGAACAAAAGGTAGGCAAATGTTTACTCATATGAACTTTTGTTTTCCCTCTTTTATTTACTCGTTGTGAAAAGTAGAGAAGGCAGGTAGATCCTGCCTGCTTGAGTTGAAATCAGTCAGCCTTTCTCTTTCAGAAGTCTTGCATAGTAAGGAAACATTGCCACAGTATTAGAAAAGCAGGGTTATTCACTAGCCTTTATGAAATCAGAAGTGTACAATTTCACAGATATGTCTTCAAGGGCAATCTTTGTAATCGAAGGCAAGTAAAACAATAATAGTGGTCTTGAAGTCTCCTATTTTCCAAAGCCATGCAGTAGTTGCTGTTTTGGTTTCACACTAAGAGCCAAATTTGTTGCTTGCTCTTGGGGAGTACGGTGTCACTTAGTGTGTGCAGGGCCGTGTGCATTCCTCTTGACTAAATAGAATAAACTAAAAATAGGTAACTTTCCATTCTTAAACGCTAAAGTTTACTTTCAGAAATATCTAGAAAAGGTTGGATCTGCACACAAAAGGATATGCACAAGTAATTAAAATGCTTTTAAAACTTCTTTACTCATGAAAGTTAATATTATCCTCAAGACAGAAGTGATGTAAGACTTGTAGAACGGGAAATACATTGAACTGTTCAGACACTGAAATGTTTAATCCTTATTTTAACTAAAAAAAAACTTAGTATACGTTTTATTCTGGGGTTGTTGCTTTTTTTTTTTTTTTAGTGTACACTTTAGAATAAGTGTATCCCTCTATTTTTTCATGAATTTTCACAGAATAAGAGTGTTCTGCTGTTGGGATTGGAACCTGTCAAATATTTCTCCTCCTATATGCTTTTCACTAAACAACACCCAGCATAAGACAAAACACTTTGCTTACTGAAATGATAGGATATTTCTCAGAGGCCTCCTCCCTTTACACCCATCTCCTTTACACCCAAAACATCTCACAGGTGTGAATATAAGAAAGTACACAGAGATGATTTTTCAGTTATCCCTCTTCTCCCTAAGTGATAATTTTGCATAAGACTGTTCTTGGAAATAACCTTCTTTTCAAGTGTGACATTACCCCTGAAATAAGTTCTATGGCTAGTTTTCTATTTATAGTATGTCTGTGTGGTGAGTGACCACTGCGTTAGATGTTGAAGCAACAATTTTACTAGGAAGGAGGATCCCATGGGCTTCACAAAATGTTTAAATATCTTTATGCATTTTGGCAAGTTATATTAATGTAGTGTGAAACATTCTGAGCCATTATACTAAAAATTGTTTGTGCTTTTTTTCCCGAAGGAAAAAGAAAGGCTGCTATGAAGAATATGATTTGTGATGGCTGCAGTGCAGAACAAGTGGAAGGCAACTACCACACCTTGCTATTCTTCTTTCCTCAGGGAAAAAGATTGAACCTGTCAACCTTTGGTCCCAGAGGGATATTGGATGGACAGGCTCTGCAACAGAGAATAGGTTAATACTAAAAAATTATGTACAAGAATTATTAATGAGGTTTTCTGTACTAAAGAGATGATTTGACTGTTAAAAGATTAATTAGATTCCATATATCCAGTTTTTGTCTGAGGAACATATAGGCAACTAGTGTCTTACCCATCTTAGATTTGAATTCTAAAGATTGAAGATTGTTGAGATTTACATAATTTCCCTCTCCACCCTTTTATACACCTCCTTCTATATTCTGGTGAGTTCTGTGCTTTCTTCATTTGTCTTCTGAAAAATGGGTCTAGGTACCTCCAGTATGCTTTTTGATTTCCAGTTACAGAACTAATTATCATAGTAAGAATCCATGATTTATATTTAATAGCTACAGCCATTTTTTTGGTAAAAAATGCATTTAAATGTTTGAAGAATCATGAATAAATGTCCAATGTCTAAAGATTTACTGCAGATTCATGTTGACATAATTCTGCATTTATGCCAATGAGAAAACAGGAGTTTTTGAAGCAGGTACAAGCATTATCCTTTCAGAAAGGCTTTCAATACTATATTTTTGTTTATAAGTAAATATGAGAATTTGCTGGTCCTAATCCTACACAAGAGAAGGAGAACAAAGTACAGACAGAAGAAGGAATCTCAAATGTGCATGTGACTGCAGATACTAGAAGCTTTGTAGCCCAAGGGGATATAGCATTAAAAAGAAATCTGTCTGTCAGAACTATGTATGCATGAATGCAGAGGCATCACCGGGGAAGGCAGTTGGGTCAAAGAGCTGCTCAGAATAAATTGCTACATGTTTTCTGTCTTAAAGGGCTTAATGTGATCTGGAAGAGGCAAGTTGCTTCTCCAGAGGGAGAATCAATGCCACTCTTTAAGAGTATGTTTATGAGGAATTAGTTTGAACAAGCAATAGAAGAAGAGGGAAGCATTCAAGGGGTTGTTTTTGTTTTGTTTTGTCTTGTTTTGTTTTGCTTTGTTTTGTGTGTGGTGTGTATTAGTATTGCAGTCATCCTTCAACCTTTCTTAAAGGAAAATGGCAGTGAAGGGGAAACAGGCAGTTGAGAAGACGTTCTTTTTGCAGGCAGGTTTCTGCCCTCTCCTGCTGATCTTCTCACTTCTTTCTCCATCTTCCTTTAATTCTTCCCACAAACACGACATTCTCTGCATCAGCTCAGAGGGTACCTTGCATCACACGAAAAAGCAAGGTTGTGGTACAAGGTTTCCTCTGGTGTGGTAACCTGCTGGCTTGGTTGCTTTGAGGGCAAGACCCTGCTACAAGGCATATAACCTGTAGCTTTTATGCTGCCCAGAAGCCATTCAGATTTATTTATTTTTCATGAGCACGGTGCCAGACAGATCTAGTAGAGTGCGGGAGAAAGGCCACTGTTTTATTCTACAAATGCCTGAGAGTATCTGACATTGGAGCATGAAGAAGGGAGGTGAGCAAAGGTGGCAATCTTAGGACATTGTCAGAGAGTTGACAAATATGATTGCACTGTAGGAGAAAGGATATTAACCTCTTGGAAGCTTTGCTTCCTAGGCCAGAATATGAGCAATCGTGCTCCGTAATGGCCACAAGAAGCCTAGTTGATGCAGGGTGGGCACCTCCGGATGTCAGGAAGCTGCCTCTCAGCTATTTTTTGCTTATCAGGATACTAGTGGAATTTAGTAAGATTTTATTGGAGTCTGATCAAAAAGCAGTGAATGCCACACAGCACAGAGCAGACTTTCTCATTTGAAGATCTCAAAGTGCTTTTAATAACTCAACTATCTGATTGTGGTTTTGAAGGAAGCAATTGGACTCATGTTACAAGCAGATGAAGTGGGGCACAGGTTTTTCCAAGATCATATGGTTAATGGCATTGTGGCACACACAGAAGATGAAGTGAGACCTGATTGAGATCTTGGTCTACTAGATATTTTGGACATAAGACTGTGTTAAAGTCTAGACTTCCATTCACAAAGAGATTTCCCATTTATACTCCTTATAATCAAACAGGAATATTGATTTTTTTTAGTGATACTGGAGGGAACTAGCTTAAAATAAAAAAAAATTCATTGCTACAGAAAAGTTAATTATGGTTTTACAATTGTTAGAGGCTGAAAGAGATTAGATTACAGATATTTTAATTTATACAAACATTTGGTTTGCTTTATTTAAAGGTTCTATTATTAAAAGTGAGTAATGTTTTTGTATTTAAGGAGACTGTATTACTTACTATGCACAATTAAAGTTTCAGAAAATAAATGCCAATGGTTATGCTTAAAGCCATTAACCTCTCTGTAAGAAGTTTGCATGCAATCTCATACAGAATGGGACAGTTATGTTATGCTGTGGGTGTAGTGGGATACTTAAAAAAAATTGTGAGGGTGACAGAATGAGCCCAACTGTGAACATCTCTAAGGGTCTATATCATTAAAGAAGATAAAGTAATACTTTATCTTGCGATGTTAAGATAAATCTAGGACACATAGAAGGGGTCACACATTTAGAATAAATAAATAAATAATAATTGAAAAAAACTTTGTAAAACACTCACTTGGAGGTAGACAGGCAATTTAAGAATACTTACTGATAAAAGCTTTTATTTAGTAAGGAGACTTTGTACCCTCAGCTACCATGGAGCTGCAGGACCAAAAAAGAAAAGGATGCTTAGCACTATAGCAATCATCACTTTCCCATGCTGCTAAGAGACCTGGGAGGGAGAAGTCTGCAAGCCAGCAGTTCAGAAGTTATTGACTCAATACTATATTCTGAGGTATTACACAATATGTGCACATTTCAGGAATAAATAGTAATTTTCTCAACAGGAAAAAAAAGTTGTTGAAGTAAAAACATCAACAATCACTGCAGGGAAGCCACAGCCTCTGACCTTGTTTATTTTTGCTATATTTTTCTGCTTTGTTATTGAGACTTTTCCTTTCATGGCCTTAGCAATAATTTGATCTACTCTGGTTGCTCTCCCTGTATTCACCCATTTTAATCAACCTACTGTTCTGCTTTCTGAAAGCTGATTTTGTTCTCTGGTGTCTTCTGAGGTGGAGCTGAGGTGGAGTTCTGTGACTCAACCCTCCACACTTATGTGCATGAGTTGATCTGAGTCATGAAAATGAGTTTGTTAAAGTTTGTCTCCTGATAAAGTCCAATTTCCTTTTGGTGACCAAAAATAAACACCCTAAAGAAAGAATAAGTAATGGTGCAGCACCTAGGCACGTTTCCTTGCTGGCTTTACTCTGATCCTTCCTTGTCCTGTCTCCTCTAGTTATTTTTCAAGCAACATAGGATCTTTTCCCATTCCAGAAGTGCAGTTCCCACCTGTTCGGCACGGGAATGTGAGAGCCTTCACTTGACTCTTCCCCACTAGATCAAGCATGAACTTGGCTGAAAGGCTTCAAATATTCCCATAGCACTGTATGGAACTGGTGACTATTCAGGGAGAATGTTGAGAAAAAGGTATTTCTAGCACCTCTGAGGAAAGAATGAAGCTGGAATATAGGAAAAGGAGGCCTGGTGCTGTCATGGTCTCACATGCAGTTTCCCATGGTAGCCGCTACCCTCAGAATAGCTACTGAAAGAAGTCAATAGACTTTTCTACTCAGATGGTCACCTAAAACATGAACAAACTTGTCCATTTTGTTTTCATCACTTCAGTTTTCCCCTTGCTGTTTGTTCATGCCATTTCAGGTGCAATAAATATAGTACTCATATTGATCCACATGGTTAGCACCGTCAAAAATGCTGCAGAACATTTTCAGCTTAGCTGTGACAGTCACCTACTATGTATGCACACGGAATAACTTGCCTCCTCACATAAGATCATTGGCAGAAATAGCCTGGAAGCCCAAGTTCCCACTGACTTGTCAGCTGAAATCAAAACACCTTAAAAGATGATTATTCCATTCTTTCTTCTGTTCCTCCCTGAGACAAGGAAAAAAACTCAAACACTGACAGAGCTATAATACAAATCATCAAGGAAAATACTACTACTACTACTACTACTACTAATAATAATAATAATAAAGTATCAATTTGTATTGGTCTCTCTGAGTTTGTTCGGTGTAGCTCAGGATGAATCACAGTGGTTACACCAGAACACACACACAGAGTCCTGGAAAATCTACATGCAAACTGTTACCATTTGTGTTTGATTCTTCCTAATATAAATTAGCCATCCCAAGTGAGTTTGTTTTCTCAAGATACATGTAGCTTCTGCTAAAGAGCAATATGATTCTTGCCAAAGCTCTGGGAATTCAAAATGAAAAAGTTCTGAAAAGTGAGGCACAGAGCTCAGGGAGTAAGTGCCAAAGAGACTCTTTCGGTATGGAAGAAAGTGAGCAAGACCCAGGAGAACAGCTGTTAATCCAATCCAGGGAACAGACATCTAATTTTTACCTTTACCTAGCTTATTTTATTCTTGCGAAGTCCATCTATGCTAAGACTTATAGTAAAGTTTATATCCAAAATCCAGGTTTAAATGAATTCATAATCTGGAAGTAAGGGTTCCTTTCAAAAAAGACTTACTGAAGAAACAGAAAATAGCACTTTGAGTCACTTAAAGACAGGTAGGTGCAATCTGCGTCAGCTATCAGAGGCTGTTTCAGGGGAATAAGCTTGCTCTCAGTGATACTATCTTACCTCCTCCTTGCTGCAGCCACAGATTTAAGTGCAGTGTCAGCTTGGCAGCCTCATGGCTCCCTGACCTAGAGCTCCTGAGTCTGATGTTCCCATTTCACACAAACGCTCAGAGAGGACTTGCAATTTCTGATGATTTAAGCCGCTAAATAGCACCTGCCAGGCAGCGGAATGCGCCGCAGGTGAAGGTGAGCTGGGCTCTGCTGGTGAAGACGGGAGTGGTGTCCTCTCTGACAAGAGATGTGGTCCCTTGTAACCCAACAAGAAGAGCTGGTGACAACAAGGCTGGTGACAGTACTCAGGGTCAGCCAGAGTCCAGGGGCTGCTAGACATGTCCATAGAGATGAGGCAGGCCCGAGTCGAGCTGGGAAGTCACATCAGTGTGGCAGGGTCAGTGATGTACAAGGCCCGGCACTGCACACACATCTCAGGCAGGAGCAAGGGCAAGGGACTGTGCTTAAATGAAGTTTAGTGAGACCCCACCGAGGATCCTGGCTGCTCTTTCTCACAAGGTTCTTCTCTGAGCTGGTGTCCAGCAAGGTCACACTGCTGCCCTGTATCAGAGCTGGCCTCCAACACCACCACCAAACCCCTGTGAGCAGGTAGAGGCTGTGACTCTTGTACACTCAGGGCCTTGGCAGCCCCTACATAGTCAAGTGCATAAAGTAAATTGGAATTTAGCCTACAACTAGCTCAGTCAGACATGATGAAACCGAGGCTGTTAAATCAATAAGATTAAAGTGACCTTATAAAGCACTAATCCTGTGCATGCTTGTACTGGTAGCTGATAACTGAACAGTCTGTGAAGGAGGATAGAAGGACAGCACTAAAGTATTTATTTGTATCTTATTGCAGCTGTGTTTGGATTAACATAGAATAAGTTAGACGTAGCAATTAGAATTAATGGAGACTTCTGAAGTTTAGAAATAAAGCAGTAGAACAGCAAATTCAGCATCTGGACAGGGAGCATGGAGAGATTAGAAGATAATGAGGATGATCTTTAAAGCTGGGAGTGGATGAGATGACCACATCTTTAACCCAATGGCCTTGGTAGCCTTAAGAGTTTGTGGCCCACAAGTAATTCCTTAGCAGAAAGAAGAGACCTATGAGCCAGATTTGTCCCTCTGTTCCTCCTTCAGTGATACTGGTGAAGAATTACCTGATACTTCACCTGGGGTCTACTCGTGAATGGCCTCAGAGGTAGGAGAAGAATATTCCTGTCGGGCTTACTTGTTTTCCCTGCTGCTTTCCCAGTTCTTGCTGCTTTCACGTGTGCACCAGGTAGCCTCTAGCTAGAGGTTCACAACTCAGTGAGATGGATGTTCTCCAAGTTGGATGTCTTCCTTCTGCTGTGCTAGACATCTCCTGCCTCCCCAACTATATCCACACCATTGTGCAACCAGCTTCTTCCCAGGGTCCCGTCAACAGCTTCAGGTACAGTGCAGGTGTGAAAGAATGGAAGGACTTCCCTCCCTTCCCTTCTAGGGCCAAATAAGAAAAGGAATCCACATGTTTGGGGCAAGAAACATCAGGAAGTTGAGCTGATTTGCGGCTGCTCACATGGATTCTGGCAGGCGTGAACTCTTAAAGTGGGGACAGGGAGTCCTCTGAAAGATGAAACTCTATTTCTCTCAGGGTCACTATTAAGGAAGAGTATTTTATGAGCAGCAGCTTATGCTGCAGTTTTGGGAAGGTGAGGTGTATATGAACTGTAGAACTGTGTATTCTATAGGCTGAGAAAAATCAAAACACCTTGTAATTCCTTGATAATTTTTAGAGTACATGAAATTATTTTTTTTCCATGCAAGTTTTCCTCCTCTTTATGTAATTAATGCCCAGACATATTTTATTTTATGCTCAATACCATGTAATTTTCTCTGGATTTATTTTGGGATGAGTTCGTTTTTCTGCAGTTGTTAGATTAACAAAATTGTTTCTGCCATATAATATTTTTTTCTATTTTATGAGAGAGAGAGAAGAGTCAGTTAAATTCATCTTCCATAACTTTATATTTTCATTTAGTACAGGTATAGCAAATACGCATAAAAGGCTAGAATACATTTTCTAGGAATATTCTTAGATATTGGATTAAGTTTTAGGAAATATGTTTGCATCTCTAAGATAATTAGTGGAAGCTAAATTAAAATAACTCACCCCCTCCAACTAAGCCTGATTTGAGTAGACCAGTCCTTAGAGAGGGCCACAGATATGGTCACATACACAAGGGCTGCTTGGTCGCATGCTTTAAAAACGTATACTTTTTTTTCTTAAACTAGTATTGAAAGACCAATTTCATACGACTCCTGAATTGGAAGATTTGTCAGATGTCGTCTTAGTCTTCTGTTCTGTGGCCTAGAAAAACCCTTCTGTTTTCCTATGTTTAAATTTCTTGATGCCTCCTTGCAGAGTCTCTCAGATTTCTCTGCTTTTTTATTCCCTAGAAAGTGAATGCATTTTTCCATGCTTCAGCAGAGACAAACTGAATGGAACCATTCAGCTCCTTGCTTTTTGTCATACTAGGACTATTTTTATGAAGCTGAGGTTAACCTTTCTTGCAGCAG
Organism: Tinamus guttatus; assembly: GCF_000705375.1. The sequence continues at coordinate 13,110 of NW_010582319.1, read as the reverse complement.
CACCACATTGACTCATATTCAGGGATTTTTAACGCACTCAGATCTTCAAATTTTTCTTTTTTTCAGGAAATTCTGCTCTTTATCCAAATTCTTATTTAGTATTTGTGCATTTGATTTTCTCTACTATGCATAGGACTTTATACTTGTTTGTATTTAAAGTCACTTTGTGGAATAAAGAGCATTTATTTTATCATTTCACATTCAGATTCTACTCTCCAAAAAGCTAGCAATTCTGTCCAGCTTAGTGTCTTCTGCATCCATTTCCTTTATTCCATCTACCCCAGCAATCATTGAAAATAGTGAACAGGGTCAGACAAAGGCAGACTTTTGGAAAACTCCACTTTAAATTTCTTGCAAGCTTTACAGAAAGGCATTGGTGCCTTGGATTTCCTCCATTTTTTTTTTAGCTATATCACTATCATTCATCTGATAATGTGCTGAAATCTAAAGATGGTAGGCTTAAAAGCTAATTCCTTAAAGAACATGCTGACTTCTGCTACTATGTTTGTAATAATGAGATGCAGAACTTTGGCAACACTGTTCCTGTTCATCGATAGGCAATGACGTTTTTTTGTTAAATCATTTTTAACCACCTTTCACAGTGAAAATTCTTCTAGCCTGACATTCTGAATGATCATTTCTGGATTTGATTCAAACAGATCTTTTCTTAAGCTGTCTTTTGATGAAGCAGCTGTAATGAACAGCTCTTTAACATATATATGCACTTTACTCTTCCAGAGGGAGGCGATGCATGTTGTTAGTAACATTTCAAAAGAGCAGTCACATATTTTATATTTATATATATGTACATATGTATGTACGTATATAAAATGTAGCAATTTTATATTTCTAAAACTCTGTGCTGATGTCAGTCTGAAAAACAAGGTGATTAGACAAAGGTTGTGGAATAAGAATCCAAAAACTGTCAAGACCACAATATCAAATCCACTGCTTTACGCTACACTGTTTTCCTTATTCAAAGAAAGCTACATTTCAGGTTCATAAAATACTCAGACGTACTTGCCTCAGCACTACTATCCAGTATACTTATTTTTCAGCAAAAATACTTTCACTAGGTTGAAGCTGCTTCCATCAGTATGAAATGAAAGGGTTATCATATCATAAATAACATCTGTACTCCTCACAGAGTTCAGACTCTTCTAGCATCTCTTACCTACATCAAGGAAACTCAGTGTGAGGCAGACTTGGGTGGTGTGTTGCATTCCAGTCACCAAAATTTGTTTTTCCCAGCTAGGGGCATTTAGAACAGAAGCTGCTGTGAGACAAAAGTGGTGACAAGTTTCTCTATGGGCTCCCCATACATAGTATGGGGAATTCTTCCAACAGTGTGTCTTTAATAACAAAACTAATGATAAGGTAGTCTCCAGCTTCCTTGAGGACTGCTCAGGTAGTTTCTACATTTTTCCATCTGTCCCTTGGGCAAATCTTTGCAGAAGCTAGCAAGCTCTTTCTGCATGTGGAGACCTGAATGCTGCAGGATCAGCGCACATATTTCATAAAATAGAATGATAGAATCATTAAGGTTGGAAGGGACCTTTAGAGATCATCTAGTCCAACCCCCCTGCACATGAAGGGTCATCTAGAGCATGTGGCACAGAGTCCCGTTTGCAGTCAGACAGACTCTAAGAAATGAGTCATAAATTACATGATTGCATCCAAGAAGATTTTGAAGCTCTCCAAAGTAGGAGATTGCACAACCTCTTTTGGGCAGCTTGTTCCAGTGCCCTGTCACCCTCACTGTCAAAAAAACTTTCCTTAAGTTCCTGTGGAACTTTTAGTGCTTCAGTTTGTGGCCATTTCACCTTGTCCTGGCGCTGGCCACTACTGAAAAGAGGCCACCCCCACCCTCCTCACTCCCTCCCTTAGGGTATTTATAGACACTGATCAGGTCCCCTCTCAGCCTTTTCTTCAGGCCGAGGCCCAGCTCTTTTAGCCTTGTCTCATAGGACAGATGTTCCGGACCCCTGATCATCCCTGTATCCCTGCGCTGGACTCTCTCCAGCAGCTCCACATCCCTCTTGTACTGTAGAGCCCAGAACTGGACACAATACTCCAGATGTGGCCTCACCAGGGCTGAGTAGAGGGGCAGGATCACCTCCCTGGACCTGCTG
>NW_010582319.1:0-10916 GCF_000705375.1 Tinamus guttatus | reverse complement strand
CATGGTCAACTTGTCATCCACCATGACACCCAGGTCCCTCTCCGCAGAGCTGCTCTCCAGAAGGTCAGTCCCCAGCCTGTACTGGTGTCTGGGGTTATTCCTTCTCAGGTGCAGGACCTTGCACTTGCCCTTGTTGAATTTCATGAGGTTTTTCACTGCCCAGTTGTCCAGTCTGTCCAGGTCAGACTGTCCTGGCTGCGCGGCCCTGTGGGGTATCAGCTACTCCTCTCAGTTTGGTATCATCACCCAACTTGCTGAGAGGGCACTCTGCCCCTTCATCCAGGTCATTGATGAATAAATTGAACAGGAATATTTATATGACAAGGTGATGCAAAATGGGCTCATATATATAGAAATTCACTGACAAAATCTCCTCTTTTTGCTCATATTTCACCTCTGTCATCCTACTTCACTGATATGTTATCAACAGTTGTCAGTGTTGTTAAGGTCAGTGGGCAAAAACAGTTTGACTCCACGTAAGTGACAGCACTATTTGCTGGATTTGGGAGATGAAAAATCCCAGCTGCAGTGTACTTTTCTTTTTTCTTTTCTTTTTCCAAAAGAATTGTTAGATGAAGATGAACATATGTCATCACGCCAAAATCTGTGCGTAAAAAAAAGGTACCCTATTAATGTTGCAGAAATATACCTTAAACTTACACTATGGGAAGTAATCAGAAGGCTAAAGCCTTCAAAAATATAGACTGAGTTTGGGGATTCAATTGTATAACTATCTGAAACATTAAGATAAATGAATTTTATGGATGTAAATTGTAATATTTAGACATGTGAAGTCTTGCATCCCTTACAAAAACAAAACAAAACAAAAGCAGAGATCTACAAAAACAGAGTATTTGAAGGCTTACAGTGTCTAAAAGAAACACTCATCTGCCAAGAACAAACTCAATAATAGCATCATATTAGCCTATCAAATAGTTGGAGGTACTGCAGTGTGTCAAGGCACAGTAAGTAATCTTACCAAAATAATAATTATCTGCCCAAAGTCAGTGACTGAAAATTCCTATTTACATTTTTTTTAATGAAGCATCAGCTCCCTACTGTTTTACAGCCAAGTTACTGAGGAATGTCTCCCAGCAGCATAACCTACAGGCAAATTGCATTGCTAACAAGTGCAATAATACTGTCAGATTCTGCAAATGATCTTCACTTTTCTATTTGAAGTCATAAGAATTTATGTGTTCTTTGGCAGATTATCTTCATGAAATAGGTGTTGTTGCTTCCTTTTCCAAGAAATAGGCAGTCTGTGAATTTTATCTGTGAATTTTTGGCTAGCCTATTTTTAAACTTAAAAATTGAAATCTTTTCCTATCAACTTATAGCACTTTATTTTTAGATGACAACCTGCTTCTTTTTTTCTCCTCAAGTAAACTCTTCACTATATATTTTTGCTTTCATAGCTGCAGAAGACATAGAATAAATACAAATGGAAATGATTTAAAAAACTAAAATAATGGTGTATAAAATTGAGGAATAGGGTCTTCTCTATTTGAATTTGGGTAATTAAACAAGACTTTTTAGACTGTAGGATATTTTATAGCATTTGCAATTTAAAATATACTCTTACTCATTATTGTTCATGAACAACAGCGGAATGTAACAAAAGAGGAATGTAATTTTTTTTTTAAAAGACCCACTCTGAAAGTGAACAAAATAAGAGAGTAAATACAAGACAAGATTCACTTCTCAGTAAATCTCAGTGATAGATTCTTTCACTTAAAGTCCTTTCTCATCAGCTAAAGAAGTGAATAATTTAAAATCATAAAAAATATTACTTTAAATTTGGAAGACATAACTTATCAATTTAAATAATATTGGCTTTCAGTTCTACAGTGAAATGTAGGTACCTCTTATGCGTTTCTTTCCATAAGTGTTTAACGGAAGTGATTTAGAAGAGTGTTTGTGAAGATACAGCAGTGCTGTGTTTGTGCCAGATTTTGGCTGGAGAACCACCATCTCTCAAGAGTTTTTATTGCATGAAGCACTGGGTTGCTTACTGCAGGGCCATCAAATTTTGGTCTTTACGAATATTGAAACAGATTTATTTGCAATAATATTGCGATAATATTTGCAAGCTGTGAATATATTTGAACATGAATTCCAATGCTAAATACACTTATATCTAATTACCTCTCTTCCAATATTATAAATTCTAATGCTATGAATCCCAGTACTAAATACTAATATTTCCACATGAATTCCAAAAGCCAGTTTGGACAGCTGAATTGACCCCCACAGAAACCATGCTAGATGTGATACAATCCATAAATAGGTCCTTAGTGGTGGTGGTGGTGTTTTTTTGTGATCTCGGTCTGGGAAATAGCAGATAGATACCATGTCAGGTAGATTATAGATGCGTATTGCAGACAGGATATTGCAGACAGCTATATTATACTGCCCCAGACATAGAACATCTGGAAGGCGGCTTGAAATATCACATTAATGAAATTATAGATGGCACCTATAATATATTCTGCGTGTCCAGGTAGGGTCTCTTTTGGCTTAGCACAAACCACATCCTGCAGAAAGGAAGCCTATGCGGATCCCATCTCCCGTCACATTTATGAGCTGATCCTTACATTCTTCATCTACTTAAAATATTGAGAAGAATTCAACCTTTCAAGAAAATGTAATATTCAGTAGATGAAGCCCCAGATTTACTAATTCAGCTATGACTAACGTGGGCTGTAACTGAGGTGAAAGGAGGATCTGTGCAGTCTTTGTACCTCCAAAAGAGAATAATTCCATTTTGGCCTCCAGGATAAATGCTCTTCCTGTACTACTACTACTGGCATGAAGGTTGCAGAAACTGCAGACAACGAGAAACATAGGGTATCCTGGCAGCTGCTGTATTACTTGGGGGAGTGAGGGGAATACAGAGTTGGCAAAATTCCCTCTCCCTCCGGCTAGGTGAGTGGCAAGTGGGATGCCAGCCCGCACAAGAAGTGGAACTTCTGGCTGTCCTCTCCATTCCTTCGCATCATCCTTTTGCAGGCTCTTTTGAAATCCTGTCAAATCAAGGTTCCCACACTGAGACAGGTGGTGAGTATTTTATTCTTAAAAATAGTGACTGCAGACGAAATGAGCCATCTGTATTCTCTAGGACTAGTACACTGGAGGCTCAGAATGGGAGAAAACAGATGGCTCAGGGAAATCTATACAGAAAAAATAATGAAGGAGCTATAATAGAAGGGTAAACGAAGCAACAGTGTCAGCTAAATTTTAAAATACTGGGTGCCAGTATGGGAAATGGAGTCTAAGATGGGATGATAAAACGAATAACCAGGTAAAGAGCAGGCTATAAATGAGGTTGGATTAGCAAAAAAAATGGTGTTCTTCATAAATGGCAAATGAGAATGATAATGAAAAAAAAGATAGCATTAGATAACCATATTTCAGAAAATCAGATCATTAACCACGTACTTTTGAAGCAAGCTTCTTATTTTGCTTATGTTTTACCTATCATAAAGGAAAACAACCGAAGAAAGAAAGTGTAGAAAATAGCATTTTTATTTCCTTGTATCGAAGCGCACAGAAATAGAATAGTAACCCTAAGGATATAATGTCAGTCTGTGTATGTGTGTATATATATATATATCTACATATACATACATATTCTTTGCACTTATATATATATATATATATAAAACACACATTAACTCCTTACGAAATAACCCATATCTTTCTGTGGCTTTTCTGTATACTATTGTGCTATGGAGCATTATTCCAAATTCAATTTTATTGTCTTTACTAGCCTTGTTTTAATGCTAATAAAGAATAAAAAATGTCTTTCATTAATAGTACTATTCTCTAGTAAAAGGTTTTGCACTGCAAAAAATATTGACCTAGCAACATTAACCCATCAAAATAAGAATGAGAAATTAATTCTGTTTATTAAAGAATCTCATGGCTTGCAGTAAGGAATAATGCACCTGGTATTTCATATTTTGTAAAAGTTTTTATCAAAACACCTTGAGATCTTTCAGGGTTACATGGCAATTTTAAGATATAGTCTATATTTGTTCAAGAAGTTCATTTGATCTGGGAAGGTAATAATATATTGAGAATCATCTCATAAAATTGTAGTTATTATTTTGATACAACTGGAGGAAAAATAAATTGAAAGATCAAATCAGAGCATTTTATGTGGTTGAATGTCAAGAAGAACCACATCTTTTGTTGAATAAATACAGTCTATTCAAGTCTCAATTTAGTAAAACATTGAGCAGGTACTTAAACTTTAAATAGGTATGTAATAACTTTTTAAATGAAGAATGATACTGTTTTTTTTTTTCCTGGCCCACAAGATGCATAAAATGACAGAGATGGAAAAAATCAGCAAATTTTCTGGGCTGCAGAGCCTTCTCCAAAACAGAAGTAGCAAATTCTAAAGTTAAATGAATGCTGTCTGTTCAGAGGGAAATGAGAGCAAAAGCAGTTGCAATCTGTGAAAAAAAGGAAGTGAGATGAAGATTAACTTCCAGGGGAAAGAGAAACATTGCTAATTTATAGTCTGTGGAACAGAGAAAGGTTTAGAGGCAGTGAAGCAGGGGGAAAAAAGAGGATGGAGACTACATTGTACCATAAAATCAGAATGGAAAAAGAAACATTCAGAAAGAGTTACAAGAGTAGTTTTGGACTGAAGGTTTATCATATTTCTTATCTAGTCTATTACTTTTATTTTAAGGAAGTTAAAAATTAATCTGTCTCCTTCCTAGCATTCTTTTTTCTATTTTTCACAATAAAGGAAAACAATCCCCTCACAAGTCTAGTATTATCCATTGTATTTATATATTAAACAAATGGCAGAAAGCTGATACATAAATTTAGTACTGTTCCTAAAATGTATTGTGGCTATCTGCCCCCGTTTTCCTTATTTTGCTATGATTTTTGGCTATTGGACTATTGCTGCTCTTCCTTATAGTCTCTTTTTCCTTATATAGTCCTCCACAGAAGTAATGGTGCTCACATGGGGATCACTGGCACGTAATATTCCCCAAGAACATCTTGCGGGATTAGATACTCCCACAAATTTTAAATTTTACTTTCAGCCCCCTAGATCCCTAAACCTTTTGAACATTAACCGAGGGGACACCTTTATTAAATTTGTGTTTTAATTCTTTCATATTTTTCATTAAAAAGACATATTTTGTTTCTACAAAAAAAATCTACAACAGGACAAAAAACTCTGCTGTGAAAAAAGCAGAATACAGTTACACAGTTACAGTTACTGCAGAGGTAAGGAGATCTTTACAGGAAAGAAAGACAGGGCCAAAGGACTTTCTGAAGAAAACATGGAGAATGCAGGCAAACCATAGCTCTCCCACTTGAACTTCAACCCAGCTCTGAGATGATATACTCTCTTAAAAGAAAGTTACAGAATATATTACATATATTCTGAGGGTATTGGGTGGACCTAAGTTCCTACTAGCGGAGCTAAACCACAGAGTGAGCCTTTTTTTCATTAGAACGCATGTCCTTACCTAAATGGAAGTAGTCCATCCTGACTTGCACCAAATTCTCTGAATCCATGTTGGAGTTTAAATCACTGAGTGCTTGCAACTTAACTAGCAAAGTAGGACAGCTCACTTTTTGATTACTTCATTTCTGTGACTTTTCATATTTGTAAATCAGCTGATACTAATTATTTTGAGACAAAAAGAAGGATAACCTAAAGTATATTGGAAATATCTAAAAATAATCTTTTCCTACTAGTAGACTGGAGAATCCACAGAGGGTTCATTCAGCTAATGGACTGCATGTCAGAGACATCCATATCACCCTTTTGTTGGTAAGTGGAGGTTGGCCGAGCAGCTTAAAAGAAATTCATGAATTTTCTACACATTTTAAGATAGGAGAAACTGGGAAGATGAGGGGACAGTCAGCTACCAAACTATCATCTAAATTTCAGGTAAAAGATGGTGGATCACACGAGGCCTTGTCTCCCTCTCAAGCACTCCATTTGTGGATTCGGCCTGCTGGATCAAGAACTTCCACAATCTCCCAGAAAAGTCACAGGTGCAAGGTATTTTGCCTCCGTTGACAGCTTGCTCTCAAGAGATTATCAGGTCCTACTGCCTTTTTGAAAGGATTTACATATACAGAGGAGAATTAAACAGCAAAGGAGATGTTCAGGAAATTATTATTGCTATCTCTGATATCTTAAAATCCACAAATACGAAAGAGACACTGCAAGTCTGTATCAGCAACAATCTTGAGAGTAGTCTTACCTCTGATTTGGCCTACGGGCCAGAAATTCATGTGTGGCACATATGCCACATCTTTTACAGAGATTACCCTAGCAAAGCCCCTTTCAGAAGACCTCCATGGGAGATGCCAATTTATGTCTATTCAGTAACAACTACTCTCTAACAGCTAGTATCAAGTTTTACATGATTTTTTTTCCCGGCTTCATCTCACTGAGCTTGATGGAAACCTTTTCATCCTGCGTGATTTAGTGTCCAAAATCTTCTCAGAGAATAACCAGCGGGGAAATTAATTAAAAAATGAATACTCACTTGCAGTGGTTTTTAAAATTACATTTTCCCCCAGAAGAATCAGACTGTAGAGAACAAAAAATATTCCTGATCTTATCTTAGTCATTTAAATTTTTTTTTAAGGGGGAAATTTTTGCTGATGTTGCAGTTTCTCTTTCTCTTGCTTCTTAAATTTTTATTTCCTGTCAGGTTATTGAACAATAAATATAGTAAGTGCTTTCTTGCCCCCTGCTGAATGACCTAGCTTTAATTCTTGTCACTTTAGTTGGAGTAAGGCAGATTCTTGCAGAGACTACTATATATTTTTCATTTCTCAAAAATGATTGAAGAATGTAACTATTTTTATCTAAAAAATGAGTAATTTTTAAGACATTTATGAATAATACACACGAAAACTCACTGCAGCAATAAGTAAAAAATTGCCTGCTACAGAGCATTGTTCTACATGATTCCTTACCATCTCAGTGGCCTATAAGTTTGTGAGTACAAAAGGACTTACGGCAAAGTAAGAGATAACAGCCTCATATCTTTTTTTTTTTTTTTTTTTCATGCCACATAATATTAGCAAGGCTTGTGCTGGAATAAGTGTGGAAGATGATAGTAGTTATGTGCTTCACTGTAGGCAAAGAAGCCTGAACAAGTGCCAATTACTGCCCCAAATGTAGAGGGGAAAAAAGACTGAATTAATGTATACAAAAAACAAGTTTATTCTCCAAAGGGCTACAGCAAAAGGTGTGCTTTTCTCGCAGATGTAGAGTTTTGCCTCTGGTTAAAAATATTGACAGTATTCATAACAGAGTGCATCATTAACACAGCATAGTGTTGCTTCTTTAATAATATCTATAACCGCAATGATGTGACAATTATTTCAAAATATGCCTGAAAACTTTTTGTTATAACTATCAAATGACTCATTTCTTCATTATTCAGTTAATAGGAAGAATCCACAAGATAGGAAGACTATCAATCTTTACATGTCAATGGCTGTAAAAAATAAGCCAATTCAAGGCAGAAAAGGTAGTTTATTTTAGTATCACCAGAGCAACTTAGAAGTTCATTAAAAATCACAGAGCCTCAATGAAATAGTTAGACAGTACTACAAACCAGAATGTCATTATCTACTTTCCGCATCCAGAGCAAAGTAAAGTTTATGTCAAAACAGTAAAACTATAGGAAAAAATAATTCAATGAACGGTCAGCCCAATAAATGAGAATTCAGTTTAGTGAATGCCACAGTTAGCAGGACATCTGTTCTTCAAAAGCACATATGGCAACCTGATTGAAAGAAAACTTTTTTTTTTTACTTTTAGGGTTTTTAGTTACACAGAAAAGGCATATTTAATCCTCTTTACTAGGTTAGACCTGCAAAACATGTCTTTTAACTATATTTTTCTCCAGACGGAAATCTATAATAAACTATGCTGGGAGATGACGGTTGCTTTCTCTGTTTTCCAAGTGAAATAAGTTAGCCTCCTCCCTCCATCTGGCCATTGTTACCTAACTTTCTAATGGCCATTCTGCTACCAGACCACCCAAAAATATCAGTTTGGATCGAGAAATATCATAACTTAGAAGCAAGTTTTTCAGTGTTGGAGTTTTCATGAATGGATAGCATGGTGCAGGGCAAAGCTATGGAAACTGTTTTCCTGCTCTGAAAACTGAAAGTCTATGAAAAATGTTTTCCTAAAATCTATTATCTATTTATTTATTACCTATTTAAAAAATAGCAAGTAATTGCCTCTCAGTCACAGGATCCGTACTTGATGAGATGTACCCTGCTTTCCATATGCTGAGGCAGTAAAGAGGTTGGCTCTTAGTAACTCTAATTCAGATCTTTAGCTTATCATGTCATTTGCACAGAAACCACAGGAACAAACAAACAAGTGCCAAAGTACTTTGAGATCAAATCTAATTTCAGATGGAATAGCCTTCTTTGTCAAAACCACTTTCGAGGTTGGATATTGTTAACCTTGCAAGGTTAACAATGGCAGCATCTCAAAATAAAGGGTAGACATTGGATATAACTAACACAGCAGGTACGAATAAAGAAACAGGAAATGGATACAAGTGATATATGTCCTCACATCAGTTCATCATGGTCATACACTCTCAAGTCATCATTCACACTCTCAAGTATTGACATAACCTGCAAATATCACGGAAGAGCAGGCTTTTATTGCTGAGTTCTCTCTTCTTCTTTGAGGACTCTCAAGTATTGACATAACCTGCAAATATCGCAGAAGAGCAGACTTTTATTGCTGAGTTCTCTCTTCTTTGAGGACTGTACTTGCCCAGAGGAGTGTATCTAAAATTGTGTACTAAGCATTGCAATGGTCACAGTCAAGGGTAGCCAAGCTCCCCTACATGACCTGAACTTCTCTGGAAGCAGAACAAGAATGCAGAGCTGTTCTTTGTCTATCACTGAATACCAGCCTTCCTGTTCTGTCTAGGCAGAATGGACTAGGCTGCTGGAAACGTATAAGCTCTTTGAGTATGGGCCTGAATAAAGAAATAGACTGTGATCAGATATTGATGCAGGGCCTCAGGTTGACAGTGATCAGATATTGATATCAGGGCTTTCAAAGATATTGAAATTCTCCCTTTCTATTTCACTTGAGTATCTTCAACACAGAATGCACAATGCTGCTATAAGATGGCTAATGTTATTAATAATTGTAAATAAATGGGAAAAAGTGGTCAAATCATACCTGAAATCCACAGCAAAGCAAGAATTTGAATCAAGGTGATTTTTTTAGTTTAGTACTCATTCTAGTTAAAAATAATCTCAAAGCTAAAAAGGGTATCATACATAACAGACACATAAAGATCTATTTTTCTTAACATTTTTCTGGTATGAGTTCTCAGTCTCAATACATAGTTTATAAATCACAAACTTCTCATCACAAGCAGCAAAATCTATCCTTTCTCCAAAGGAACTTCACATTTTTCTATAACTGCTTGAATCCACAACATCTATGACTCACATAGGACCTGTTCCGAAGCCACTTGCAGTTATTGAGCTTTTTAGGTCTATAAGGAATAAAGAATGTGTTTGGTTTCTAATTTGACATGTTACACTTCCTCTTTTCAATGGGTACAAACCAATATTCTGGGCTTCTTTGTAGAGTTATAGTAACCTGGTCTTTGGGTACCCTCTAAAAGCCTTAGTGTTTCTTCTCACAAGTAGTCTGTATTTGTTCTTTCCCTGCAGCATTCTTCTTCCACGTGATTTTGACTGTTTCTGTAAAGCTAATGATTTCAGGAAGAACGAGAAGTTGAAAATTAAATAAAATAGAAAAGACAGTGCAATGTGGGAGCTTCAGAACTCTAATTATTTGAATGAGGGAATAGTTAAATCACATAAAATTTTTCAATGTGCTGCTTGAAGACGGTGGTGGGAGGCATATAAATAATATATGTCCAAGTTGCTTTATACCTGTGACAGAAATATTAAATTTCTGAAGCTTGCAGTATAGCTGTCAGTTTATTTCATTTTTGTAGTATCTTATATCTTCCCTATATGTTCATTAATCATAATGCCTGTCAAAATCATTTTTTTAAAGAACAAATATAGGATCTCCAGGAGACAGAACACTGATACTTACTTGGAGGAACTGATATGCAGGAAACTTATCATTTAGTACTGCAGCAAAATGTAATTTCTGATGGTGTAGTTAATCTGTTGATTTTTTTCTTTCATTTTATTATCCAGGGAATTAAATAAGCAAACTGTTTTGTTCTTGAGTAATGTTTACCTGGTTTAAACTCCATCCTCATTCACTATCTGGCTGCTATTTTTCTAAAAATTCCTATTAAGCGGTTATTCTTAGGTAAAAAACCAGGCAGAGAGCTGCTAATGAAGCTTGATATCAAAATAGGTGTGTTTGGAAGGGGAAGAAGAAATTGATAGACTTCTTTAATGAGTTCATTAGGAAATGATTTAACTCCATGACGACTTTTGAAGAAGGGTTATTATTTCTTGCCTGAAAACACACAGTTTCAAAAGGAAAGAAAGCTTTTATGCATGCACAAGGAAAGACTTAACCAGTGTTTTAATTTATTTTCTTGTTAGATATTCTTCTTTGGAAAAAAAAAGATGACTCTTTTTATCTCTAGATGTAATCTTCATTCCAGTCCAAGTTACTCTATGCTTCTATGCTAGATGTAATCTTCATTCCAGTCCAAGCTACTCTATGCTTCCATAGAAGTGTAAGAAGAATCTGTAAGGATTCTATCCTAAGAAAAATGCTTTTAATCATCAAATTTATTTTGTTGTCTCAGTCATTGAGGCAAACAAAGAACCATATACAGCTCTTGAACAGTGAAATCAGTAGAGATGCACAGAATAAAACAAGATAGATTTGTAACCCCTTTGGAAAGACACCCTTAGAAGCATTTAAG
>NW_010582318.1:284215-318658 GCF_000705375.1 Tinamus guttatus | reverse complement strand
TATGTATGCTTGTCAGACAAAATAGTAGGCTAGATTTGCTTATCCCAGCATAGTGGAACTAAGTGCATTTCTCTTTTCACATGTTTTGTTGCAGAGCTCCTTTAGAAAAGAAGTCTTCTTCCAACATATAAGAAAATTGCTTAAATGTGATTTAATGTTATTATTTGAATGTTATTGTTATTCCTTGTTTAGAAAGAGACTTGGCTGACTTTTACAATGATGGAATAAAAAAACAAACAAACATACACTTGCACCATATAGACTTTGTGAGCACCAGTCAGTAAGAATAATTAGTCCTTCATTATTCCGTATATTTAGTTTTAAGATTATGATGCAGGCCTAGAGGGGCAGCAAGTCAGTTGTGAAAGAGACTTGACTTGAAAATCCTTCTCCAGAAGTTGCTTCTCAGTGAACTGACTTTAATTCCATGATATTTCTTTCCTAAGAAATGATTCTCAAAATAATGGTGTCAGATTTGATATGGGCTAGACTTGTGAAAAAGTCTAGGACCTTCGGATATACTTCATTTTAATATATATTCTGGGATGAGACGTGGAATAATGTTTCTCTTGTTAAGTACTTGGAATTAAAAGGTAAATTCTGTTCAGAAGCCCTAGAGTTAACAAAATTAGGATGACTCTTGTCAGGTGCCTTAGAAGATACCCTACTCGAGTGTTCTACTTAACATTTTTTAAAATTTAAGCCTAAGTCTAGGGCTGTTCCTGGAGTGCTGCTGCTCTTCCTCTTGCTCTTAACTGTAGTGACCACTGATTATGAAATATTTTGGCATAAAGTGACTTCAGATATTTTAATATGAAATGAGTTTTATCTATGCTTCTTAATCTTTTCTTTCATACTTTAAGAATCAGATTTTGGTGCAGCTGTAAGGTAGGTGTTATCCTCTAGCACTATCATGGATGTTTTTGAAATGCTGTAGTTAGACTGGTCGTGTGAAAAACATTCGTGAACAGGGAATTGGCACTAATGTATTTGAATTGCAAATTAAAAAAGAGAAACCTAAGCTTGCAAGAGCCAACCAATGTCCTTGGGAGTAAAACTTCCCCTACAAGCTTGCATCTGTTCAGTTTTAATATTTTATTCAGCAAAATAAATCACTACAGTAGAAGACTTCCTGCATATTTTGAGGATGGGAGGCAAAGGGAGAATATTGCTCCAACTTCTCTTGCACAGAGCTCCTCCAGTGTTGGCCAACCTAACCTAAATTGCTGTCTGGAATCTCAAGTGTGGAAAAACGTGTAATGCCACATAGAGTAGCCCCCTGCTATTTTGGTCTCATCTTGTTTGGGAAGGTGTTGACGAGATGCTTCATGAGTCCAGGGCTCTTTTTAGGACTGCAAAGTGGTAGCAGAATCTCTGTAACTTCAGCTAACACTTAACAAGAGGGCATTGAACTGCCGCTGGTGGGCGTGCTTTGGATGTTCCACATGGCTCATAGACAGATGACGGGTTAACATGCTTACATCTCTCTTCTTTTTCCTTTTTTTGGAAAAGGGACTTGATTATACAAAGCTATGTTTTAGTGTTTCACTAAAACTGCTAAAAGCCCATTCTCCAGTGGTAGTTTTAGGAACTATATAAATCAATGACTAGGTAAGAGGTTCTATACAGAATGCAGTTTTATTAACTGTGACCTATGGAAGTTTTTGACATGGCTAAAGTGGCAGAACAGCTCTGGTTTTTGTTTTGACCTCTTTATGTCCATATTACCCATTAATGAAGTAGATAAACCCTAGTAACTGGAAAAAAAAATAAACAGGAGTAGATTTGACAGAAGTGAAAGCAAATAAATTCTGAGAGGTGCCTTCCTTTGGTATGAATGTGAGATGCAGGCTAGGCTTCCACAAATTAAATTCTGTGTTTAATGCAGCTCCACTGCTAGCACAGCTGAGCAGACAGCCGGAGTAGAAACTGCTTTAGCAGTTTGTATTGTGGAAATGGTCTATAAAAACAAAGCATAAGGACTCATCTCTTCTTTGGCATTAGCTTGGGATGTAACTTCCGTGTTGGCCCGGTTCAATTCCCACCCATCTCCAGTGATCTCTGCCTGGAGCTCATTGGCTTTCAGCAGCTATCCTGATTTGTGCTGTCAACTTGGTCAACAGTATAGACTTAATCTGCTTTATTTAAGGTTGGCATTGAAGAGGGATGAAGCTGCTTGGGTTAGCACAGTTCAGGAGCTTTATATTTATCTACTGTGTGTGCCACTAGTCACATCAAATGGGTATGTGCAACATCTTTCATGTCACAGTCACAGATTGAGCTAACCTGGCTTGAGAAGCTCAAGTTGGTAGCTTGAGTCTACTTTCTGCACAGATATAGACTAAAGGAGCTGTTTCAGAGAGCGCCCCAGAGGATTTCTTTCTCCTGTTAGTCAGTCCCACATTCCTTGTAGGCATCTCTGTAGTCTGGGACACTGTATTCACACCTCGTTCATTTGCATCGGTCAGTAGTTGTAACCGGAATGTGTTCGGTTTTGCTGGCCCAAGGCATTTAACCTGGAGCCCTAGTGACTTTTCAGCACATGGTGGGGTCGGTATGACAGCTGATGTCCCAAGTACCCATGTGCACCTGTGAGGTATAGGGCTGAGAGGTATCAGCACTTCTACTGATGACAGAAAATTTACTGCATGTCTGTGGGAACCCTGGCCTCGTTACACACAAAAACTCTACCAATAAAAAAGGAGGTGAGAGAAAAAGTGTGGTCGACCTTTAAACAGGTAACAGGAGGTAATTTCAGTAGTGTTTTCTGGTGGATCCATCTCAGCAGTGGTACCCACAGACGCACTGGGACGTCAGCCCTGTCGCTGCAGAGTCGATCCAGCAGCTTTAACTTGCGCTCCCTGGTTGAGCGGGATCCGAACGGCAGCAGGGGGTTGTTCCTTGACAGCTCGGGCGGTTTTCCTCCCTGGTGGGGAGAAAACACCCTGCACTTTGCTTACTTAGTGCTCTCCTCTCCAGTGTGGTTTGCAAACATCCCTGATAACCATTCCCATATCTACAGCATTACTTCACCCCGATGCCTCCTGTTGCTTCACTGCTATTTTGTGAACTGTGACAGATGTCTGCTAACACGTAACATGACCAAACAGTTTAGGGCAAGAGAAGGAAAGCACATCCAAGGAAAACCACAGGGGAAAATTAGCAGAGGAGAAAATGATTAACCATGCAGGAATACAGTGAGAGTATGTGGTAATTTTCATATGTTGTCTCCCATTACGAGTCCTTGGGATTCTTGGGACTTATTCAATATAAGGGAGTGGGGGGAAGTATGGGGTAATGTTTTCCTTTAGATGTAGTCAGCATTTTTAAATCACTAACCTTTGTGTAGACAAAGTTAGTTGTAATTCCATATTACCTAGATTTGGAGCAGGAAATATTTGCATGTTAGTTTGGCCTCGGCTAATCAAAATGTAATTTGTCCAGTTTACAGTAGATCTTAAACTGTTTGGGTGTTGTAACAGAGTCCAGCTTAGCCTGGAAGGACTTGGAGGAGGCCTTTGTGTTTATGTATTTGCCTAATGCATTTTTATCTTAGCAAGCTTAAAGTAAGAAGACAAGGGGAAATGCTTATTCTTGCACAAAATCTATGTGAAAAACCCTAGCTTTCTTTAGCTGTTCTTTCTTATTTTTGAGCATTTAAACAAGTTTCTGTGAGCTTCTGAAACTTATTAGTCTATAAACTGTATAATCTTTTGTTGTCTCAGTTTCAGAATTAAGAAAACTCTTTGAACCAAACAACCAAGATATTTTGGAAATGAAAAGGTAAAAAAAAAAAGTTTTTGGTTTGTTTAAAGGAGGAAAAAAAAAAGGAATAGCTTGTTTTGTTCCCTCCTCTTAGAAACTTTCTCTGCAAATCTTCAAAGACCCCTGTGTTCACATTTTTCGCATCTTTTTCAGAAAAGAGAGAATAGCTAGGCGCTTAGAAGGGATTGAAAATGATACGCAACCCATGCTTCTACAAAACTGTCCAGGATCAGTCACACACCGCTTGCTAGAAGAAGATACACCGAGATATATGCGTGCAACTGATCCATATAGTCCCCACTTAGGTAAGTAATATATATCAGTCAATCTTGCATTGCTAATTTACTTAATTCACTGTCCCATTACATATGCAATACATAGTGTTTTATAGAGCTGTGGTCAGGTTTGTTTTAATTTATCTTTTAATTCAATCGGACTCTTATTTGAAAAACTCCATTATCTGTATTGTTTTAAAATAATAATTTAATACAATACTTTTAGTGAACTCTAATAACACACTTCTTAATTGCTGCTTTGTGTTTTTGGAGACACAATTGCCAAAAAATCTGTCTATACAATTCACTGTGAACTTTCTGATTCCTACGAAAATAGGAAACAGACACTGTGACTGGTGGGTGGGGTGCTCTACTGGATTTGGAGAGGGACTGGCTCTTATATGCTGCACTTTTGGCAGGAAGATCAAATGAAGAGGAGGAAACTTCAGATTCTTCTGTAGAGAAGCAACCCAGATCATCTAGATATCGAGCAGAAATCACAGGAGGAAGTACAGAGCCTTTGTATAGCACAGGAAACATGGATGCCCAGGGACTGGAGTCAAAAGCAGAAAGAATTGCTAGGTACAAGGCAGAGAGGCGGCGCCAGCTGGCAGAGAAATACGGATTATCTCTTGATTCTGATTTGGATTTCGATTACTCATCCAGATATACAAGAGCAAGGAAAGATCCTGACAGTGTGGAAAGAAAGGGAGTGAAAAGTGAAAGGCAAGATGATGAAAGCAAGGACTGTAGCTCCCTGTATTCCTCCAGGACTGAGACAAAGGAGTCAAAGGGTGTGATTCCCGAATCCAAGGAGTACTCCAGCCATGAAAAGGATGGTCTTCTGAATAAAGAGGAGCTCTCAAAGGAGGAGAGTGGTAAAAAGGCAGAGGATATTAGTGCCATTAGACAGGCTTCTGACCCCTTAGCAACCTTGGATACTTGTCTCTCTTTCTCTGTTCCTGGGCGAGAATCTTCCTCCTATAATGAAGTGCCAATATCACCAAAGCAGCCCCCCAGGGAGACCCGTTCTTCGCCAAAGCAGGCAGCCTCACCAATCCATTTGCAGAATGACCAGCCCCTGCACGGTGACATCAGACAGGGGTAAGTGTGACCATTGTTGCTTATATAGTGCAGTATTTTAACATGCTTACTTTCTGCAGCAGTGTCTATGGTATTTATGAAAAAGCATTACCCTTTATGTCTTTAGTGGCTTTTGGATGTGTCAGACTTGGTTTTTGCTTTGGGTTGGCTGAATCTGTTGACTTAGTATTTCTGATCTGAGTATGTGTATTTTGTATTAAATAAGTGCTTGGATTTCTCTTATATTTACGGGATTTACGCTAAACTTAGGCCCTTTGGGGAGAAAGTTAAATTAAGCTTGAGATATTTGTGTAAACTCGAAATGGGAGTACTTACAGTGCTAAATGTGCCTCTTTTTCCATTGCCTGCTATAGCAACCCTTTAACTTTTTTTCTCTCCTTCTCTATCCTGCAATTGTTTGGGAGGAGGGAAGGTTGCATTGCTGGGTCCAAACAGAGGCAAGTTGTTTTCAAGGAAGAGTTGAATAGCTTCAGGGCAGCTTCTGCCCAAATAAAACAGGGATCTGAGCTTCAAAGCTCAAGTGTTTCATGGGTCAGTTGAAACAATAGTTGATTTACTTTCCTGCTGTGAAAGTGTAAAACCCTTTTGAACTGCAGTGGTTAATCTTCCAGATAACATCAGGGTACATACACAAAAGGGGAGAGGGGAGGGTTAAATTTCCATGCTGAACTTGCAAAACGTAACCTCCCCGTGGTGTGCTAAATTACTTCAGATTTGAGAATAAAATGCAGTAATAGGGTAACCTGATTCCTCGGGCAGGGAAGGGGAATTGTAGTGTAAAAGCAGAGTATCAAAATGTTATGGTAACTGGAAGACTTGACTAAGAACTTTTAAAAGACTTTCTCTTTTAAGGTGTAATTCTTTAATTTCTAAGTGAATATATGAAAAATAATCACTGTAAGTTATGTTAGTGTAGTAGATAAAAATGGTAAAACATAGTGAGCTCTTCATTGTCAAGTGATCTCCAAGTTGCAGAGCGGTGCTGACTGTTTCTGAACAACAAAAATGAGACAGCATAAGCAGAACAGTTTACTCATAACCATAGAAAGAATGAGTTCAGAAACAATTTACTTTGGCTTGGTTTCTTTATCCTTTCCATCATAATTACAAAAATTATTTTTTCATCTGAATGTCGTTAAACAATTACAAGTTTCTTTATTAAATGATATAAACACACCTTAAGCTTTGAATGTGAAAGCAATCTTGCATGTCAAAGCTTAACAATCTGGTAGACTGATCAAATCACCCATTTACAGAGCCTGTAACTTCTGAATTTTCCTTAGCAGCCTTTTTTGTTTTAGTTTATTGAATAAGACACACTGGTGGTAGCTTTTTAATAATTTTGCCGTAGTTTTCTGTTATTCGTGGGACTTTGTGACCCTGGTCACTTTCTTTTACATGGATACTTGGATACTAGCTATCACTGCTTTCTTCCCTGCCTTTTCAAGAAAGCCATCATAGGGAAAATTGAAGATGTTAATTCCAAAGTATATTGGCATCTTTGACCTACTTATCTTTTAGGCTTACAGTTCTGCTACTCCAGTAAGAAAAATATTGATCTCAAGGTCATGCATACAACTGAGAACAGAGTTGCATTGAAATTCCATGAGCTAATATATTCCAGGCTCCAAAAGGCTTGTCTCTGAACCAGCTTTGCCTTAGATACTACAAAATATCACACCTCATCTTCAAATGGCCAATTTGTAGATAAATCTCTCTTGACTAATCCAATTACAGATAGGAAGGGGTATTGGAACAAACTGCAAGGAAGAACTTGAGCAGTTCATGCTTTGTTTTGCAACTCATTTCCTTTGTTTTACAAGGTGAAGGAAGAGACCAAATTTTCAGCCTTTTGCGCTTTAGAGCCAAGAGCATTTTGACTCCGTGAAAAAGAGCTTTGTTTTCTGCACTCTTGTGAAGCCGCCCTAGTGCCTGTTGCGGGGAGGGAAAAGCAGTGACGCCCTGACCCCGCAGCCACGCCGGGGCTGTCACCTCGCGTGCGGCCCTGGGAGAAGCTGCGCGCCCGTCCCCATGGCACAGGGCGCTGACCCCATAGGGAACCACCGCGACTGAACGCTCATTTCCGGGTACGCTCCCCGTCTGAAGAAGTCTTTAAATGGTCCTGTCCTCGCAAAAGAGCTTTCCAAAACTGGTGTCCTAAAGTAATCACAGCTAGCAAGCGTGTCTTTCCAGCGCAGCTCTACAGGCCGTTTAGAGCAGGGCAGTGGCCTTACCCAGGCAATCAGGAGTCTGGCTGTTTCTCTTTAGAGCTGCCACTTCTGGCAATGTCTTTTTCATGATACATGATGCTGGAAAAGTTGGGCTGAAGAGCAGTAACTAAGGAAGGAATGTATTTAACTGGGGCGAAACCTTCCCCCTCCTGCAGGGTGGTGATTCTTCCTTGCTTGCTCTGCAGTAGCTCCGTGCTAACAAATGACAGACTGGGGCAAAAGCAGCAAGAAGAAGTCATAGCATCCCATAAATCGCCAGTTGCATCATTACCAATTTCAGATTCTTTCTGGATGAGAATTGGGTTGGGATCTGGATAAAGCAAGTTTCTCACAGTTGCTGTCTTTCATATCTTTTAAAGAAAACCATCTGCAGTCAGCAAGATGTGATGTAGTTTCTTACAGCCGCCAAGAGCTTAAACTCTTTGGTCTCTTGTTCAGATACCTGTGTAGAAATTAAGTGGTATTTTAAAAACCAAGTTGCCAAAAGGCCCTTCTTATTGTAATCCCAGACAGCTTGCTGTGGTAGGGTGTACTCATGTGTATGATATTCAGAGATTTCTTGGAAACACTTGTCATGGTTTCTGAATGGCAAAGACACCATTTTCTATTTCCATGCCTAAAGTTACTGCTTAAAGTTACTATGTGATAATATCCTATAAGGTAATTTGCACAAGTAAAACACTAGTTAAGACCAGCTTTTAGATGGCTGCCATTTTGAAATCCACATTACAAATGTTGCAAAATTGTTTTTGCTCAGCTTAGCTTTGCTAAGTTCGAATAAGAAAACAACGCAGCTTGCTTTGGAATACATATGAAATCCCTGTGCCTTCAGTCCTAAGAAGATTTAATAATTAATCCTATTATCCATCATTGAGAAGACCAAAAAAAAAAAAAAAAACAGTGCTGAGAAGATACCACTTGACATTGTCTGCATTTCGCTGCTGCAGTGGCTGATTAACTCTGAAGGCAAAACATGGCTTGCATTCTTCTGCCTGCTCCCTCCAAAGGATGAATGGTCAAGTACAAATAACTGCTGCTTGTGCCCACTGTAGAACATGCCAAAGTACACATTAAGAGGCTGGAAGGAAGTTTGCTTGCTTCAAAGCAATTTAAGCTACTGGATCAGCTTCTGTGGAAGGATTTTGTCTCCTGTTTGGTGAATTCCTTCAGGGGCTGTTTGGGAGGAAAATCAAAAGTTGTTTTAGCAGCCACTGGTTGACGTTGTTTGTAACAAATGTGATTTGCTTAAGGTGACAACTGAGAGAGCTCTCAAAATTAGCAGCACATTTTCTGCAAGTAAGTTTGTCTTAAGAATGTTCTTGGGCCCTTTTATGTGGCCTTCCTCAACTGATCTTATTAAAAGCCAGCTAAGAAAGATCAAAGCAAATGATTTGGAGCACAATTCAACTGTTTGGACGTTAATTCTGAAGAGCTCTGTGGTGATGCGAGGAGCCGTTTGCGACCTTGCTGTAGGGAAGGGAGAGCAGCCTGGGCCGCTGTGCGGTTTGTCTGCAAACGTTAGTGTGTCCTGACAGCCAGTGCTTGCAGGCCTAGACATATTTGGCATGATCTGTTCTTGCTGGGGGGCTGTAAATTAAGGTGGGCAGTAGAAATAGTTTTGAGAAAGTATGCAGAGAGAGTCTGCGTACTTCGGTTCCTACGAGCTATTAAAATTTGTTTTTATGGTTTTGTTTGTTTGCTTTTGTTTCTGCTTTGGAGTTAAATTTGAGAAAACCAGATGGAGTTGGGGCATTTTGTCCGTTTCCCAAGTTTCTAGTTTCCCAGTGATCCAGCAACACAGAGCGTGTTTGGGGAGGGGGCTTCCAGCTTCAGCTCTTACAGGCCACAAACAAAAAGAGGTTTGGAAGTAATTCCCTGTGCTATAGAGTCCGTGTCATGTGTGCCCTTGACACCAGCCTGCGATGACAAACCGCTCCAGGATGTTTCTTTTGCCATTTCGCTCTTCAAAATCTGGCCAGGGAACACATGGCAAACTTACCTTTACCAAATATTTCATACTTGGAAAACTTCTAGATATTTGTGGAAATAAACTGGAACTTTGTTTCAGAGTTCATTGCCTTGTCATTTGGTAATATACTATACTTTTATTGTCATGAACAGTTTTCTGTAACTAGTTAAAAAAAATTGTTTTGAAGTGGAGGAGTGGGGTGGAAGAATGGGAGGAAAGAGTTGAGCGTGTATTGACGTCTTCTCAGAAATCACCTGAAGTTCTGTTTTCTGTAGTAGTGCAGGGAAAGCAAAACCTGAGTGGTTCCTTCAGAAAGATTCGGAAGGGGACACACCTTCACTTATCAGCTGGCCCTCCAGGTATCACAAAGTGTAGCTGTGTGGCTAACGGACTATAAGCCTGCCCTGTCTCCCCCTCTTCCCTGGCGTCCTTTAACACTCTGTCTTTTATTTTCCTGTAACAACAGTGAGTTAGAAAGTATTGGTTCTGGTGGCTAAACAACTGTTAAAACTTTTCCAAAGTATCTGTTTTAGTGTGACTTACAATTGTTCTTTTGGTGAAGAAGTATAAATGCCTCTAACTTTTTTTTTTCACAGTTACAGTACTGGTTTTAACTAATTTCTGCAGCTTCTTATCTTCTCACCTTGCACTCTGCAAATGAACAGTTTTCTATACTACCAGCCAGTTATATCTTTGTATTGCCTGTAATTAACAGCTTGACTTCCAAAGGAGACAATGCAAGAGAAGTAAGAATGTAATCTTGAAAACTAAAACAAGATGTTGATCAGAGGTAGAAGCAGACGTGTTTTCCAG
This sequence comes from Tinamus guttatus, assembly GCF_000705375.1. Next base: position 308,501 of record NW_010582318.1, on the reverse strand, counting down.
TTTGATGCCATGTGCCCTTGGCCCATCGTGAAGCCCATCGAGGAGCACGGCAGGGAGGGCTCCCATACAGCAGTGTGAATGTTCTGGAGAACACTTGGTACCCACATAGTCTTTACAGGATCACTTTTGCAAACTGAAGGCCTTTTTCTGTGCCTGTAACTCTGAGAAGTTTCCCTGATAAGTGCAGCAATCCTCAGAGATGAGAAACACCTAATACTAGAAAGGGTGTGTTTCAGATAACTCTGGATATGCTGAATTATCCCTTTAGACATTCATTTACCCTTTTGCTGAATCTTTCTTTTTTATTATTATTATTTTTTATATAATGTAGGCCTAAGGTCTGTTGGCAGCAAGCCTAGCATTGCATGTGCTTTGAGCTGGATTACTTGTTTTCCACTGAATAACTAGTTTTGTATTTGAGTTTCTGCCCTTTCTCGGTGTTTTTGATTCCCGTTTGGGAGGGGAGAAAGTAAAGGATTTTCATTTTTAATATTATGTATTATGATATTTGCAAATGCTTGCCCTGTAAGCTGTCTGAACTCTTCACGTGGCTTTAAAATCACGCTAGAGAGCTTACGTCCAGGTCTAATATAGACCAAAGGCTGCCCCCAGGTGCACGTGCTTGACTTCTGCTAGTGGGGTATGTAAAGGTGGGGTATGGCTCTGTATTTTGCATGCATGTTAGGTTCAGAAGGGCTTCTAGAAAATACACTGAAGTAAAGTAGCTTTTTTTGAACATTTCCGTAAGTTTTGCATGTTAGAATGTACTGAAACATTGAAAACAAAAAATCTTTTTCCCCTTTAGCCTGCTAAGCAGCAACAGCCATCTCATAGTTTCACTCAGAAGCTTTAAGGCTTGCATGTCCAGCCTTCTTCCTCACTTTGTAAAACAGGTTACTCTGCAGTGACATTTTAGATTTATCTGTGTGTGTGTGTGTGTATCATGTAAAACAAGTGAAAATAAATCTCTGGGGGGGGAAAAAAAAAACAGAACACTTGAAGAGCTAGGTGGAGATAACAAAATGTTTTCTAATCCCCTTCTCGCTCCTTCCCTCAAACATTGAGATGAATCTGACTGATTTTGAGAGACCCTCAAAAATGTTAATACCTGATCATGAACTGTCATTACCCTACACTTTACTATAAGCAGACGTTTTTGTTTAGCTTTGTTGTTGTCTGAGGCTATGGGTATGTGCTGTTTGACACCCAGCATGACCTAACAGGGTGCTGTGCATCTCCCCGGCTTGCTCAGTTACCTTCACAGGGGTCCCTGCATGTTCAAGGGCCTGCGAATGACTTAAATGTTTTTGAGCTGTGTTACGTCTACAGTTTTGGAGAGGAGGGTGGGAAGGAGGAAGGGGTGGCATCAGAATATTGATTGCTTTTTATTTTAATATGATTTTGCTGTCTGTACCCACAATAGGTGTCTGTGTTCCTTCCCAAATCGGGTATTGCTGTTCACAGCTTTAATCCTTTTTCTTTCTTAAAGAGTAAAAGTTAGAGAGAAACTGGTGAAAGAGGAAAGTGCTCGTGGAAGCCCTGAACTTGTCTCAGACACACTATCTCAGAGAAAATCCCATCCCGCGCCAGCTCACTACATGCCTCTTCAGACAGAAACATCTACCTTTGATAGGGGCGTAAATCAGCCCATCAGTTCAGTCCGCCAACCGATACACGGCTATATTCAGCCTGCTGGCGTTGCTCACACAGCTCAGCTGATGGCAACAGAAGAACCAGAAAACATCTCTGTTAGCAGGCTGCTCCTACCAGATGCTGCCAGCCTCCTCCCAAAACCCTCAGCAGCCGCTGCATCGCAGAGTGAAAAGAGAGAGGCACGAGATCGTGGAGCGAAGCCCAGTGAAGAAAACTTCTTGGAGGGTGAACAGGCCTCCAAAGGCCGAAGACCACTTTTGCCGTCTGAGATTCGCAAGCAAGGGAAGAGCCAGGAAGGAGGTCTCTTTGGAGGAGATCTGGATGCCCCTGTGGGGAGTTCCTCTTTCACAAGCAAGCCAAAGGGTAACGCAGAAGGTCAGAGAGAGCTCGAGTGCCTTAAGAGACAGGTTCCTGAGCAGCAGGCTAAGCCCCTTGAGAACATAGAAAGGAGTGAAGCGGTTATGTACATCCAGAGTGGGGCTGTGTCGCAGGCCGCCAAGGCGAAAGGTCCCGCTCGGAAAGTGTCAACAGCAAAGCACAAAGTCCTGACTCGCTCGATGTCTGACTATACTGTGCCTTCTAAGCTCGAGGCTTTTAAAACTAAGGAATTTGGTACAAGAAAGGAGGCAGAGTTTCAGAGCGCGGAAGCGAATGCACCAAATGGTGAGATTGGCATGGTTGACACAAAAGTCTCTGTTGCCCAGCTCCGTAATGTCTTCCTGGAGACTGCCAATGCCAACAAGAAAACGGATCTGTAGGTGACATTTCAAACGTTTTTGTGTGACACTTGCACGTCCTTAGCGAAATGACACACACTCAACATCAGTTGTGTTCGGCACTTAAGCACACAGCTTAGCTCTCACCAGTGTGTATTGGAGGCTGAGTTGGTTTGAATCCCGCTTTGTGCTTCCGCTTGCTGGTGCAGGATGCGATGCGGGGTAGCTGGAATGGCTACGTCTGTGCATGGTACCGGAGGAGCATGCAGAGTGGTCTGTAGTGAATTGTTTAGATGCTTACATCTATGCTTTACTTCTCTTCTATTTTTCTTTCCTATGCCATTTCTATCGTGGTTTAAAAGAGAATCTCGGTTTGAGATGTCAACATCAGGTAGCGCTTTGTCTGCCAACGCTGACCGTGAGAGAGGGCCACGAAGGCCGAGGCGCTATTTTACTCCTGGTGAAAATAGAAAGACTTCTGAGAGATTTAAAACTCAGCCTATAACATCAGCAGAACGAAAGGAGACAGATAGGTAGGCATGTCTGTAGCTTTGTGTAGCATTCTGGGGCAGGTAAATATGAACAGTTTGTAAAAATAATTTTATCACTTGATAGCTAAAGCACTTCACAAGGTTACTGTTTCACTTTATAAAAAACATATAATTATTTTTAGGCTTAAATTCCAAATAAATTGGGTGTGCAGTTTTTTATTAAAAAAAGTAGCCAGTTTGTTGTTAATGCCCCACTCCACACCTCCCCCTGTAATGAAAAGTGGTAAACAGTAAATCATCATAAACGATTATAGCTGTTTTGGTTCTTTCTGATCATTAATGCTTTTGTCTCTTTTTATATAAAAGATTCCTTTCCATTTACTCTGCTTTATCATTTACTTTTTCTGTAAACAACCAAAATAACACATTTTATTTTAAAAGAGCGGACAGCAAATCTTAGACTTCTGCAAGGTGACCTGGAAATCATTTTCCTTTATTTAAGTTTGGCTGCAATTGCTTGCCTTTCTGCTTTATTAAAGAATGTCATAAGTAGAAACTGTTGAAACTTGAAAAATAGACATGTTTTTTCTATTCTGAAAAATTTTGAGGTCTTGATACGTCAGATGCAGTTTGAATCTCATTTTTGCTGTCCCATTTCCAACTAACTTCTTTTTGTTTGATAATTTTTCACTAGGTCAATTTTTAGTCCAGAAATGCCAACTGCTGAAGGTATGTTGCTACACTCTTTTTTACAAAGGAAATGAGAGTGAATTTGTGTTTTTTATGAAGAAATGCTTACTTATGCAAATAAAGTTTGCTAGAAAATCAGTATCAATACCTATGGCAGTTGAAGTACAGCTCCTCCTTGCTCTATGCCTATTACAGACTTAAATTTAAGTTCTGTTTAATTCTGTTGTCACTTCCTCACTACTTGGTGAGGAAAGGGCAGGGGGAAATTGATAGTCTTTAGCATGTTTTTATCTGATTTAGACTGTTGATGAGCTAACTGATGATAAAATACACATTTTAATCCAAGACAAATGGTTAAAAAGCCTTTACAGTAATGGGAAGCTGATATTGGCCAAGTGTTTTCTAGCTGAGAAAGTTGCAAGGTATTGCCTATTAAATTATATAAATTATTCCACCATTTACTGCTTTTCTTCTTTTCACTCATGGCAAGTCTGGCACAAATTAAGCAGCTAATCTCGTGAGCAGCTAAATTTAGACTTTTATGCCTTGTGCTATTTGAAAGCTGATATTCTCTGCAGCTTTGAGATGCTGGTTCTTACATTGAGGGGATGCTGATTTCAGCTGCTAAGCATACCAGCAGAGCCTTTGAAAAACAAGGAAACAAGCTGATAATCAGCATAACAACTCTGAGGAGAGATTGTCTTGTCTGTTCAAATGGTAGAAAATAAATGTTATAGTCAGCAGGATGATTGCTACATCTTAGGATAGTGGTTGGTCTTTCAGTATACAAATATTTTCTTAGTCTGTTTGGTATCATAGACCAGTATAAGAAATTTGCTGATTTATAAGATTCAACCTTTTTTAATTTTTTTTTCTCCCTCTCCCATCCTTGAAGATGAAGAAAAAATGGATGATCGAGCCAAGCTTAGCGTAGCTGCGAAGAGGCTGCTTTTTAGAGTAAGTTTTCCTTAGTAGAAGGAAATGTTGGTTAAATGTTGCATAAACAAAAGACTGAGGAACCCTAAGTGCATTAGAATGAAGATTAATGCAGTTAGTCAAGTCCAAGTAACTTAACTTCATTTCTCCTGTCAAGACAGTAGACCTGTTGCTTTAAAGTATTTTTTTTGAAACTATGATTCGTGCAGTTCAGATGTGTAGCTATTTTTAACTCCATGGTACTTACTGTGCAATTATATCCTGCTTCTAATTCAGAGGTGGACATTCAGGAAATTTGATACTTTGCATCCAAGAAAAATGAAAAAAAAATACTGTTTTAGTAACTTTTCTTCCAGGGTTTTAATTATGACATATGTGCTCTTAGGAAATGGAAAAATCATTTGATGCAAAAAGTATTCCTAAACCACCTGCAAGGAATTCAGCAGTGGAGAGAAGGCTGCGGCGTTTGCAGGACAGATCTCACACGCAACCAATTACCAGTGAGGAAGTGGTCATTGCAGCTACGTAAGTCGTCTTTATGCTCCAACTCTCATTCCTAGTTTTAAATATGGGAATAAGCTGGTGTTTTGTTTTGTTGCTTTATATGTAGTGTTTACAACTTGGTATCAAGGAAGAAGTTTATTCTTAAGGGCTGCCTTTCTTTAGAACTACAGGAGAAGCTGTATTGTAATTCCTTTCCAGAAGTAAAAGGATCAGTAAAGGATAAATTGTATGAACTGTAATCTGGTGGAAAGTTTGTGGAGCTGTAGTTAGGAAAAGGGATTAATTGTCATATAGGCTTGTATCTCAAGAGAAGAAGATATTTTACATTGAGAAAATCTATATAATTTGTTGTGAAACATTTGTATTGAGGAAAACCTTTTAAACTCTGAGGTCTCCAGTGGATTTTTGATAATTCATTTCTTTGCTCATATATCATCATTTTTCTGTGAGGGAAAGAAATATAAAAGTAAATAATTGTTAGGAAAAATAAAACAAGCATGTTCACCTACTCATTTGCTAAATGGTGGTTTATGTTGTGTGTAACAAGCAACCTTAAGAGATGACCCATTTGCTCCTCTAGATTTTAAGTTCTTTCAAAGTATTTTAAGTTATTTTGCAAAGTTCACGGCAGATAACTCAGTTAATTATAAATCATTGCTTTTTTTGTTTTGTTTTTGGTCTTTTCTGTAGTTAACCCTTAATGTATTGCTTTTCTTAATGCTTTTTTCTTCTCTCTCCCTGTGAATTTTCCCTCCCTTGGCAATTCTTTAAAGTGAAACTACCCCTGCTTCACGTTCTGTGAATACCCACACAGTAGTGACCAGAGTACCTAGTCCCACTGTAGTTAAGAGCACTGTACAACCTACCAGGTACTGGGCGGGAGAAACATGCATGTTACGTGGAGCACCAGATTCCTCGGTAGCAGATGCGTCTTTAAAATCCTGAATGCCTTTTCAATGTGTCAAGTTGTTACTCGTTTCAAGAACATTTAAAACATATTTGTCAACTTCATTTATGTCTGCATGATAAATCATTACAGCTGTTTGTTGTCAAGCATCTGATTTAGGACGTTTCTAACCACACTTAACTCTTCTAGATCATATTCTTCTATGTGAAAGACGTGAGCTTGCATGTGAGCAACCCTAGCAGAACCCTCTTTGCTCTTGTATTTTTTTTATTTTAATAAAGTAATGTCATCTTGACATAAAAACACCAAAGCTGGGTGCTTGATTTCACAAGCAGTACATATCCTCTTTGTCTGTCTCTACATATTTTTTTAGCTTACAAAATTAAAGGAAAGATAAGAAATTGCACCACCTGTAGGTAAAAACGCAGAATACTGTTGCCTTTTCTGAATGAGAGCAAATTTTAGCAAAGAACATGTCAGGAAAAAGAAAAGAATACTAATTCCAGAAATGTGGCTGAATTTAGCTAGAGTTGAATAAAATATATTTTTGTAGAGACAAATGCAGTTACAGCTTTTATGAATGAATGTGTCTGCCTTCAGCATTGGTCAAATTATTTTCAAAATTAATGCTATGTATTTCAATTGTTTCTTTGTTGTTGTTGAGTTACCAAACTCAACCAAGTAACACAAGTGACCCTGAATTCTGTTCCATTTTAAATTATAAGGGGAATTACAACTTACGCTAACTTAAAAGCAGTGCTAACTTGCAATACAAATCCATCTTTTATTGTTCTTATTGTATATGCTCCATCAATTATTTCTAATAATTTGAATTTTATGCAAATTCCACTGTAGCATAAGTGTTGGTTCTACAGGAGGCATCTTAAACATGTCTCTGTAGCTCTGTATTCTGTATAAAGTGATTGGTCTGAAATGTTTGTCTTCAATCTTGAGTTCCCCTTTCAAAAGTGATGTGTCCTAATCAGATGAATTTCTGAATGAAAATTTAACTTTCTTTAAATCTTCAGCTGTTGAATTCATCATGCCAATGTTGAACCACGGCATAACCACTTAAGCTGCTATATTACATTGGCTATCGTTATGCTTCATGCGCAGTTCTTCTGCCTCTATCAAGCTGAAATTAAAGAAGCTGTCATGAATTTGTTTTTTTTTAAAAAAAAAAAAAAAAAAACTCATTTCCAGTTCTCTTTCTCCAGCCTGCAGGCATCAACACACCAAAAAATTTTAGCTAAAGAAGAGATAAGAGCAGCCAAAGAAGCAATGGGTCAAGATCAGTCTGATGAACCAGACTCTTCCACCTTAAGTTTGGCAGAAAAAATGGCTTTGTTTAACAAACTGTCTCAACCAGTGTCCAGGGCCATCTCCACTAGGAGCCGAGGAGACATTAGGCACAGGAGAATGAATGCTCGTTACCAGACTCAGCCCGTCACTCTTGGAGAAGTTGAGCAGGTAGGTGTAATCTTAGATCTACTCCATTTATTTTATTCTAATGGAGAAAATATTTTCAGCGTAAAAGGCCATACCAGCTGGCCTTTCCTTTGCCTGAGCTGCATACTGGGGTCATGACACTCACAGGAAAAAGCTTGTCAGGAAGTTCTCTTCTGACATTGAGGAATAACATCCTCTACCTTTTTAAGTAGTTTAAGGTTTATTGTCTTCCTGATGTTGTACCTTTCATAGTGCCTGTTGCTTCCTATGATCTACAGCATGTCTTCTAAATGAAATTTCCTAACCAAAAGGATAAAAGTGGTGACACACATTGTGATTATCAATACTTTGGGGGAATTTTGGAACTTTGCCATGTGCATCTTTATGATAGTTTCCTGAAAGCATTGTATATTTCTGTTATTAATCAGGACTTTATTCTGTCACTTTCTTCCAGAAGGGGACATGAAAACCACTTTTTCAAAAGCAGAATTTCTTGTGAATTTCTGAAATTCACAGTTGAAATGGTTTGGTTTGTACAGTGGAGTTGATCTTCCTTTCCCATTCTGTAATCCTCCATGTTATTGGAACTGCAAAGAAATGCTTTTTAGTGAAGTTCAAGCACAACACGGGCAAGCAGTGGTCTTTCAAAGCTGACGCTTACAACAGCACGAACATTGGTCCCATAGTATTGCAACTTTAAAGGGGAAATTAATAGTGAAACACATTTCCAGTTCATGTTCTATTTCAAGTGGTTGGGTCAATGTGTTAGGACACTCCTACGCTTCTCTTACCGTATGCTTCATTCATGATAATTCATTTTCCGTGCAGTAGTAGAATGTGTAAGAAGGCAGGATTGTTTTGATATTGGTGCAAAGATGCACAGATATATAATTCTACTTAATTTGCATAAGCCTGAAGTAGTAGTAAATGTTGGACATCTTTATCTTGATGAGACTTCAAGAATCTCATTTCCATTCATTTTCCAAGTGCCATCTGCTGTTGTAGTCTAGAGTCTATAACAGTTGGGCCACTGGCTTGTTTTGGGGCCAGGAAAACAATCAACAGGAATGTGTAGAAGCAGATGGGAGAGAAGCCAGTGATAAACACATTAGTCTGTCAGGTTTTTGCTGGATAAACTTGCACTTCAAGCAAGCACACACAGAGGAAGCAGGAGTTATCGCTTCTTTCTGAGCTGGCGAAAGAGCCACCTCTGAACAGAGTTGTCAAAGTAGATTGCTAGGGATGTGTTACCAAAGTGAATAATTGCAAATGTAAATATCTGCTAATAAAGCTAAAATGTTCTTACTGATCTCCTCTACATCTCTAATTCTGCTAGATGCGATGGAACAAGAATAAACTGGTAACTATTTCCTTTATCTTTCTCTGGAATCTTTGAGCTAGTGCAATAGTTTTGGTCTGCTTTCCATTCTGTTTAACACAAACTGTTTTGTTTGTGTTTTATGGAATTTGCATGTGCATCTTTGGTTTACAGTTGATTTGCTCCTACTTTTGGGAGCAAAATTTTGAGTCGTTTGTTGCTCTTGCATGCTGTTCACTATCCCTGCAGTTTAAGAAAACCAAGAAACAATCTAAATATGAAGGCATGCTTGGCAGTCCCCTACACAGCATTTCTTCTCTTTATTTCTTCTATATTTCAGAATTTGGAATTTGGAATTTTTTGTTAGAAGAGTAAAAAATGATTCATCTTCTATAGAAGCCACCAAAGCAAATTTGATTTTTTTTTAAAATGCTGCTTAAAATTTAAATCCCGTGCGTGGCTCAGAGATGCATGAGGCAGCCAATGTTTGATATTCGGAAAGCTGAAGGTCCTGTGTGAAGGCGATTGATGTGACCAGACTGTTGTGACGGCCTCGCCTGTGCACAGTAGCACAGAGCAGAGGTTCTCTGTGGTGCTGAGCGAGCTCCCCCCTGGAAGCTGCGTGCCCATGTCAGAGCAGGGCTGTGCAGTGAAGGCGATTGATGTGACCAGACTGTCGTGACGGCCTCGCCTGTGCACGGTAGCACAGAGCAGAGGTTCTCTGGGGTGCTGAGCGAGCTCCCCCTGGAAGCTGCGTGCCCGTGTCGGAGCAGGGCTGTGCTAAAGCTAATTAGCCCTGCTGAGCTGCAGAGTTGATGAGCCTGGGCACGCGGCCTGTCGCCCTGCGCCTGGAACCCCAGCTAATTCCTGTGCCCGATGCTGTGCGCTACCGTGTCGGCACGAGGCCGTGCACAGAGTTTGGCACGAGGTCGGACAGCACGCGTTCACGCTACACGCGCATCCTCTGTGACTAAAGATGCCCCTGGCCCTGTGTGGTTGTTTCTTCCTTGGGTGCAACTGCTCAATCTGCCACCGAATCACGGGGGCATTGCTTGACACCCTCATCTCTTCCTGGTGTGTGTTTATGGAGCACTCTTCGAATAGAAGCACATCTCGTGCCCTGAAGGGCTTATGTGATAGACAACAGCCTGGGGGAACTGATGATTTCCAAATTCAAGTTTGTTGTTGTTCGCAGGTGCAAAACGAAAGTGGAAAACTCGCTCCGCTGCCGGCTGCGGTCGTGACGTCCGTTTCGACAATGGCCTCCGCGGCCTCTGCGCTGTACACGGGGGAGCTGCACGCGAAGGCGGCGGGCGACGGCAGCGCTGCCCCGAGGGCTGAGCCGAGATTCCACCCCGCAGCAGAAAACACGGACTGGGCAGGGAAGCGCGCGCCCAGGGCGGAGCAGTGGCAGCCCTCGATGGAAGCGCTAGAAAGCAAAAGAGCCTCAAAGAAGCACGAAGAGGAGAGAAAGAGGTTTCTAGCACGTGAAGCTAATGAAATTGCAAAGTACAGCTCCTTTGAGGAGGAAACCACACATCCTGTTCCTGAAAAAACAGGGGACTACCATAAAGAGACAGCGTACAGCTTCCTGAGGAAGGGCAGTATGGAGCTGTTTAATCCACAAGCATTTTTCCAGCCTCTGGAGCAGAAGGAATTTGATACAAGCATGCAGGGTAAGTGGGAAGTCAAAGAAGAATATTCCTTTGAAGAAAAGATGGATTGGGAGGAAGACTGTTATGAAAAGGAAGACTTTGCAAAGAGATGCAGATCTGCTTTTAGTGTCTTTTTAGCCATCAGCAGTGATCTTTCTAGTCTCAAGCACCTTGGTGTTTCAAGTGTTATCAAGACTGAATACTCTTTCTTTAATGCTGTTTATAGGTAGAGATACATGTGTAGAATCTTCAAGTTTGCAAATAATTTTTGGCGACCACTATATTTTCTCTTTAGTGTTGTGACAAAATTTAAACCATTCTCAAAGCAGTTTTTTTCTATACCCACAGCATCTTCAAATTTAGATGAAGTAAACCTGGACACTTTTATTTAAAGGGCTCTGGAAGTAATCTTAGTGATTGTGTGGTAACTAAGTTCTAACTAAGAAAGAACTTAGTTCTAAACAAATAAAACCTTACATTCTGTTGAGTTTGCAATGTCAGGATACAGGACCAGACTACCCTATGGTGCTAGAAACATTTGTGATGTTGTTCTCTGTAACTAATTTATGTTGAGGTTAAGTTGTCTCAGAAAAGCAGCAGGGGGAAGATACAGATCAGTCTGTATTTCTCCAAAGCTGTGTGTATTCTACCAAATTAAAATTCTGTGACTGTGAGGAGGCAGAGACAGGTATAAAATAGGAGCAGTTGTGTGCGATGCCTGTGTTATCATAAAACTTCAGAAAGAAAAATGAAGGAAGTCTGTATTCCCTTAAGGATAACACTAATGTTGAGCTTATCTTTCATCAAGGCACATTTTTCTCCATTTTTATTGCTGCCTTTAAAAATATTTAAATAAATAAAACCTCTTAGAAAATAAGAACCATATTAAAGTGTTAAATATTCCGCTAATGGGCTATTTATGCATTAAGCTGCTTTATGTACAAGCTGATTTCTCTTCTAAATTTTGTATCTGCTTCTCTTCCCTTACTTTTTGGTCACCTCTGTTTTTCTTCCGTCTATTCATTTTCCTGTTGTGATGACAGGAGGAGGAGTTTGTGCCTGCTTTATATGAAGCTTGGAATTTTGTACTGAACGTGATCCCTCTGCTTCATGTGAACTTCAGCCAGAAAAACAGCCTGTCTTTTCAGTGGATAATATTGAATGATCCATCTTTGTACTGTAGCTCAGCCAGAAAGTTTTCATCTGTTAGGATAGTATGTGATTTGAATGTTTAAATAACAGATTTGCTTCTTCGAAGCTAGCAATGTAAAAATATGCTTGATTATAGCAATGAGTATTATTTCCTCACTTTTCTTTTGAATGGACAGATCATGTTGAGTCTACTTCTGAGCTCACCAGCACATCAGCATTGAGGACGGTTTCACACACTGCCCCTGGGGGATCTTCTAGACTGCAGGAGCTCTCTGAGCAATTGGAAGGAAACTTTTATAAGAATCCCTGTGAGATATTTTCTGTTGAAGAGAACAAAGTGCAAGCAACTGAGGACGTCCTTGATAATTCCAGCAAAACGATGTCAATTAAGGAGAGGTAATTAGATTTCACTTTTTTGAAATGATCTCTATAAATACACCTAGAGTGATGGTATAAAAAGGAGCTTTAAATCTCTTTCTGAAAAAGCTGAGTAGAGATCATTAGACTTTATTAGATGTCAAATACTAACGGCAGAAACATGCAGCTAATCCGTCTGACATGCTTACAAGGCAGATGGTGAATGAGTATTACTGTTCAAAGGAATGTGGTAATCTGATTTTGAAAGAGCCACTTGAATAACCAATAAGTGGCTCAGAAAATGAAAGTAGTAAAAATACATATTATAGTTACATTTGCACTAATATACTTAATAAGCTTCCTCAGGCTCTGTTTTCAATTACAACGGTTATAATGTGATTTCTTTTGTTTTTAATAGCTGCAATTCTCTACTGAGAGTAGTCTCTTTAATAAGGTCAATACAGGGACTTTAGGGATTGACTCCGTGATGTTTCCCACTTCACTTTAGAAATATGTTTGCCATTTTGACTTCTGAAAAATTACTGCATATGTTTCAAAAGGTAATGAGATGGACACATTTGTAGAAGTGTTAGAATTATTTTTTTCCAAACCAAGATCATTCTAATTGGAAATAAACCCTGTGTTCTGTGCTTGGGCAGACAGTAGCATTCATGGTTGAACATGACAGCAATAGCTGCTGCTTGTGAAAGTCATTCTAATTTAAATTAAACTTTGAGAGCAAAAACTCAGGCCCAAACTACAAGGGGATCAGTAAGCAGGATTATGGTCACTCACTTCAGTTTGACACATGGGCCTAATCTTACTTCAGTTTTTCACCATTTGAGTTAGAATTGATAAGTAAAAGTGGCTGTTTGCTTAAACTTTCACTGTGTGAAAACATTCTGCAAATATCACTAGATTGTTGCGATACTAGGAACTGCAATCCACTTTTTTAAAGAAGATTCCATAGCATTGTTCTTAAATTCCTTATGTATTTGAAGGACACATGAGTTATCCTCATAACATCCTTCTGCTTCCTTTTCTCCCTTCTAGAAAAGAGAGAACAGAAGGGCAGGGTTGCAGCTCGCACAGCTACACAGACCTTCCCATTTTGAAGGTTCTACTTATATTTTTCAGCTTACTTGTTTGTTCATTTTGAGGCTACCTTTTTTGTCTTCTGTAAATATGTCAAATGGTTGGACAAGTAAGACTTAAGTCCAGTAACTTCTGCACGGAGTGGTAAATGATCTGTCTTCCTTGATTCTGGTGGGGAAAAAGAGGTTAGGGCTAAGGGGAGATCCAAGCATTAGCAACTGTCTCAGTCCAAAATTTAATGCTTCAATTCAGTTGGTCTCTTGAACTAATTTTAAAGACTGTCCATCACACTGACAGTCTGGAATCACTCTATTTAGGCCTCCGAGACTGTCTAGTCAGTCCCAAAGCCAACACAGGAAAATGCCTATACTCTTGTCAGGAATTTGGAAGTTCTGATTCCACAAACACCTTAAATGGCAGAGCTGGTATCAAAACGTGTTAGTCTTCCATAACACCACAGTGGTCTACTTCTTGCCCCAGAATTCAAAAAGAAAAAAAAAAAAGGAAAGAAAAAAAATGCCTACAACCAGTCATTTTCTTTTGCTTAGCTATAGCTGATGCCAAGTATTCATAAACCTCAAAGAACATTTCTGCTAAAGATTAACTATTACACTTTGGAGTTCCTTTTTTCCTTTTACATTCACTAACTTCATCTTCCCATCCAGTGGATTTTGCTGGCTCTGTCAGGCATTCTTTCACCTTCCAGAGGAACAGCTTTTCCACAGATGTAATGATACTCGGGCAGGATACACACATGCTGGTCTAGATGAAAGTGTTTCTCCACAAAGACCTACAGCAATACGATCCTTGCGGAGTGAGTGCAGACCTGCTATCCTCAGAATTACCTGCATTACATGGAAGAATGGAAATCATGATCTTCAAGGAAGATAACCAAATATTATTTAAGCTTGCTGTCGCAGGCTAAATACTAGCTCTGTATTCTCATCTGGTAAAAATGTTCCACTTAACTCTTATTAGTTGAAAGTACAAGAAAGGGTAGAATATTTAAAACTTGGTAGTGAATGGAAGCTGCTTTAACCCTTGCTTCAGTTAGCAGATGTCCTGTCTTCTGCAAGTATGTAGTGTGGAAGTGACGGGGAGCAAAGGCTCCTACTTCTGAATAGTTTTATATATATTATCTAACTATATAGATAGATATCTAGTTAGATAATATTGCCAATCCACAGATGTGTTACATATCAGTGGTGGAAGCCAGACAAAGCAGGAGTCTGGCCAAGTCCTTCAGGAAGAGAGACCTATTGGAGGGCTTTGTGGAGAGCTGCTTGTGTGTGACTGCCCCTTTCTGCACCCTCATGGAGAGCCAAGGCGCTGGCAGGCCCCACCATGTGCTCCTGTTGGCAAGTCAGCCTACGGCATGGCCACCACTGTCAGCAGCTGCAGACACCTCTCCTAACTGGGGGACCTCCAACCTTTGCTCATCAGAAGGAGACCAGCCTAAGCTATTGGTTTTCAGCCTCTTCTCATACATGGATGCCAGAATGAGACTTTCTGGTATAGGCAAGGCCCTGGTATAGTGGATTTATGCACTCTGACAGTAGACGTCCTTTCTGTACTTACTTTGCTTAGTTGGCCTCCAAGATTTATGAGGGACCTCTGAAAGCACCTGGCCGTGGCGAGCGTGTGAAAGCCAGGCCTGTGGCCAGGTTAACATGTTTCAAGGATAACACTAGCAGTTAAGGTATTGCAATATTGCCACAGAAGAGAGGTTTGTCACTTCTGTCACTTTTCCTGTCTGGATTCTTGCCAAAGCCTTTCAAGCAACACTCCTAGTTTAAGCAAAATCATTGTTGAACTTGTGCTTATATTTCATTAATCCAACCTTTTGCTTCTGCTATGAAGGTTTTTTACTATCCTGATGCTTCTGGAATTGTGATCATTCTATCTCAGCAACAGATGAAAAAAAGTCTTAAGAGCAAGCTGACCCAGATGGACAGAGATACAAAAAGCTTTTTCTAGAAAAGACTAAAAGTAATTTTTCAGATGAAGAAAAAAGGAAGTTCTAGAGGCAAGGGAGAAAGCAGTATGAATAGAACTGCAAAAGTGAATAATGAATGATTATTCATTATATATCAGAGGAGGAAAACTAGAGGTATGCAATGAAATGAGTAGACAGTAGGCCTTAGATACAAGGGTTACTTGTCATATTTTTGCATATTTTTCTGGAGAATCAACTACTGTTCAAATTAACCTACCAAGCTGGTGGGCTGCCTGCAAGAATCCATTCAGCAGTTCTTGCATCTTTACTTATGCAAGGGGAGGCAGACCTCCAATTGCTGCCAAGTTAGAGCAGTTTGAAGCATTTCCAAGGTTTAAAATTATGTGTTGCTTTAGATTTAAACAGCAGAGAAGTTTTCAGTTGTGTACTGGACATATGTGGCTTTTTAAGGAGCAATTTCACCACTCGACACAGCAGATGTGTGGTCTTGTTCTATGAGGGAGCTGATTTGTTAGACATATAAGTGAGGAATGCAGAATTAGTGTGAATCCAACCTTATAACAGAGTAGAAAACAATGTCCTCAGTGAGATAGAAGCAGTCTTAGAATTATAATTTTTTCCTAAGCAGGAAAATCATGATTGTTGCATTGAGGTTTTTTTTGTTTGTCTACATCATTCCTTTTTTTTTTTTTTTTTTCCTTTTTTCTGTTCATATGACTGCCAGTTGGTCATCCCTGAATGTGCCCATGTGGTTGCGGGAAGCAGCTGACTGAAACTTGGTTTCTGGCTAGATCTGTGCAGTCTTAGTTTTTTTCTCCTTGTCATTTCAGGACAAGACTTGGTATGAGGATATCAGGAATCGCATCTCTAACAAACCTCTATATCTTGTGGTTGGAATAGGTTACCAATTCTTTAAATACTGAACCTGTTCAACCTTTAATAGGGATAAGAGTTTTGCATAGTCTTTACCATAATGCTTTAAATAAATTTTATTGCATAGCTTTTTCCTTAATTTTTATTCTACTTGAATTGCTAGTGGAGCAGTGCTAATGTTTGCACAAGTACTACAGATACACATTTTATGGAATACTCAATTTCTGAAAGCTAGGAAATTCATATGGATATGAGTGTCCGAGGAATTAAATTGCAGGCCATGTATCTGTGCTCCTTGTATTCCTTGCTGATTCCCCTCAGTCCAGAGCTATTCAACTCAAGGTTTGTACGGACACATAGGTTTTATTTCCAACAGAATTCATATCTGAACTAGTCCTCCTAAATGTTTTATAGTCAACAGAAGAGTGACTTGTGTTTGTTGCATTGTATCCTAGATTCCCTTGACTATACTCACAATTTCCACTACCTGTCTTAAATCTAGATGCTTTTTTTTATCGGATGTTTCCCACTCAGTATGTTCAGTAAAGCCATGGTGTTTGTGAAACTTATACACATATGAAATTTAAATAGCTGTAGTAAGTGTTAGTTCCTAAAATTTACTAATATTTTCTATTGAAATGACAAAGATAGCTTTTGAGAATAATGTTAGAAGTACAATATTGAAAGCCACACGGTTGGCATGTTTTTTCTTCTAGGTTGGCATTGTTGAAGAAGAGTGGTGAAGAAGATTGGAAGAGCAGGCTGAGCAAAAAGCAGGAGTATGCAAAAGTGTCTGTCACAGATCGTACTGCACAGATGCAGGAAGTTGAACAGCTGTTGAAGAAGAAGGTAATTCTATCCTTCTTAAGCAAAAAAAAAAAAAAAAGGGAAAAAAAAACCTGCTTGAAACACTACAACTTTGAAAATGCATCCAACTAGACAGGCATGCCTAAATTTAGCTACTAGCTCCTGCTACTCCTGTTAGGCTTGTTTAAAATTTTTTTTTTCCTGTCATGAGAGCTCTTTAAATGAAAATATGACTTTGCTGTCTTGATACCTACAATATTAGTTAGAGAGTCATTACATTAGCAGAAGAAAAGCAGTAAGTGGGTTTGAAAGCCTACTGGAATTTACAGGTGTAATGACTGAAATCCCTCCCCACACACACACAACATACATGAAATTTGTTTAAGATTTCAAGTATCAAGTTTTTTGATAAGGGTGAGCTTATTAACATTACACGTTACTAAAACTGTCATCTTCGAGTGCATCTTCCTTCCCTCTGCCATCATTTTGGCTCCTAGGAACACTTGAGTAAATGCAGAAACCTGTGGAGCGATATTGTCTTCTCGGTGTTAAGGAATGGAGTGGGAGATGAGTAGAAATGTGTGAAGGAAATCTTTGCCATTAGCACATGCTGCTGGTGTCTCTATCTACATCAGTTAAGTTGTGTGGCCCAACAGTGCAGAATTGTTAGCATTGAGGACCTGGTATCCATGCCACTATCTAGGGGAGTTTTGCCTCAGAGTAAAAACAGTCTGTGGATTTAGTCTTGTAGTCAGCAGCTGTGGTATTGCATAGGCTCCAGGAGAGCACCCTGACTTCTTCTCTTCCAAAACTCTGTGTACTACTGAGTCTGCCCTGCAATGTGGCCCATGACCAGGAGCTGTGCTTCGAAAGGGTACTCCTAGTGCAGACTGAAGGGCTAATGAAAACCTTCCTCTTTTTGAGAGTCTAGTATTTTGAAAGAGATAGTATTGGATAAAATATTCTGTTCCAAAAATTTTTATTTTTAAGGGATATTTGCCTAGAGGACGAGTGAAGATAAAAATTGTTATAAATTTTGCCACTGGAGAGAGTAATCTTTCCATATAATCACTTAGTTGTGGAAATGCTGCTTCTCTTAAATAGTTGATAGAGGTAAGCAGACAGTAACAGAAGTTTTCCTTGTTCCATCCGTATATGACAAGTAACTTGTTACAGTCTGTTGTTATTAAGGGTAATCTCTGTGCCTGGACATATGACTCATCAGTCAGTCCAGTGTGTGAACTGCAGAGAAAAATGAGAAAATTGGTTTTGAAATTTGCTTTGTGGCTTTGGGGTTTTACTTTGCTTTTAGTCGTGTTGACTTGGTCACAAAAGTTCCTAGCAGTTTCTAGTTTGAGGATGTCCTAAAGCAAACAGTTTAATGAGAAAAGCAAAGTTGCAGTCGCATTTTTCACAGACCGGTCTCCAAAATGACAACTGTGGAGCTCAGATTACAGATGTTCTCCAGCTAAAGAAAATGGGGCCGAGGAAAAAGCTTTAAGCAGCCGCCAAGAAGGTGGAGACAGAACCTTTGTTCTGGCTCCTGGCACCCAGCTCTCCCCTGCTGCAATCCCACGTGCAGCAGCTTCAGGCCAGCACAGCGCGAGTCAGGCTCGGAGCGTAGGAGAGCGTGAAGGGCTGGAAGGGGCAGGCTTTGAAGTGAAGCAGTGGGAGCTGCGCGGGCACTGGGGCACCTGCTGTGCTGGGTCACGCTAGCACTTGGATATAGAGAGCCCTCGCCCAAGGATTTGCATTTCTGCCAAACTGTGGCTCATGAATATATACAAAAAAAATAAATAAAAAAATTTCTCCAGCACACAGCTCCTTGAACTGTACTGATGTTAGTGATGCTGATTAATTATGTGATAATATTGAAATAAAGCTTTGCTAAGTGGACCAAGCTTCTTACAACATGTCATTGTCAGCTGTCCTTAAATCTGAAAATATTATTAGTGATATTATTCAAAGATTTGGTGTTTCTAAAGGGCTGTGAGATTGCAGTGTGCTTTAAAAGCCTAGTGCCATCTGTTGTTATTTTAAAGGAGGTTGTCCGATTTGTTTTAGAGGTTTGATTATTAAAGCATGGATATATAAAACAGAAAATGTTAGAGTACATTAGATTTCTTGTAAACCACGGCAGTTGATGCTTATATTCTTTTTACTAAAATAGTTATGTTTAATAGTGCTGTTTGGACAGTTCCAGTCAAAATACTCCTGCACAGCTGTCTGCCTGTTGAGATATTTCTCTAAATGTGTTATAGTCATTTACATGTTGCTAAACTGTGGAAAAGCCATAACCAATTCATGGAAAAGTTGATAGAAAACTTCAAATGAGGGCGAAAAAAAAAAAG
Organism: Tinamus guttatus; assembly: GCF_000705375.1. The sequence goes on along the minus strand of NW_010582318.1, from coordinate 289,590 downwards.
GAATAAGGAATTAAATGGTTTGGATGAAGATTGGAGATTCAGCATCTGTTTTGATGATTGCTACACACAGGAGACAAGCTTGGAAGCCGTGAGACATTTTAAATTTTTCATATGTACAGTACAACATACTTGGACTATCTACAGAATAGCTTTAACATCAGGGGAGCAACTGTGAACTGTCCAGCTGAATAACTGAGATAAATGTTTTGGAAAAAATGCATTTTATTTGGGAGGAATACTTTGGATTTGATATGTCTGTATTAATCTTCTTAAGTGGATGGAAGATCAGTGACTTCCAGGTTTTGTTTCCTGGGTGGAAAATATAGGTAACTTTAAAATACTTCCTTAGTATCAAAACACTGAGATTTACTGGAGTGAAAATGCCTATTTTATGGTCAGACATTTTTAAGAGTCTCTGATTAATGCCATTACCAGCTGCACTGCAATAGCATTAAAGCAGTGACTGGCATTTGAAAATGCACTTAATTCTTGTAGCAAACGCATATTGTAACTCAGTGCTGGTGTTAAGCACAATTGTACTAGGGTTGAGCAGTCAGTACAAATTACTTTGGAAATGAAGTTTATAAAATTTGATAGAATGCCCTTACAAAGTGACTTTTAGGCAAAAAATATTAGTCTTTCTGTACATCACTTTATCTCATTTACTTATAGGGCACTCACTATGTGCTTGTATCCAACTCTAACCAAAGCTCAAGCTGTAATAATTAGACTTCATTTTGAACAAATCCGTAATGAACTGCACTTTCCAGTGTTCTGTGCAGTGCTTTTTGTTTGCTTTAATGTACAGAAAGAAAGAGGAATGACGGATAATAATGCCATGTCTAATCAGCTTTGGGTAAGCCCAGCCTTGATGCAGGGGTTATTAAAGGTTGTGGGTGGAATGGCAAATTCACCTTCGACGAATGCTGTGGGTTTAGCATTTTCCTCCAGGTAGCTTTTGAGTTTCTATTCCAGTTTTAGCAACCATTCCTTTGTTTTATCCAGAAAATAGAAGGTTAGTTGTTTAGTAGGAACTGACTAAACGTGTAGCAGAAATATTCACCTTGTGGTTGACTTGGTTCATCAATGGCATGTGAAAGCAGAGACAAAAAAATCAGCATATGAAAAGTGTATCTTCTGTCTGTGCAGTTTAGTTTTGTGTTGAGTTGTAGTGATACTGTTACTAACTTATATAATTCCTGCATGGAATGGCTTTGGTAAATGTACTGTTGCATTGTGAAGACATTTATTTAATCTCTAGCTTTTCAGTAGGGAAAAAGTTTCTAGAAGATTAAAAGAGTGAGGTTTGCTTCATTTTAAGAAATTAGGGGGAAAGGGATGACTTCTTTCCCCATCTCGATTTCTGACATTTTTTTTTTCATTCTAATTCTTTTGCTCTGCTTCTGTCCTTATCATAGGAACCTGTATATGCTTCTACTTATTCTCCTGCTATACCTGCTGTCTATAAATTTCATCCTTTTCTACCCATTAATCAGGTGAGCAAATATCTGCATATTTCAGATTTACTTCCTTGAAATCGTTAAGCATTTTGGAAAGCTTAAAAACTTTGAAAATGCTGCTTTTAAAAAATATATAGTATTATACACTATGTTGCGTACTGTCCTTCACTGTATATTCTGGTAATGCTTCTTCTAGTATTTCCTTTATGAAAAGTGCATATCTGTTAGACTATCTAGATGAGAAATTTTATCAAGGAGATATTGTTGTACTTGTTTAGCACTGAAACTTGAAGTTGTTGAAAAGTAATATTAAGCAAGGAATAATATGTAACTGCTCAGCTTGTCTTGTAGAATAAAATGCTGTGTACCCTTCCTTTTCTTTAAGGGATGCCCATATACAAGTATAAAGCCTAATTTTTGGAACAAACAAAGTAAGCTTCTTTTGTTCAGAGGAGAATTGCCTACAGTGCTTTCCTTAGTCCCTGTCTGAAGGATACTTGTCTTGCCATATCCTTCTATTCCCTGAATGAAACTGCCTTCCTGATTCTCTCTCTCTCTTCCTTTTTAAGGTCTGTAGTGCTAGTTTGAGAGAGTCAAGCCCTCTGATCTCTGATGAACGTCCTCCTTGGAGATGGAAGGTGAAATGCAGTGTAAACTTACTGTTTGATTAATGGAGGGAGGAGTGAGACAGAAAATGGCATTGAGTTGTAAGATGCACGTTCCCAAAGCAACTTGTGACATTGCAGCTGAGCTGTGCTTGTGCTTGGGAATAGAGTTCTGCTGTTGTAGTACATTGCTGAAAAGCTCTGTGTCAAGCTTTCCTTGAAGTCATGCCCCATTTCTGCAAGTCCGTCCTCGTAAGCTTATTTACAAAATCTAGATGATGAGAAATGTAAAATAACTTGCTTCTTTTCAGCTAGCTACCTAAGAAAGCGACTATTCTGCCTAGCATAAGTAGTAGTAATGAATCCAAGGGGCAGTTACTCGCTGCTAGAACAGAGGGTGAAGATGATGATGGAGAATATTACCTCTTCTCTGTAAGCTCTGAATTTAGTATAGTTTTATTGCTAATTCATTTCAGATCATCTCTTCATTTTGTAGTGACAGAGTTCACTAGCTTTATCTATGAGATAAATACACAGCTTAACTTAATTACCTTAGGTCCCTCTAGTAGTCAGTGAAGAGATGCAGTCCTTCCGTGGGATGTTCATCCCACTTATCTTGAGAGAACAGCTGTCCCCAGAAGTGTTTCTCTTTCATTGACCATGATGAGATCATCCTGCCCTCTTAGTAATCTTCTTCTATCCTAGTGTCCAGGCATACACATATTATTTCTGGCAAGATAAACCTTTATTTTTTGCACTAAACACCCGCTGAGTAGATTTAAAAACAGGTTGTTCAGTTTTACTCAGACCACTTTTGGATAGAAAGATGTGCATTTGCATTTGTATTTTCTGCTTATATCAAAACCCATATAGATTTTCAGAATAAAGCAATGCAGTTACTTTTGCATACTTGTAGACTGTTGAGTTTATTGTGTTTTTCTTTAGAAACCCGAATTAGAGCAGTTCTTTACACTACAAAGCAAGTCAACATTTTCGGACATCTCTTTGATAACTCACAGCTTTGACTTTGCATAAATTTCCCTTTTGAAAAAATGCATTCTTAGTTCTGATTCTTGGCTTCAGTTCCCTGAGCTAGAGGCAGTCGTATCCTCAATGTGCAAAACTATGGAAAACTGTAGTGCACAACATGGAGCAGTGCCTAGATACAGGCCACAAAAGCACTCTCAGGAAATGCACTGCAGTGCTGGACGAGCCCAGGATGATCATCCTGACTAACCAAGCAATGCAAGTAAAGTACCTCCTCCTAACTGTTCCCACATCAAGTCCATGAAACTCAGGCTGAAAATGGATCTTTTAGAAACAGCCTATTTTGATTCAAAAAACTACCACAGTATGGAAAAATCCACCACAATGAAGTATTTTTTTTCTTGTGTAATTACCCTCAAAAAAAAATCAGAATGTCATCTCTGATTAAGTCAAATACATTAAAGAAATCAGAGGTAACTGCGTTAACATATTTAATCATACTTGATCTCATCAAACTTACCATTCTGATTAGGCCTGTTTTCCATAATGCCATGTGGAAGGGCATTAATTATGCTACGGTTCTTTAGTGCCTTGATTCTTTACTGATTATGTTGTACAGCTGATCTGCCCATGATTATCTGGAACAAAACCCAGCCTAGGTGACAAGTACTTACTGACTTTGATTCTGCTTCTTCGAAGTATTGTCCCCCTATTATCTTGGCTTTTACCAGCCCTACAGAATTTCCCACATATGAAGGTTCGTGTTAAAATCTATCCTTGTGTTTGGGGGATTTCCTATGGCACTTTGTTCATGCAGTGCCAACTTCTCTGACTTTTTGTAGTTTAATTTTGTTTTAGAAATTTATTCTTTGTCTAAAATAATGCATATAAATGAAACATGATTGCATTCTTTTCACTACAGATTAGGGTATTTACTTGTATGTAGCTGCATTTTTGCTTAATGAAAAATATACTATTAGAGTTACTTGTCTTGCTAAACTTCTACTTGTTCCTGATAAAACTAAAATAACTTCTTGCTTTTGGCTTTATATTGGTGTCTTTAGCATCCTATATCAAGAGTTCACATTTTACCTCAAATTTTATACTTGATATTGTATCTTTCTTGATTTTTCACTTTTCAACTAGACAAATTTTATTTTTCTCATGATGTTTTCTCCCAAACAGAACATGCTTTAACCAGCTCATTCCTCTAGAAACACTGCCCTTTAGCAAGTGTAATCATTCTTACTTTAAACAACTAAAATTTTGTTTTTCAAGACCATAACCATAAATTAAATGGATTTTGGGTTGTTTGCATGTAATCACTTTTTCTGTTGTTGATTAATAGAGGCATGGAGAAGGCGAGAGTCGTGATGCATTAGGTTGAAGTCTAGTGTGGATTTGCTCTGAATTTCATGATGTGTGTCCCCAACCTGATTTCTAGAAATTTGGGGATACTTTGCCCAATGGAACAGCTTGAAATCCTCCATAAAGCAATATTTGTTTCTGCTAAGATAAAGAGCTACTTACTCTGATCTGTCTTGAGACAGGCCTCCAGAATTGCTCATGATCTTTCTTATGATTTATATGTGTTGTTATTAACGCACAAGCATTCCAGATCTGTGCCTCAGAATTTCCAGTAGCTCTGCAGTCCCTGGAGCTTTTGGTAGTCTCTGGAGACAAAAGTTAAAATTAGTCTTCTTCCAATTTTATATATAAAAAAGGCAATAAAAACTTTAAAATCCCTAACTCTGCTTCTTCCTGCCTCTCCCTCGCTCCCTCCCCAGCCCCCATATTGAAATCAAAGCCAGGATCCTTATTAAGTTAGAAGAATGTTTTGTGTATGAAATTCCCCTTTTTGGTTTCATTAGGTATATAGAATCATAGAATCATAGAATGCTTAGGGTTGGAAGGAACCTCTGGAGATCATCTAGTCCAACCCCCCTGCATACGCAGGGACACCTAGAGCACGTGGTACAGGACTGCATCCAAGCGGGTTTTGAAGATCTCCAGAGAAGGAGACTCCACAACCTCTCTGGGCAGCCTGTGCCAGTGCTCTGTCACCCTCACTGTTAAGAAATTTTTCCTTAAGTTCCTATGGAATTTTTGGTGTTTCAGTTTCCGGCCATTTCCTCTAGTCCTATCAGTGGCCACCACTGAAAAGAGACCATCCCCGTCCTCTGCACTCCCTCCCTTGAGGTACTTATAGACACTGATCAGATCCCCTCTCAGCCTTCTCTTCTCCAGGCTGAACAGGCCCAGCTCCTTCAGCCTCTCCTCATAGGGCAGATGTTCCAGGCCCCTGATCATCCTTGTAGCCCTG
>NW_010582318.1:262186-282625 GCF_000705375.1 Tinamus guttatus | reverse complement strand
AGGACAGCCCAGGGTGACACTGTCCTCCTGCCCTCCCCTCCACCATTCCCCTCCTCAGCCCCCCAAAAAAGAGAAGGAAGGGAAAAATAAAAAAGTCATAATGATGCTCATTGGGGAAGTGGTGAGAAGAGCAAGCTGATCTAAGTGCTGAAGTGAGTAGTCTCTGGGGAGAGAGAAGGCTGCTAATCCTGCCTGCAGAATTAAGTTATTTTGAGGGAGCAATCCAGAAACCGCAAACTCAAGTTGTATTTTAGCTGTTCAGTGTCACTCGCAAATCTGCACACTTGAAAACATCTTTTGAAAGTCAGATTAGTGATCTCACTAGTGTGGCAAGTAACATTTGAATAAAAAGAAAACAAGGTTTAGAAAATTATAGCATATACAGAGTAATTTGTTTGCTTTAGAGGTAAAGGAGGCTGTTTGCCTTGGGTGGCAGTTTGAAGAAAAGGTCAAAGAGCACACAGCGCGTGGACCAAAATTTCCCCTACCTAGTGTAGCAGGACAGCAAAGTAATGGCCCTCGGGGTGCCTAAGCTGCATCTGTGGCTTTCCTTTATTAACTTGTATTGCTGTTCTCTGGCCTGTGTAGCCTGTAGTTGTAATGTCCAGCCAGTCCTGTGCTCTGTCATGGCCAGTGTATCTATTTTTAAACATTCTCTTTCTCTACCCCAAAAAGCAGAGAATGGCAGATAACCAGGAGAGTCAAATGACTATTGAAGAAAGAAAACACCTGATCACGGCTCGAGAAGAAGCCTGGAAATCCAAGGGCAAAGGAGCAGCCAATGACTCCACGCAGTTCACTGTAGCTGGCCGAATGGTAAAAAAAGGTCAGTGAAGAAATAATCCAAATATAAACAAGCCAGGGCTTATCTGTCTAGTCAAAATAGTCAGGCTAAAGTTAAGCAGAAACAGTATCCATATTTAGCAAGAGGAGGGCTGTTTATCTGCAGCGGGGTATCATGTCATGAGGCTGTTGGCTGTAGCCACTCGTGGCTGCTGCTGCTCATGTTGCCCTGCGTCGCTACGCGACGGCCTGGCCTGCTGGCCTTGCCCTGACTGGCAGCAGTCAATCCCCTCAACACTCACCGTCCTTCTCGTGTCCAACTCAGAAGACACAGCTGGTTTATTCAGTTTGACTCATGCTTGAAAATCAGGTGCGCTGTCTGGAGACAAGTTGAGAAGTCCATCTGGTGCTGGTGCTTCCCCTGTTCCTATAATCACTGGGGCTATTTAGCAAACACATGTTATTTTTATGGACACTGTTTTGGAAAACAACTTGAAGTGCTGAGTTGGACTGGTGAAATGACTGAACAGACTGTTGTACGGAACCAGGTTGTAAAATTGTCATGGGACCAATGTTGACTTTTATGGGACCTCTTGGATTCAGTCGGTCGCTATGTCCAGATAGGGCCATTCTCCTGCAGTGGGCAAGAGTCTGTGAAGGTTGCCCATGGTAGAAATATAGCTGGTCATGCAGGGGACCCGGGAAGATAATAGCTTTTGGAAGAAGGCACACGAACTGCAGGATCCTTTATAGTTAGAGGATACTATATCTTGTGTGACGAGAGCCTTGTTATTAAAAACAACAACAGAGAACCTCAAGTTATATTATATAACAACCGAAAAAAACAGGGAGTAACTCGTTTATGGGTGCCCTTCCTGTTCCAGATGTTTTTCCATGGGACATTTTCTCCCCACCACCTCCTTTTGCAATCCAAGCCGTGCTCTCCTGGCAGATACACAGACAGATAACGCAGGGAGCTGCAGGCAGGAGCAGTATCTCAGCTGCTGCTTACGGTGTTCAGCTGCCAGGAAGCCCCGTGGTTGGTGTTCCAGGACGAGCCCAGTGTGGAGGGCTGCCAAGAACAGGGTCGAGCGGCCTGACAGCTCCTGGCTGAGCAATTTTGCCAGATAGATTTGTCCCTGGGTAGGAAGGGAAGCTGATACCTTGTACTGTTAGAGGGAGAGGGTGGAAAAGTCTCTTGAAAGGGTCTGTCTGGATTCTATGGTCAGCCTTGTGGAGAAAAACTGGGTAGTTCACTGAGAGCAACATCAAGTATAGGCAGCACAAGCAGGATTTTATTCCTGTCCACTACTCTTGTTGCCTAGAAGTTGTTGTCATGATGAGCTTTAAATTTAAAAGAGGAAGGGAAAACACCGTGACTCACAAAATTAAACCCATGTTATATATATGTGAACAGATGCTCTGTTTTAATTATTTCTAATGGATTAAAAATTTTCAATTTTAACTGGAACGTAATTTTTTCAGTAACATCTGAACCTGTTTTCAATGTGACTTGTCATTAAGTCCTGGGACAGTTGCTTAAAAACTCTGTCAAAATCTGAGGAAAAATAGAGCTTCTTAAGTATCTTTTTTTTTTTTTTTTTGGCGGGATGGGTGGGTAGAAAAGCCGCCTGATTGTATTCTTTTCAGTGTTTGGAAATGATGGATTTGCTTGGTCTTGCTTATATCTCCTTCATGTTTCAGTAAAAATAATGGAAACAGCATATTGACTCAGCACATCGTCAGTTTGTCTAGTGAAAACAAAGTCTTAAACTTATGTTACTCAATAATTATTAAGCTGTGACTAAGTGGAAAAAAGATATTAGAGGATGTTTAAATATCAGTTTCTTCCTTCACTGCAATTCTAATTAATGAGCAATAATAGATGCAATTCATTGCTACAGTATCATTTTCCACCTAAACAAAAACTTTAAACCTTCATAGTCCCACTCATACTGGAGCTATGTAGATTCATATGAAAAGAACAAAACAAAAATTATCTGCTTTTATCCACTGGGTCCAGAAAGAGTTGCATTATGTAAGTTACAGAAGAGTAGGGAAGAAAATACAAATTTAATTCAATTGGAATATCTCTTGATATAGTGAAGGCTCTTCATTCTAATTCCACTTCCTCATGTTCTTTAAAAAATCCACAGGATCCAAAAGTAACTCCTTATTCCAGAGATGGCCTGCACAGGTCAAATGCATTTTGCTGTTTATTAATAGAGATGGATTTAAATAAAAGTACTAGCAAAGTCTCAGTAGATTCCCTGCAAATGGTGCATATTTTTGTTCGGAATGGGTGCATGTTTCTAGAATGGGGCCTGTGGTAAAACTCATACCCAAAATAAAAGCCGTGGTAATTACCTTTAGAACTGGGGAAGCAACTGTACTCTAGAGAGCTTATTATTTACTTTGCTTACAGGCTTCTGGAAACAAAGCTTGATTCTTGGGAAAGGGACAGTTTGGGATTGCTGTTGATTAAGGGGTAGATAGGGCAGTACTGACACACTCGTAACATTTGTGGAGGCCAGAGAGGTACAAGGGACTGCCAGAAGTGGCAGCTGCCTCAGCTGCTTTCCCAAATAGCATCCCACGTTGTCACTGTTGGAGATGTATGTTGATTCAGTATTACATTCCTTATGTCCTCTGTTCTCATGCAGGTTTGGCTTCTCCGAGTGCCCTAACTCCAGTAGCTTCCCCTTTCTGCAACAGGCAGAAGTCTACCACCCCAGTTACAAAGCCCTTAGAAGGTAAGGAATAAAAATGCCTGAAATATTAAGACATTTGCGTTATTTAAATTCCATTTAACAATTTTTACTTTCTGTTTTACTTAGAAATTGAGGCTAGGCCTGATATGCAATTGGAATCAGATATGAAACTTGACAAGCTGGAGTCGTTCTTGGGAAGACTGAATAACAAAGGTTTGTAGAGTTACCAAAGAAGGCAATGTATTCACTATCTGACTTCAGTAAATCACTGGAAGTGTTTGTTAAAGTATCTCGTAATGGAAACTTAATATTTCTTTGCTCAGACTGTATTGGTTAGACAGCTTGTTTTCCTGATTTAAAAAGAATACCTTATATTGTTGCGTTACAAATATACAATACAGTAAATTACAAATTCTGAAAAACTTTCTTCTGTGTTTTTCTGCACCTTCTTAAAAACACATGGCCACTCTGAGCAAGTACAGCTCCAATTGTAGTGTAATCTTTCTGAAACCAAAACAGGACATAATACTGCCTCCAAGCACAATGTGCTACATCCATCTGCTTGCTTTTTTTGAAAACTTGCTTCCTGTAGCAGCTTATACAGCTCCCTCATAACTTGTTAGCTATAGATAAAGCTGTCTAGAGTTCTCTGTTTCCATCTCATGTGTCTGCCTTCCATGTTGTAAGGCAAAAATCCGTTTGTAATTTGTGGTGTCCACTGTCATAAATGCAGATGCTCACCCGAGGAAGCACTAGCAGTGTGCTGTGATCATGACACGTTAATCAGCAGTCTCTTTTCTACATGTAATTCTGGTAGGACTTTTCGAGGGAAGGAATTATTTGGTGAGATGCAAGGTGGTTCCAGCAAAAGTGGTTGCTTATGAGTAGCAGTTACTCTTTTATCATTCTTTTCTAACAGACTTTACCACCATCCTTCCATTCCCTCAAACTTTCTATTAACCAAGAAAAAAAATGTCTGTTTATCTCTTTTAGAGTTAGACACCCTAGTACAGTTATTTACTGCGGGGTATTTTGCTTTGCTTTTTTCTGCAGTTGCCGGAATGCAAGAGACAGTGCTAACGGTTACAGGAAAATCTGTGAAAGAGGTGATGAAGCTGGATGATGATGAAACATTTTCCAAATTTTACCGCCACGTGGATTTCCCTTCCTCCTCAGTGCCTTTGGAGCTTGATGAGGACTTTGATGCCATCTTTGATCCTTGTGCACCTAAGTAAGAGCTATGACTTTATTGTTTTGAATCTGTGAGGCAATTGTTTCATGGTCTCTTAGGAGTCACAAAATGCTCTATTACTTCATTCCTCTCCACTGGTAAGGTTGTTGGGGTGGGATGGAATACAACACGCCTTCCTCTGCTGAAAGGAAACACAGTTGAGAATTGTCCATTTCCTTAACTTCTTTAAACACAACACAAAGATGGTCAAAATGTTCAGCTTTAAGTCATTTTGTGATGTCTCAGTACTGTGCGTGTCCCTTTCTTAAGGATACGTCTCTTAATCCCTTCACTGCCTGGATCAGCAAACTAACTCTGATTTCCTTACAAATGTCACACCCTAAGTCAAAGTACATCTCTTGTCATTGGATGCTTCTGACTAGGAAAATCAGCTGGTGATTATAAACACTACTTGTTTCTCAGGTTAATATCTTCTGTAGCAGAGCACAAACGTGCAGTTAGGCCTGTGCGCAGAGTTCAGTCCTCACGAAACCCTCTTAAAATGCTGGCAGCAAGAGATGATATTCTTCATGAATATACTGAGCAAAGACTGAATGTCGCCTTCATGGAGTCAAAGAGAATGAAAGTAGAAAAAAGTAAGTTAAAAGGATTATTTGTATAAAGCTTGTCTTGCTATTTAAATAATAAAGAAAACCAGAATAAATAGAGCATGTTCTCAGAGAGACCATAAGTTTATTGAGCTATGTAGGGCTGAATGTAGATTGGCTTGGGAGGTCTGGAGAAGAGGTCGTATTTGTCTCCCTCAGGGAAGGCTACCTACTGCCTCTTCCTCTGGCCAGATTTGCTTGTTTATATTTAGTCATCTTGTGCAATGGGTGCACCCATCCAGAGCGAAGATGGAAGATCAAGCAAGGCAAAATCAGTGATACAGGTCACTCAAGCTAGGAGAAGAGAGCGTGTAGGCTGGCAAGATGTTTGGTCAGGTTCGTTTGCTGGCCTCAGTTTGGGGTCCCTATCTGCCTCAAACTTGAATTGGCCTTCCTCTGCCCCACTGGTTGACTTCCACAGAGGATCAGTGCTCTGTGGCAGGGTTTTCTTGTGACTTTGCCTGAGAACCAAATTGTCAGCAAGAGATATTATTGCAAACTCTACTCAAAGGTTTGTCAAGCTGTCTTCATTGTTTTGGTGAAAAAAAAATCCTTGCTGCATTTGAATAAAGGGTGATCATCTTTAAGAATTGCCTGTATTGATGAAAACATTAATTATACATGTAAAATTCTATTGCCATTTGAAGAGAAGCATTCTCCTGAATTACAAACTTAGTGCTTTGTCTTTGGTTGAGAAATAGACAAAAGTTGCCAAGAATTTAGGCTTTAAGTTTACTGTAAAGCATCGCCAAGACTTTGAAATGTAAATAGCTGTTGCATCACACTGACTGAGACAAATTTGAAGAGAATTTCAGTTAATTAGCCTTGACTACTCTGGTCTCTTTTTCATCATTAATCATTTATATGGCATTGCAGAGCTATGCAGTATTCACGAAACATTGAGTAAGACATGTTCCCTCCCAGAGTTGATATTTCTGCCAAATAACATAATTTTGACAATTGGCTGTCAGATGATATCTAGAAACTTGGGTATTGCTAAACCCACAAAGCTTTTATGCTAGCAGTTGATCCAAGTTCAGTCTGGGTTTGCTGTTGTCACTGAGAAAGAAACAAAAAAGAAAAAAAGTGGAAATATTTTAGGAAAATATTTTAAAATGTAGAGACCAAAGCTTTTTTTTTTAATATTTTTTGACCTTTTTCTGGTTTTGTTTGTTTGCTTTCCTTCCTATTTGTTATGAAAAAGTGTCTGCAAACTCAAATTTCTCGGAAGTAGCCCTTGCTGGATTGGCAAGCAAGGAGAACTTCAGCAGCGTTAATCTGCGGAGTGTTAACCTAACAGAGCAAAATTCCAACAACAGTGCTGTGCCATACAAGAAGCTAATGCTGCTGCAAATTAAAGGTAGGCTAGAACTGCTTTTACTTCCTCTGCAGACTAGACATAGTGGGCTAGCAGGAGTTGCTGTCTAGTTTATACTAAGAGGCTTCCACCTTGAAAAATTATGCCCACAACCTTTTAAAGAGTGGTAACTCTGTGACACAACAACAACAACAAAACCCTCTCTCTTAAGTTTGCCTTGTGGTCACTGGTACTGTCTGTGTAGGGTGCAGGCAGAATGCTCCAGGAATCCCAGTGGAGAATTTTGAAAGGTCCTATTTTTTCCAGGACTGCTCATAACTTGGAAGTTGTACTACAATGTTCTTACTCCACTTATTCTTACAATACATAGTGCCATATCTTCTGCAAAATACTAGCTACTTTTTTGGCCGACATAAAATTCTTAAAACTTCACTGCCTAAGAAATTGTGCTGTAGCATCACTTAGGCAAATGTAGATAGCTCTGGAGTTTGGCTGCTGCTTTGCTATTTACTTGATTTCTTTCCTGGAGGACACACAATTGGCAAAACAAGAATAAAAACTAATAGAAATATTAGTTTGTAGAAGGCAACCCTTCTCCCATCATATTATTAATTCTTCTGTAACAATTCCTTTCTGTATATTTTACTGTATGTGCTGGGATCAATTTTCCAAAACAACTGGGCCTCAGAGACTGGCAGTAGTGTTCACAGCAGTATAATTAGTTTTGTTTTATCTTTATCTATAGGAAGAAGACATGTTCAAACAAGATTAGTTGAACCAAGAGCCTCCTCACTGAACAGCGGAGACTGTTTCCTGCTGTTAACTCCACATTATTGTTTCTTATGGGTAGGAGAGTTTGCAAATGTCATAGAAAAAGCGAAGGTTGGTACTCATTTAAATTAAACTAGAGTTTTAGTGTGTATATCTGCCTTTCATGTAATTAATTTTTCTTAGTTAAGTGGGAAGTAACTAATGATAAGGAACAGGTACACAGGCAGGATTCCTGTAAATATATTTTAGTCTGTGAAAAGAATGAAAACTTGCATAGGAGTGTGCAGGTTGCAAAACTGCGAGAGAAAATAGGATATCCTCAGGAAATGGATTTGCACTCGACCAAAATAACGTCTGAATTGCAGGATGTCCTTTTTATTTCTATGTCAGTTAAGTTCAAGCCTTGTTTTAAGGCAAATGAAAGAATGAGTGTATTTCTGTAACTTTTCCTTTAGTGTTTGTTTTTTCTTTAGTGCAACAGAAATATTGACCTATTTGCCTGCTCTTTGCTGTATTGTATCCTATCTGCTTTGGCCTTCTCCCTGAACGTGATATGCACGAGTACTCCAAAGACTTAAGCAATCTTGTTCAGATAACTGTTAATCTCTTAGGCTTCAGAACTTGCAACTTTAATTCAGACAAAGAGGGAACTTGGCTGTAGAGCTTCTTATATACAGACAATAGAAGAAGGAATAAATACCCATACCCATGCAGCCAAAGACTTCTGGAAACTCCTTGGTGGCCAGACAAATTACCAGTGTAAGCATTCTTACTTCTAGAATTACAGTATCTGATATTTATCGCAGTAAAACACTAGAGCTGGTTCTTCCCAGTGAAGAGAATTACATGTTAAAAAAGTTATTTTTGTTAATCTTTTCCTTAAGCTGCTGGCAGTCCTGAAGAAGATGAAGTATATGAAGCTGCAATAATAGAAACAAATTGCATTTACCGCCTTGTAGAGGATAAACTCATTCCTGAGGATGACTACTGGGGGAAGATGCCAAAATGTACCCTGCTACAACCAAAAGAGGTACTGTGCCACTTATTAGGCATGTAGTAAGTACAGGGGTATAGAGAATTTATGACTTTCAGTAGCTACAAATGCTCATAGAAAGGCATACTGAAAACAGTCCTCTGTGTTGCTATTTACAATATGATGTAAAATACAACACATTGGCTAACTACAATATGATGCAGTTCTCTAAGAAATTGGAACTTGTCATTTTTAAAGTGAAATTCTACTCACAAGCATGAAATCTCTTTCACTGAGTCATGCAGTGCAAAACAGGTGACATTTGAAAAAGAAAATCTGTTCTTAGCAGACTTTTACTTTGAAACAGCCATTGTACATAGCTAAGAAGGACTGAGAGCAGATTTCCAAAATGAAGACACCGTATAATAAATATACAAAAATAGGCACTTACCTGGGCTGCATGGTCTTTTGCTCTTTTCCAGTGACTTTTCCAGCATAAAATATAGGTCTAAACCTTGGTGAAAGCTGCCATAATTGGGTAGTTTTCAGTCATGCAACAGAATCATTTTTTTCCTAGTAAGACCTCTGTGGTCTGCTAGTGATTTGATTGCTACCTCCTCGTAGGGTCCCCACTACCTGCTTGCAGTCACCTCAGCAGCTAAATGTCACAGACCACTGTCCCACACGTAGCTTCATTGCGAGCTACGCGCTCAGACAGTTGGAAGGGCTCGTGTTAAACGCTCTGGCAGCCCGTGGCCCAGGACACAGCCCTCACCCGACCTGGTAGCAGGTTAACGTTCTGATTCGGCTGTGTGGCTTGGGTTTGTTTTATAGGTGCTGGTGTTTGACTTCGGCAGCGAGGTGTATGTGTGGCATGGAAAGGAAGTTACTTTAGCACAAAGAAAAGTGGCTTTTCAGTTGGCGAAACACTTGTGGAACGGCACCTTTGACTACTCCAACTGTGATATAAATCCTCTGGACCCGGGAGAATGCAATCCCATCATACCCAGGTACCAAAGCTCAAGTTCAGGCTCATTGCAGAAATGTGTATAACATGCAGGCACTTCCTCTTATTCCAGAGTACAATTTGATTCTATTTTTGTTTACTCTTACAGAAAGGGACAAGGGCGTCCAGACTGGGCTGTCTTTGGCAGACTCACAGAACATAATGAGACCATACTGTTCAAAGAAAAATTTCTTGATTGGACAGAGCTAAAGAAACTCAATGAGAAGAATTCCAGTGAATCGCTTCACCAAAAGGTGCATATAGTACTCATGCTGTGTGTTTCTAACAAACAGGAGTGACTTAGTTGGGAAGGCTGGGAAGGCAAGGATGCAGAGATCCTCATATTGAGGGCTTTGACCTGGTGGTCAGAACATCACACCTAAAGATTGGGAACCTGTAGAGGCAATTCTTACTCCCCTATATTGGGCAGCTGAATGAATGCTGCCACAGTGGTTTTGCTTGGCATCAAATGATGACAAGATATTGTGTTTTGAAAAGCAAGTCAAACTGTTTGAAACTGTAGGTCAAGAAGAAAACAGCTGTGCTCCAAGAAATCTTTTCTGTATTTTTTTCACAGGAAGAATCCAGATCTGATTCTAAACCTTATGATGTTATGCTCATGGTAGCTGTGCCCCAAACTACTGTGGGCACAGTCTTGGATGGAATGAATATTGGCCGTGGCTATGGATTTGTGGAAGGAGAAGATGGGAGGCAGTTTGAAATTATCACTGCATCTGTAGATGTCTGGCATATCCTGGAATTTGATTATAGTAGACTACCTAAACAAAGCATAGGGCAGTTCCATGAGGGAGACACATACGTGGTTAAGTGGAAGTACATGGTTAGCACAACAGGTGGGTGAACATTTCTATTTCATCCTGTTAAAACATTGACTGCAGCAAAAAATGCTGCTTAGTGGTGAGTGATCACTTCCTTGCATGTGATTTGTCCAGCTAAAGAAGCAGTTTAGCAGCTGTTTCAAAGATTAGAAATGTTAATTTAGCCATTCCAGCCCGTTAAGATGTAGAGCTTATGATAAAAAAAAAAACTTTAGCTATTTTTCATACATCAAATATAATATTGTCCATCTCTGCTTTTACCCAACAGCTATGTTGTACGTGTTCACAGGACAGCTCATTAAGACAGAATTGTGCCCACAGCTTAACACCAAAATAAATAGGCAGCTGGATTAATGACAGTGGTCTGAATGTCTTGCGAGAGAGGTAGGCTTAGCAACAAGAGAGAAGCTTTTGCTGGGTAATGGAGAAGAGTAACAAATGAAAGCAAAAGCCCTTGCCAACTCATAAAATTAAAGTGGCGGGGGGAAATAGCTGTCCTGTTTGCTGGTTCTGGAAAGCATTTGCAATGGGTTTCAATCTCAATGGAAAAATGTTAAGTATATTCTAATAACGTGCCTGAAAGCAGGTAAATGCTGAAAATCAATCAGCTTGGGTTTTGGAACTCTTCGCCTCTGGCACCAAAATAAAGAGGTGGGTTTGTGGTAAGTGCAATAGGAATAGTATAAAAAATGATTGCTCCAAATAGGAAAATGTCAAAATTGGTTGCAGTACAAATAGCTATTCAGCCTCAGCCTTTTAGCTAGGAAAAAATAAGCTTTTCTTCAAGATCATTGGTTTCAGCTACTAGAATATCCAAGAAAAGTACTAAAGCCTGCAAGTCTGGGGAGAAATGAGGGAAACTAACACTGAACTGTTAATAGACTCTTTATACATATGGGTGAAAATATATTCTATTATTCAAAAATTTAAAATAAAACATGATTTTTAGTTTCTTACCTTTTGTCTTGAAAATAATTTATCTATCAAAGCATAAATACCTGAATTTGGGTTGGGTTTTTGTGTAGTAGGCAACATTTGCATGGGCTAAATGCACAGATAAGGAAGAAAACATAAATTTCCGAAGTTACTACCGATTTGAGTATTTTCAGTTTGAAAAAACAGGATAATCTATCCTAAGGGTGTCAGTTGGATGCTACTCAATGCTCCTGAAGTCAAGGCAGTGGAATTTTATTTATTTTTTATTTAAATAGTCTGTTTTAAATCTCTTGATTTTGAGAATCTTGGTCTAATTATATCTGTTTGTTTGATATTCACTGGAAAGATTTGAATATTCCATCCGTGGTTGAAGTTCACTTGCTCTGAACATTATTGGCTAACTGTAGTAAATACTTTGTAAGGGGTTGCTGCTAGCCCTTTTTCCAGAGCAACATGAAAATTTGAGTTAATTGAAAAAATCTTAAATTATCCAGTCTTTTTTTTTTAACCTCTGCAGAACTCTGCTCTTGTATTCCTTGTTCTCCTGTAATTTTTCATTCTAACAGCCCTCTACCAAGAAAGCATTTTTTGTGCCTGTAGCATTCCCAACGGTTGCTGTATCCAGTTTTGCTCTGTAGCCAGCCAGTCTCCTGCTGCCAAAGAGCAGAGTGTAATGTGGAAATGAGCCCTAAGGCACTCTGGTAGCATGACTGGACATCGCATTTTATGTGCACATTTGCTCAGGTGATGCCAGTTGTTGTCCTCCTGATAGCACCGGTTCTTTGCACAATATGGGCATCTCTGCACATGGGCTTATGTCCATCCAGATGACAGCAATTTTGTCACAGAGGCACATGGGCTTGGGGACTTCATGTTCCTCCAGCTGGGCATTCTTTTTGCTGTTCTGAACAGTGTTGAACTGGCAGATCATAACCCGTGTGGTGTTCCTGTGTGTATCCAAAGTTGTTTCTTCAGCATGTGTTTCTTTTGCAGTTGGAAGCAGGCAAAAAGGAGAGCAGCAAGTAAGGGCTGTTGGAAAAGAGAAGTGTGTGTACTTCTTTTGGCAAGGGAGACACTCCACAGTGAGTGAAAAAGGAACCTCAGCGCTGATGACGGTGGAACTTGATGAAGAGAGAGGAGCACAGGTGAGCTTGCTTCAGACCTAGGTGGAAATCCTGGTAAGATTTGCCTGCCCAAATAGCCACAGGCGGTAAACCTGGGTGATCTTTTTTGCCTCCTCCCTTTCTGTAAAGGTGGTATTCTTGCAAGTATGAATAGCCAGGCCTACAGGTTGCTTTTGAAATTATTCCAACTTTGGACAGACATGAACTCCTTTATCAACTCCCAAATCCCTCTTCTGAAGATGGTATTTTTGAGGTTGGCTGAAGAAGATCTTTTCTCTCCTCCTCCCAGGAGTAGGAGAAGCACAGTTAAACATTTTACTACCTTCCCTTCCAGTACATGTTCAGATAACAGGACTATGTCTCCCTCATGCTGAGAACATGAGAAGCACTCTGTTGAATTCTGTCAGAAGCACTTTCTGCTAGGCCTAGACATGAAAATGCATTTGAAACCAAGTTTTGCGTTTGCTTACTGTGCAGTTATGGAAGTTACTGCCCTGTTGTGCAGGCTGGCTTGCTTTATCTTCAGGAGATGTTAAGCTTTGCTGTGGCTTAGCTGTTAACAGTGCACACGGCAGGAAGGGTAACGTTGGTTTCCTTATCTGGCTGGTGGTGTAACTGGTTCAAGCGCTGTGTAAATGCAGTGAGCAGTAATGAACAGGAGTTCACACGTGAGATGCTCAGTTACACTTGGCCTGGGGTGCGGGATGTGATGCAGCGCAGCCAATTTAGCAATTAGCTCTATCAGCTCCCTAACTCTGCCGTAAAGTTTAGCAAGCAAAGAGCATACCTGAGGGTCGCATAAACTAATTCTATAGCAAATTTTAAACCTACTTCAGTTCCTGCAGCTTTTCCAAAATTGGTTCAAATAAGCTGTGTATTTGAGCAAGATAACCTATCTATGACAAGAATTCAAATGGCTTAATTTAAATTAATTTAAAATACTTTTTTTGGGTATTGCTTATCCTCTGAAATTTTCAATTTTTTTGGATTCCAGATAGAGGTTTCTCTTAAGTAAGCATATGAAACTCATTGCATGTTGGTGTATGTGGTACTTTAGACAACAGTCAGCAGTTTTAAAAATATAAGGAAAACTGTCTTTGAGGTGGTCAGAACTATGTAACTGTTAATAATAGGGAGAAGTTTTACTTGCCTTGTGTTTTAAAGGAGAATGATGTTTTCAATTTCCAGGTGCAAGTGCTTCAAGGGAAAGAACCGCCATGTTTCCTGCAGTGCTTCCAAGGAGGGATGATCGTGCATGCTGGAAGAAGGGAAGAGGAGGAAGAAAATGCACAAAGTAAATCAATGTTAATTAAGAGTTTCTACTCTATTTTTTTTTACCTTTCATTATTATTTAATCATTCTTTTTTTCTTTTTCTGAGAAGAATTTTAAAAGCATTATCAACTACCACTCTCTGTAGGAAAATAAGGAGCAATGAAAGCCATGAACTAGCTTTGTTATGCTTTCCTTTCAAGGTAGTTTTTTTCTCTTAAGCTTAGAATGGATTTTGTCACCCTAAAGCAAGCTCATCGTGCTGTATCAATATATGTATAAATCGTTCCAGTTGCATTTTAATTAAGTGCCTGTTAGCTTTTAAATATGTTCTTTTCTACACAGTCCAGTAAAATGAGTATTTTTATGAACTCGAGGTTCTCCTGTAACTAAAATACAACAGAGCTTCTGTTAGTTTTGTGCTAACTCCTCGGCTGCTGCTGTTAGTGTAGGAGAGTGTCAGCAGAGCTGTCGCTCGGAAGTGATCCGCTTCCCATCCGAGCGTAGCCTCCTGTGCCCAAGGTGCGCAGGCGAGGAGGAGCTCAACAGAAGCACCACTGCTTTTGCTTCCCTTTTGGTTCCTGTATTGGAGTAGAAAGAAACCTAACTCTTCAAGTCACTCTCATAGAAGGTTTCGTGTTGATTTTGTTCTGCAGCTTGGCTTCCTAAGCAGTGTTAGCCGAACTTGGTGTTTCCTCTGGTTCATTCTGTGAATAATACAGACATGCAATGTGTGAAATTTATCCGCTGTGAGACAGTGACCAGCTGCTCCAGGGCAGAAATCTTGAATTTGAATTCCATAGTACTGTGTAATACCTCTGTGCCATTCCTGTCTGCTCCAGGTGATTGGAGGCTGTATTGTGTGCGAGGAGAAGTTCCCAATGAAGGAAACTTGCTTGAAGTAGCCTGTCACTGCAGCAGCCTGCGTTCCCGCACGTCCATGATTGTCCTCAATATAAATAAAGCTCTTATCTACCTGTGGCATGGCTGCAAAGCACAATCTCACACCAAGAATGTAGGAAGAACAGCAGCCAATAAAATAAAAGAACAGTGAGTGTCTGACCCATACTGTGGAGATGTTTGTATTAACTGCCAGCTTACTAAAAGAGGAGTCTGTCTTCAAGAAAAGTTGAAGGAAATAAAGCTGTCCTCTCAGTACAGTTCCATCGTGTAAGAGGCAGGAATGACAGAGAGTTGATTCTGTGGAGTGAGGGAGATGCATGTTCTCCAGTCTCTTTCATTTAGGATCAAATGCACTTTTAGGATCAAATGCTTTAATTACGTTTGTGAAAAAAAAATCCCTTTCCATTTGGAGAGAGATGTTCAATAGCTGAGTAACAAACTAAATTTCAATTGATGAGAAGAACAGAAACAAGGAAAATAAACCTTGTGGATATCAGAAGAAATGAATCTGGGGAAACAGTGAAGAGGAGAGCAGTGAGAATTACTTGAGAGAGCTCATGTTAGCTATGGGAATGGTTGCTCAAATTCCACATCATTTGTTCATATTCTTGTTGTCATTTTCACAAAGACTGTGTTTACCTGGGGTGTGCCACGAGTCTGTAGGGTTGTCTTGGGGTGTAACTGGAGTGTCCAACAGGTTTGTGAAGCTGAATTTGGGGCTGCGAAGTTGGATTCACACTCTTCATTTGTGTTTTGTAGATGTCCCCTGGAGGCAGGGCTGCACAGCAGCAGCAAGGTGACAATACATGAATGTGATGAAGGATCAGAGCCCCTGGGATTCTGGGACGCACTGGGAAGGAGAGATCGCAAGGCCTATGACTGCATGTTGCAAGGTAGACCTGCATGCCGCTGTTTGGCACTTAATTTTTACTTGTCCACAATCTTGTGAGATTTAATGTAAAGCTTTTGAAGAACTTTCGGGTAGCTGAGATGATCTGTTCAGAGAGGTGCTTCCCCTCCTTCCCCTGCTTTCTCCCACACCTCCTAAGTATTACTGTTGCATATTAAAAGTATTGGAAAACTGAGTGTTTCATTTTCCCTCTTCTGTAGCCCCTCAGTATTCATGCAGCTCAGAGGAGGAGTTAGCACTGTTACTAATTCATTTTGCTTCTCTTCTGAAGGGATTGGAGGGTGGTTCTGTACACATTCTTGCTAAATCTTTGCTTTGAAACTGCCAAAAAAGGTAGCAGGGGGATTGATTTATAAAGTGGAAAATTTGTCATCCAAAAAGTAAACTCTGAGAGGGTTTGCTTCACTTAACCCACAAACCAGCCAGCTGTGAAATGGCTGACAGTAATTAGCCAGGATCACATTCAAACTGATGGCAGGCAGCCGTTTAGCATGGGTTCACTGCAGCTATTGCCAGTCCCTCAGGACTTCAGGTCGACTTGCTGGTTATTCAAAAACTGGAGAATTTACAGCCACTTTAAAAATTGATTTTTACATTTGCTTCTTTTTTTTTCGTATTAAAATCTTCTTTTTTGTTGTTGTTGTTTAAAGATCCTGGAAAGTTTAATTTCACCCCCCGCCTGTTCAGCCTCAGTAGTTCATCAGGAGAATTTTCTGCCACTGAATTCATATACCCTTCAAGAGACCCCACTGTCATCAATTCCATGCCATTCTTGCAAGAGGATCTTTACACTGCCCCACAGCCAGGTATGTGCTTTAAAATAGTTAAGTAACAAGAAAACAAGTAGCTTGGGCAGAGATTCAGTAGCTACAGTCTGTGCATATCTGGTGCTTACACAGACTAGGTGATAAAAGTAATGATTCCATGGTTGAGATGCTGAGAGCTAATCAAATGTGTATCTCAAAAACTTGCTGTAAAAAATACATCATTCAGATCAAAGGAGCTGAGTTCAGCTGAGTTTCACTCGATCGGTAGCCAAAGAGACTAGTGAACTTGGAAATGATTTCCCTACCGACGCTCACAAGCACTCAAGGAGGAGGTTGCTTAGGGGATTCAGGTTGCTGGTAAGTGGCTGATGATGGTTTGTGGTTTTTTGGCTGCTCAGCACTCTTCCTCGTGGACAATCACCATGAAGTGTACCTGTGGCAAGGCTGGTGGCCTGTGGAAAATAAAATAGCTGGATCAGCTCGAATCAGATGGGCTACGGACAGGAAATGCGCCATGGAGACTGTGCTTCAGTACTGCAAAGGTAACAGGTTGCTGTTCCGGGCTGCTCTGAGTTCGTGATACCTTCCACATGGTTATTCCTAAATCAAAAAGTAGTTCTTTTGTAGCAAATAAACTTTGCAGCTTGTGACAGAGATGGGGACAACTGTCACATTCTATCCTGGGCACTTGTACATTTGAAGAGGGGATATATATATTTTTTGTATGCTGTGGTTATGAAGATAGGCCATTCTCTCCTTACTAGCCCATGGGTCTAGTGAGAGGAGTAATTGCTATATTTCTACTTTGTTTTCTCCTGTCACGAAGGAGAGTTGGTGACACCTGGAAGGAGACCTCTGAAAACCAGGAGGTGCTGAAATGTGATTTTATTAAACTGCATTATTGCTCTGTATGGTTCATCTCCTGGTTTCCCTGGGAGTGCCAGTGCTGCTAATGCTCCCAGAAACTGGAAGCAACAACAAGGTTTGTCTAGGAAGAGGGCAATAAAACACTTAGAAGGGTCTTTGGCACAACTATTGAATTCCTAAAGAGGAGGCCAAGCTTTCCTCCCTCCCCTCTCTTTCTGTAGGCTGGACAGAGTGATATGATGCATCTCAAGAACAGTTCATAAGACCTGCTCCACAGCAGAGGTGAATGTCACATGGAGCAGCCCACGCAACAAAGTGCCCACAGTCACTCAGGCTCATGGGGGAGATGGAAATAATATTCTTGACTGAGTGCTGTCATCTACTAATGAAAATCATGTTTTCTGGCTTGCCCCAGCTAAGCTGGAATCTGATATGTGTTTTGAGGCTTGGATGTTTTTCCAGATTTCTTGAACTTCATTGATTTAGATGGTGGGATATGACGTTAGTACTTCCTGCATTGGATTGAATTTGCTGCATCTGAGTTCCTTCTGTGCTAGACGCACAGTGGAAAGCTTTTCAGTGCCTTCTTTGTGGCTCTTAAGTTTAGAATATGCATCATAGGAGAAGTTGTTTTTGGTGGGTGCAACTTGTTAACCTTTGGCCATGACTTTGCAGTACTGGTGGCTATTCTGCCTTTGCCTTGGGGTTCTCAAGAGCTTCAGCCTGTGGCTGGGTAGGTTTGAAGCCAGTTTGTGTCTGTTAAAGACCTCTTCTACATTTCTGCCTCTCTGCCAAAGTCACCATGCTCTCCTTTAGCGTGAATGGGCACAGTGCTTCCCTGTATGAATTAGGCTGTCCTGGTGGCCCAGCACTTTTCATGATCTGGGTTTGGACAGTTCTGCCCACCAGTTCTGACATTCTACTGAGGTCAAGCTGTCAGCACTGACTTAACTCTTCTGTGTCATTACTTACCAAGATGGAGAAATTAAGTATCAAGAAATATTAATCCTGCAATTATTTTGACTATCACAATACATTTTGGGGAACAGAAGTATCTTAAAAGGCTTTTATTTCTGTTTTTCTATTTCCCCTTCTGCCCCTCTGTTTTTTTTTTTTTTTTTCTCCTGACTTGCAGTGTTTAATTTCACAGTGGTATGAAAAACATTGATTTGCAGCCCTGGATATCTCTTGAATTTACCTAGCAATTTTCCATGTACATAAATCTTACTTAAGTTGTGATAATTTCTTGCAAGATTTGGTGGTTTTATTTGCCGAATCAGCACAGTGCTTGGAGGCTGAGCTGCAGAGAGCCAGAAGAGAAGATACCTAGTTCTCTTCAGTGAGGACATCAGCTTGTACTGAGGGCAGAGTTCACGCAGTGGAAATGTTTCTCCACTCACACACTAAGTCATCTTACCAGATGGCTCCACCTATTCTGGAATGTCATCAAATGAAAGTCTCCTTATGTCCTTGCCAAATTACTGAGTCTGGAGCAGTGCAACTGGAGCAGGCTGACAAGTTATTTAAAACGCAAAGTTTTGAAGTATTTGCCAAATTATTTGTGGTGGAATGAGTATATTCTCAATAGTGAAAACACGTGGAAGAGAAAACTCAAAATCAAATATTCAGATGACCAATCTCCTTGTCTAAATTGTGTAGTTAAAGGATTCACATTCTCATATGTTTGTTAGGCAGCTCCACGGAGCTTTTATCTCAAGTATTCGGCCTCATGCTAACGCAGCCTCCCTGATCGGTTCCATCCTGAGCTGTGATGTAGAGCCAAACCCGCAATGTTCAGGTTGTGCAAACTCCCTGGAAAGGAGATGTCCCTCTGCTGCCAGGCTCTGCGCTTGCCCTAAGCGTAGCTGCTGCCTCAGAGCCGTGGGGCCCCTTGGCAGTGGGTCGCTACCTGCCATCCTTTAGCTGCTCCTGCATCCTGGCTCACCAGAGTGCAGGCAGAGACCACGGCAAGCAGGTCTGTCAGTTCATAACTGACTTGTCCTGTAAAATCTTAGCATATTAAAGGTGCTTTCAGATTGCATATGGGGAAAAACAGGATTTTGCAAGAAATTCTTTTTACAGGAAGCTACAGCCTTGGAAGGTGAGCTAGTGTCTTGTTGCTCTCTGTTAGCTTCCCAGACTTTGCAATATCTGAGGCTTTTCACTGCCTGCTCAGAAGAAAAAAATTATTAGACTGAGTTCCTTAAATCCCAGTAAGATAAAGGTATAATAGTTTTAGGGATAGTAGCTTGTCTCCACCCCGACTGCCTCTTTCCAAAAATATTCAGAGTTTATCAGTGCTTTTGAGTCTTGGTGATAGGATAAAATTCAACCAGTCATGCCTTTTTGCTTGTGCATGGGGTTAATGCAATTTCTTGGACAGAGCATCACTTCGTGTGCTCTAGGTGTCCCTGCTAGAGCAGGGGGTTGGACTAGGTCCCTTCCAGCCTCAACCATTCTGTGGCTCTGTGCTTCTGGGCAGACCTGCTGCCCTGCCCCGTACAGCACACACTAAGCACCCCTCTGTATTTACACCTCTGTGTTTAGCGGAAGAGGGGCTGTCTGAAAGTCATCTGTAATTATTGTGCAGCTACTGCAAAGCCTTTGTTAGCTTTCCCATTGCGTTCCTTCTCATTTGTAAATACAGTCACTGTAGCAGACCTTAGGACCCCAGGGTAGGGCCTGCTTGTGCAGTCCCCAAGAAGCCTTTAAAACTGAGTTTTGTGTTCTGCTAGCAGAGCATTCCTGGAGGATATCCGGAAGCTCTATTTACCTGAATTTGGCCAATTGCAGGCCATTGCACAATGCCTGCCATATTCTCTGTTTCTGTAGATGCTGGGTTAGGAGGCAACTGTGATTTTATCCTCTGTGCATAGTTTGGTCTTTAGATTCTGCAACAGTGAAAGGCAGATTTTAAAATAGTGAAATATATGTAAAATGTGCCATACCATATCAAATATCTTGATGAAATAATGCTTCAATTGACTGTGGCTTTTTAGGAAAAAAAAACTAAACAAGCTCACAAGGTGTAATACTGCAAAGCTCACAAGTGTGTGATACTGCAAAGTATAAATATGTCTGTTTATAACCTATCTTTTTTTTAATGTTTTTAGGAAAAAATGTAAAGAAGCCCCCAAAATCGTATTTAATTCATGCTGGCCTCGAGCCCTTGACCTTCACTAATATGTTTCCAAGTTGGGAGCACAGGGAAGACATTGCAGAGATCACAGAAATGGTAAAAAGCACTGCATGCTCTTTCCAATCTTTATTAATTGAATCTGATATCTGTAACATTTTTTTTCCTGTGCAGACTCCTGCATTGTTCAAGCTAATCCTTTGTATTTTGGGGTTTGACAGCATAGAAGAGTCATGACGTACTAGCAGCCAAGTTCTGAGTGAATGGGAATATGGGAGGCATTCCT
>NW_010582318.1:239556-252549 GCF_000705375.1 Tinamus guttatus | reverse complement strand
CCTGCAGTGGCCCCCCGCCCTCCGGCGGGCTGGCGGCTGCGGCTGCCTGGTGCCGAGAGCCCGGTGTGTCACTCGGCGCGGCGAGGGCTGCAGCGCGTCGCGTGGAGGCTGCAAGCGCCTGAGCCCACCGCCGTCCCCGCGGAAGGGATTATGGCATGGATCAAACCGGACAAGGCTCTGCTCTGTTATTCAACATGTAGGCTCGGCATCAATAATTCACTGTAGAAAAAAAAAGCAGATACTTGGGGGAATACTTAGAAGATGTTCCTGGAGCCAGCTAGCTGCTGCTTTTACAAGGTGTCTGCTCGTCTCTGCAGTAACTTGGCTCCAGCTGCACTACTCACAGCCTGGGGTTTGCCGGGGTGCTGAGGCGAGCCCACTGCAGGGCACAGCTGCCGTGTGCTGGTGACACGTCACCGTGAAGCAGCATTACAGCTTTGCAAGGGCTGATCTTCAAGACCCCTTTGAACAGCCTCCCCTGCCTCATCCAACCTTGGTGTCACAACTGCCTCTGGGCACACTGTCCCCCCCTGCACAGAGCTGCTATGAGAGCTGCCTTAGCGCCTCCTCCAGCCAGGGACACCCTTTATGTTCAGCAGACCCTGGGGGCTTGTTCCTTTAGACAGAAAGTCTCCAATCTCAGTCCTTTGGGGAGGCAGAGCCATCATGGTCCCTTCATGATGAGCCGGCTTTCAGCCACGCAAGGTTGGGCTTCAGCACTGTTCCCTCTAGGGTTGGTCCCTTGTCTCGGAGGCGCCTCAGCTTCTCTCCTTCTGTCTTCCAGGAGTGCTCCATTGCTCAGCTTGTCTTGCAATGCACGTAGCCGCTAAGGGAAATACTGCCCTGTGCCGAAAGGCCTTTCCAGACAGAGCACAGGGGTCACGAGCTCTTCCCAAGCCTGGTGCACAAAGCACAGCCCACAGCTGGCAGCGGTGGCTGGCACTCAAGCACGCACCTCCATCCAGCATCACTTGATGGGGCCAGAAATTTTCAATGGCAGTGGGAACAGGAGCGGTGTTTTGGGGAGCACGTTCTCCCAGCTGCTCAGCTGCTGGAAATGGCTCCTGGTAGAAACAGGCTCTTTTTATGCCTTTCCCTGGTCAGGGCCAGGTGGAGACGTGGAGCACATGCATGTTTCTAGTGGCTCTTTCTTACCTAGTCCAGCAATATAATTGGCACGTTGACTCGATCAGCGTGCAGCTGGCACGGCTCAGATATGGCTCCCTGGCCCCCAGCTGTCCCACTTTGAATCTGCTGGTTTGCTACCATCTCCTCCTCCCTCCGGCGCTGCGTCAAGGGCTGCCAAGGTGTCCCGCTCGCTCTACCGCCAGCACTGCCCGTGCCGCGCACAGCTGCGGTGAAGTCCCCCGTCCTGCAGCCACCCCCGCTGCTCCCTTCTGCACCACCACTGGGGTCTCTCGCCTTTGAAGTTGGCAGGAAATGGTAACTTGTGAAGAGAGGAGAAAACACCTGCTAGCTTTTGGTGCTCGGTTTTGCAACAGTACTTGTTCTGCATACATACCTGCTTATTTGAGTGTTTAGGGACAAAAAAAAAGTTGGAGAGAGTCTTTTATTCCACTGCTGAAATACTCAGCCAGAACATAGTGCAGGAGTTTGCAAAGAAACCCACCACCACTGTCGCACACACAAAAAGCTATTATTTTTAAGCATTTGATGGGCTGAATATACAAGTGCTTTCTGGCTTGCAATGCAAAAACTATTAGAAAGCGCTAAATGGACTAACCAGAAGCAGCATTGTTCACTGTCGTGTTTTCTCCTACATACAACTTGAGGTAAGACACTGTAAGACACATTTTAATATCCAGGAGAAGCAGACAGGAGGAATCAATCATCAATTAAGAATTAAGCAACATTTGTCTAGGACATGGTAAATGGCAATGAGAAATTAGGTTAAACTGAGACCCCTCAGTCCAAACAAACACCAATCAGTTTCAACACCTTCCCTCTAAAGCATCAAGCAATCACAGGCACATATATAAGAGTGGCTTGCATCCCACAAAGCTCTCTAAGGAGCGCTCTAAGGAGAGCTTTGGAGGTAATGAGGTACAGGCCAGAGCATCTCTGAAAATCTGAAGGCTGAAAATGGACAAATACAAGAGTGGGCAGCAATAGGGGTCAAAAAAGCCAATGTAAGAGGGAGCACTGCCCAGGGAGGGCAGGGGCTGTGTGTGAGTTGGAGCTACTCGTTGTCGAAGGAAGCAGTAGGTGCTCAGTGGCTCTTGGTGGTTTGCTCATTTCCAAGGCACAGATCCAAATGGGCAACTAAACCCCGGCTTGTTTGTTCTCTCTCACTTGTTCTGACTAATTCATGGCGTTTCCTAATGTACATATTGAAAGTGGAAGGAGGTGGGCCTTGCCTGTTTGGTCTGAAGCAGGTAGTAATGAGCCACCTACACTCTGAAACAGCAGAGCTCCCTGAGCCCACAGACACCCAAGGTGGTAACACTGCAGCATGCAGCCCAGCACTGCACAGCACTTAGCAACATGGGTCTAACTGCAGCACTGATGCATTTCCCTGGCATTAGAGTGAGCTTAAAAGCCTTGGCTTTGTTAGCTTTCACAGTGCTGCACTGACATCAGGGGACCTGCACTGGCTCCCAGCCCACCGCTCGGGGCTGTTTTCCCTCATTCTGGTGATGAGGTAAGGACAGACAACCTGATAGCTTGAACGGCCAAAAGCTTTCAAGTCTCCTTAGCTCAGTTACTGTAGTTGAAATCCCCCTGGTACCTCAGCTTGTGCACGTGCCCACAGAGGTGGAAGTGACCCAGGAATGACTAAGCTGAGGGAAGGCATGTACCTAACTACGTTTGGCTTCATCACTATAACCATATGCAGTGCCCTGCCTGCCAACTCTTACTCTCTTCCCTTTTTATCCTTCAGATTTCCCAGCTCTTACTTTCATCCCTTTTCAGCATTCAGATTTCCAGAGGTGCTTGCACCTGACATCATATCGTGATGACTCCACATAGGCTAGGGCTGTGTGTACAATAGAAGAGATTTGGGGAAGCAAATTTATAGTCAGCACAGCTCCACTCAGTTCAGCTGGTGGGGCTGGTGATTCAACTTACCCAAAGGTGCCAATAAATCAGATCAGATGATAGATAGATAATTGTACTCAAAGTTCTTTCTCCTCACTGGCTGTAAAGGAGCTCAGGCTGTCTGTATCATGTACCAGGCACTTAAACTCGCTATTAAAGATCTGTGGGTCACATCACTTCAGTAGCTCTGTAGAACTGGCCCTGCCTGTCCAGGTGTTGGACATCTGGATACCAGGACACATTCCACAGCTTAAGTGCAACTTAGTAAATATTAGTTTGCAGGATCATTTGCCACCTAGTGAAACGTAAACTGCTTCCTGCTAAAGAGCCCTTTTTCTCAAAGCTCAAGGCAATGAAATGAAGAATGCTCACATCGTGTCAGCAGACATGATGCTCAGTTGTCAAGTGGGAAAAAGCCCCAAGGAAGTGAGAGACGCAGTGATGAAAGGCCTCGAATAGCATGCATGAACCAGGAGTAACTTTTACACAAAGAACTAAAACAAAACTAAAGTCCATTTTGATTAAATGGTTGGTTTTGCAAAAGCAAGTCACCTCTTGCAAAGCAGCACATGTAGGTGTGAAATAATTCAGGCTATTTCTGAATGGCAAAATGTGCAATATCTAAAGCACAGGCCTCCTTGCTGCCAAGAAAGACCACAGGTTTCCAGTGACAGGTTTTATCAGTCTTTCATTCCTTGAGCTCTTCTGGTGCATGGATGTTCCTCTGCCTGGTCTCTGTCTTCAAAACAGACATATACATGCACAGTCCCCAAAATAGGTCCTGAATTCAGTCGCCTCCACAAAGGTGGTTTCAAAAATGAAGTTCAAAGGTGCTGAGCATTTCTGCTCTCAGGCACATCAGGCCTAGAACTCCATTCTTTAGATGGCATGATGGCCAAAGTCACCGATGGAAAGTATTAGCACCTGTCGTCTGAAAATCGGGATACGTTTGTTTTTTTTTTTTTTTTGTCTAATCCAGAGTAAATGCTTGAAAAATAACGCCTGCTGATTGTTGCCTGAGGAGCAAGGGGCACTTTGTAGGTCACTGTGGGAGCTAGAAATCTGCAAGCCGCCACGATCCCGTGGGTCAGCTGGCAACTGCTACACACTCTGCCTTAAAACCAGGCAGGCTTGAAAAGGAAAGGCCATTTGTTAACTCAGTTTGTCAGTGTAACCTGCGAGAGGAGGGATCTCGTGGACTGGGTGGTTTCCTTGCAAAACTGGTGGTAGAGTTCCTGAATGTACATCCTGGCTCATCTTTGCTTTCTCTGTGATTTGGCTCAATGAATCTAAAGCAAATGGGGGAGGATGTAGCAACAGCCTGGGAAAAGCTAGAGAAGTTAGAAGTATGAGCAGGAAATAACAACATTACTCAGAGCCTGGGAAAGTTGAAGTTAATACATTTGGGGAAAATAATCCAAAATACTGCTAGTGAATAGGACAGAGAAACCTGGAAAGCAGAACAGCAGCGGCAGGTGAGTTTGTTACCAGCTGTTGCTGCCATGTGGAGCAGGACAAGCCCGTGTGGTTCGGGGCTGCCCACAGAGGTGTCCTGTTGGACAGCGAGGATGTGCTGGGGCGACGCCGTCGTCCCTTGCTGGGCTGCACCTGGGTGATTTCTGTGATTTTCTGTGCACCTCAGGACCAGAGTAACGCCGCCAAACTGGAGAGCTTTTGGACACCACCAACACAAGTGAGAGGTGGGAGGCAATGACTGCATGAGGAAAGCCTGAAGGAATTCAGTATAAACAACTTGTCCAGATGATGACTAAAGGAGGAGGATATGATAACCCTCTGCAAGTATTTGAAGGCTATAAACAGCAAGGATGGCTCATTTGGGATAAGATTAGATGTAATGGGATGAGAGACAGACAGGAAAAACTGTTTTATCCTAGGACACGGTGTTCTGAATGATGCAATGTACCAGAACACAGTGGAGTTTCCCAAGGTGGGTGGTGAAAGTCCCTGTGGCATTTGTCAATCTATCATCTGCTCTAATATAAAATGAAAACCAGGCCAGGTACGATGGGAAGAGTCCAGTACAGGACAAATAGATGAGCTAGTTCATCTAGCCTAGGGCCTTTTACTCTGAGGTTTGCTGTTCTGTTGAAAAGCAAAACTTATATTCACAGCCTTGCTTAAAATTTCTGTCAGAAGTAACTGAGTACAAAATTAGGTGACAACACTTGTTTTTTTCCACAGATTTTTTTTATAGGTTCATATAACAGAGGAGGTGTACAGTCCTCAAATTCCATCCAAACGGAATGGGGGTTTTGTTGGGTACAGCTGAGAGGATGTAGAACGGGGTGGTTAGCTGTAGTCAAGTACTACCTGCAGCTTGTTATCAGCATGTCGGCAGTGCACAGTCCCTGTGGCATTTGTCAATCTATCTGCTCTAATATAAAATGAAAACCAGGCCAGGTACGATGGGAAGAGTCCAGTACAGGACAAATAGATGAGCTAGTTCATCTAGCCTAGGGCCTTTTACTCTGAGGTTTGCTGTTCTGTTGAAAAGCAAAACTTATATTCACAGCCTTGCTTAAAATTTCTGTCAGAAGTAACTGAGTACAAAATTAGGTGACAACACTTGTTTTTTTCCACAGATTTTTTTTATAGGTTCATATAACAGAGGAGGTGTACAGTCCTCAAATTCCATCCAAACGGAATGGGGGTTTTGTTGGGTACAGTTGAGAGGATGTAGAATGGGGTGGTTAGCTGTAGTCAAGTATCACCTGCAGCTTGTTATCAGCATGTCAGCAGTGCAAGGGGATTTCATCACATGCTGGATTCCTCTGGAAATCAAGTGCCAGCTCAGCCAGAGTGATAGTGACCAAGTATTTCTCCTATCTTATGGGTTGATTGATCTCTGGGAAATGAGTGGAATAGGCCTTGCAAGTTCCAAAAAAAAACGGACTCTCCAATGGGATCAGTCACATAAAAACGGAATTAGCACTGGTTTTCCTAAGCTTAACCCAGGCAGATCCCATCCTCTCCATGGATGGAATAAGATGCTCTTACAGAAGGCCTTTCCCAGCAGTAGTTAGACCATCATGGGCAGGTAGGAGACACATACGCTGCTCTACTCAGAGATCCATCCTCCAGCAATCCCAGTTCACTGCCACGTGGGAAGTGTCCTGGCACCGTGGGCTCGGCACCAGCAGGTCAGCACAGCAACTGAACTATCTTAAAAACAGAGAACTACTAAAACTGATACAGGCAAGGAGGATTTGCCCCTCCTTCCTTTCAACACCTATCTTGGATGCTCTGGGCCCCTCCTTCCTTTCAACACCTATCTTCTTCGTCACACAATTTGTGCTCCTGTGAGCATATGAGCAGCTCAGGTGCTCAACCTCAGGTGCTCCAAGCTATGCTGCAAGGGAAATGTCTAAAAAGCATAGTGCAAATACCCACTATATTTATTTATTTATTTCCCAATAAAGCCCATGGCTAATTTAAATGGGTGCAAAGATTTAAATGGAGCAAGTGTTTTTATTATGAAAAAAAAAGTTGTGAGGCAATAAAGCACATCTAGAAATATATTTCCCATACAACACGCTGGAAGAGTCCACAGGCCAGGTATTCCCAAGCCAAGCTGTAATTCCTAGGATTGCAGCTAGAGTGAACACCAGGGACAGAGCACATCTGCACCACCTCGAGATTTTTATTCATAGTACAGGTGAGGTGCAATTTTTCATCTCATGTTTTATACAGGCTCTTTGCACATTATGGCTTTTCCAGGCACTGTAGAGGAAAATTTCAAGACTTGGATCTAATCCTGTCACCTCCCGATGGTTCTTCCCTCTCCAGTGGGAGTGGACTCTTCCAAGGCAACAAAGGAGGTTATTCTACCTCCCTCTTTCTGTCTTTCTCCTCCCCTCCAACAGTGGTAATCTGGAGAGAGAGGTATTCAGTTCTGCTCAAATCCTGCACTTCGGCTCATTAAAATGTCAGGCACAACACAGAGCTCTCAAAATTCCCATTGATATCAATGGATAATTAAGTCAGTGGGAGTTAGGGAAGTATAAAAATCCTACAACTTTTTTATGATGAGATTAGTGATCAGAGTAGCTTTAAATTACTTTAAATTCCTCTAATGTCATTAAGCAGAGTTTTCAGGCTGTCCTGTCCAACATAAATATACAAACATTTCAATAAGTTTTCCCTTCTTGTGTAACACAGGAAATAAATGTGTGTTTGACACTAGCCCAAGCTCTGGTGATGGTCTACTCCAGGTTTTCATGTGTCTGGAAGTCTGCAGTACATGAGGAAAAGGGATTTTTCTGCTGTTTTGAGCTTTGTTAATGCATCGCACTGACCATTTAATAAATACAAAGTAAAGTAGAAAATAAATCATTCTGAGAGAAGCCTAAGGTGTTCTGAAAGCTGAGTGCAAAACTGTCATTGAGCTTCTCTGAGACAAAAACCCTTCCGTCACTTATTTTCATTCTACCAAATTGATTTATCATTTACTAAGTCCCAGTTTTTCTTAGTTCTGCCACATCTGGGATGCTTTTCTTTCCAAATCCTACCTAATGCATTTCTTTTAATGAAAACAAGACAGTAGTCTTGAAGAAACTTCTAAAGAAAGGAGTAGGACCTGAAAGCAAGCCCTGACCTCGACTAAGTTCCAGTTCTTCCAGTTTGGAAAATGAAGCTATTGCTGGCTATTACTGTCTGCACATTTAAAACAGTCTCTGTCCTTTTCCTGTTCAGGTATAAATATATATGTATATCTATATAATATATATTATATATCTTTTTTGTAACTGAGACTATTATGTCCCCAAATATGCTTAATATTTTTTCTAGTTTAACTCTCCAAATGCTTTTAATGAGAACTGTCTCTCTTATAATAAACTGGCAAAATGGAAGCTTATTAAATATAATCAAAAAGTTTCTCGTGTAATAAATCATAATAATATTTTATTGTGTGTGAAAGTGCAAATGATTCTTGGTACTGCTAAACAGCCCATATATGAACTTCTTTTCCAGGATATTACCGAGGAATTATTTTTTCCCTAGGTTTTCCTCAAAGAAAAACAAAGAGGTAGGATTTCTGCCTCGGGTCTCGCTTTCTGCTGTACTAGGCATTTGGGGGAGAAGCCCAAGGGCCCTGGCAGCCCCTCTGTTCTGACGTGGCACAACCATTTAGTTAATATATTAAATAGGCGCATATATGTGTCAAAATACCAGTTGTGGTGGAAACAGTGTAACGCACAGCTTGAAGTAAAGACTCATCTTTGCAAACACTTTTTTCCCTCAGGTTGCTTGCTGCCTTTTGAGCAGTGAAGGGGTTGTCGTTTTGGAAGCAGAACATACATTGAGGTCCCTCGTTAAATCCTCTGGCTGAGCTACAGCTGCTGAAGGCAACAGTGAGACCTGTCCAGCTTCTTTTGAAAGGCATCCTCTTTTCTGGGCATGTTTCAGGCACACAGGTTTATTGCAGACACTGAGCTCTCCCCCAGAGGGTAGGGCAGCACTTTGGCGTGGAGCATTGCACGTTTCTAGGACACTGAAATTCTGCCAGAACAAGTTATCTCGCTCCACCTGGAAACCAGTGAAAAGGAGATTTCTTTTTCTCTGATTCTGCGGTGTTTCAGCCACATGAACTTGGAAATATGAACTGCCAAGTTCACATGGTTTGAGAAGGCTCAGATTAAACCTTTGAGATCTTGCTGTGCTTTCCAGAGCTTTCACCTCTTCTTCTTTCTCTGGCAGTCCTTCTCAGCCCCAACAGCCTGAGGGCCTGACACAAAAAGTCCTAAGAAAAATGCCTCAAACCCGGTGCTGTGGCTGCCATCTGGCACGAAGCCCCTGTACGTACACACGCACACACACTTCTCCATCTGGGACATCTTCCCTGCCGAGCAGCAGTGTCCTGTGCGGGCAGCAGAGGGCAAGCAGGCTTCTCACGCACACGAAACACACGTTCTTCTTGCAATGCCTCTTGCCCTGGCAACGTGTAAACTCAGGTCATAATGTGCTCACACTTAAAAAAAAAAAATGGCACAAAACCCCAAAAAATCCCACCTTTTAGAGGCACCAAGGGTTGTTTTAAGTGTAAGGAAGGGCACCAACACTAGAAACGCTGGTCTGGAAACTGCAAAGTGCGGCACCCCGCTCATTCTCTGGAGCTGTTGGGTCAGGAGGAGCCCTGCTGCGTGCTCCGGGCTCACAGCAGCCAGCGCTGCCCGGGGCATTAACTCCTGTCCCGCTCCCTGCCCCATCACCATGCAGAGGCAGCCAAAGGTGCCAGCAGAGCAGGGCGCTGGCGTGGCTGCAGGTGGGGGAGCTGAAGGTGCTAAATGTTGCAGGATCAGGCCAGGCATCAGGACGAGGCTCTGCAAGGCAGCCTTGCGCAAAGCCGTCATGTTGGTCCTTGAGTACTGATCATTCGGACTCTGTACACCCTAAAATCACACTAGATGACAAGGTCCTGGCCACGGGGAGCTGATAAAACTGAGAAGGTATCTGGGGAAATCTGTGAGGCAGAAAGAAAAGAAGAGCCTGGAGGCACAACTGCAATTTTAAATTCCCTCTCTCCTCTAGAGTTTCACAGTCTACTAGGTTTGGCCTAAGCTGACATGAAAGAACCAGTGCGTTTCCTGTAACATGTGAAAAATGACATACACACCAGCAATATCAATATTATTATAACTTTTTTAAAGTGGGCTTCGCACCTAATTATTGCTAAAAATATGTATTTCCAGATTTATAGTTCATCTTAGCCTGGCTTTCCTCATTAACCGTGACTGGAGTTTTGGGAAGAATGATGAGATAACTGCGTCTCCCTGGCAATGCCCATCACTGCCCAGAGCTGAGTCAGTAGTGCCAACATGCCACCTGCATCTTTAATAATGTCAAAGGGAGCCAAAACACTGACATCTGCTCATGAAGTTTGCACTTTAAGTGATTTCTCAGATATGCAAGTCAACAGTCTCTACCTGGAGCCTTGCTTGGAAAATGTTTGACATTTCTACAGCAGGCATTTGCTCACTTAGGAAAAAATTATCCAGAGAAAATAAGGGCTTTGCTACTCGGCCAATTCTTACGCATACTGCAAGTGAGCTCCACTTGCCTCTCTTCTCTCTAAGTTGTCATGTTTCTACAAGAGAGCCTCACCACGGCTAGCAATCTGCATGCACGCTTTCTCCCTCCCACAGGAAATCTGCTTCAGTGCTCATAAACTGGCATATTTTGTTTTATTTTCTCTTGATAACCAACTAACAGAAGACCAGTAAAACGGATTCTTTTTATTATTTAAACAAGATGTTTGTAATTGCTCAATAATGTAACAAATCTTGTAATGGGATTTCTATTTTCACCCAAGTACAAAAATCATTGGCAGAACTTCAGTATTTCTTACAATTTAAGCAAGCCTTTTTAAAGCTCAACTGTATTTTAAAATGTCCCATCTTTTTCTAATAGCTTCATGTACATGCTGTGGGGATTGGGCCATATAATCACATAAAGACTTGGATAAAATCAAATCCGGATCAGCTGCTATTTCAAGAACAAAGCCAAACAGTTTCTTTTCCCTTCTCTCAAAACAAGAAGCAAGGCCAGAGCCAAACCAACTACCAGCCAGCCAGAGGCTAAGACAGGCCTGGTGCATCTGCCACTGCTTTCATCTTGTAGCACGAGGGACACTGGCTGGGAAGAGGCACCCGGGTCCCCACAAGCCACCCAGCCATGTGCTGGATCTTTAATTCCAAAAAGCCAAACATGCACCCGTAAAAACACTCGTAAAGCACTTTCCCTGTGTTACAAAGCAGTTGCTGTCAGTATATGAACCATAGTTACTGAGCAATCTAAGTGTTACAAAGCAGTTGCTGTCAGTATATTAACCTGAGAAGTCTAATCTGCATCTTCACAGATCTTGTCAGACTTCAGTTTGTCTGAACAGACAGAGTTGAAATATTATCGAGTTGATAATATGTTACATACATGCATACATGCATACAGATGTGAGCTCCTGGTCATCCATTACATACATTAAGAGCACTACTGTAGCCTGTAAAGGATCCCACTGAGGCCTTTGCACCTGAGATGACCAACAGCAGAACTGGCCCCCTAATCATAAGGCAGCACACAAGAAATGCTGAGAGAGGCAGAGAGGAGGAGGGAGCAGGGAGATGGAGCCAGCGAGGATGAGAGGAGTAAGAGCTGGATGTATCAGCACCACAGCTCAGCACCCCAAATCCTCCGGCAGAAACGACACAGGATGAGGCATGTGTGTGGTTGGCCACACACCCACAGGCTAAGTACGGAAGTGCTCCTTCAAAAGGTGATATAGAAAAGGCTGTGCACCCAGGGTTGTGATGAAGGCTGTGAAGAGGTTGGTGCTGGCAGAGGAAGAGGACAGCCCTGGAGGGGAAAACACATGCGCAGCCACGTAGCACAGGGCACAGCCAGCCACGAGGCAGGTCTTTGACATGCTGTGGTGTGAGAAGAAGGTGAGCCCAGCCACTGACAAGGTGCCTCTTGCACTGAGAAAGAGCGACAAAAGAGTCAAGGGGCAAAGCTTGAAAAATGCACAGTAGTATGAGCAAGAAAGGGAGAGATCAACACAGAGGGAAAGCTGCTAGCGCCAAAATCAGGGAAAAGCGGAGCTGAGCATGGGGCTGGGAGGTGACAGGAGGAGAGAAATGTTACAGGACAGAGAGAGTCTTGTGTGGGATACGGGTGTCATACCTCACTTCTGAGGAAAAGCAAGGGGATATTTGCAAACTGGTGTTTTTAAGTGGTGTCTCTGGTTGCTCAGAATTTAGGACTGCTGAGAGGAGCCTCAGAGATGATGAATTATTAGGGAAAATGCAGGCATGGAGTCAAAGATACAAGAAGCATGCTGTTATCTCTTAACTAAAGCATTGCATGTACAGATAGAGGGATCGTTCCCCTTTTGTGGTTGGTCATGCACATCCATGGAAAGAGGAATGAAACACTACAGGGGTTATACATGGTCACAGACCAGCCCCTCTGTCTCATGCTGTGAAGCAGCAGGTGGTTGAGCCATGAGCCCTGCCTGACTGGGGCTGGAGGCAGATCCACAAGCTCGGCAGCGCCCGGCTTGCTCAGCCTCCAGACACGCTCTGTGGGTTGCAGAATCAGGCCCACCATCCTTCCATAGATCACAGCAGCAGCGTGGTCCCCAGGGCTGGCAGGACACTCGTCGTTCCCACTGTCCCTGGTGTGTGATCCTCACGCTGGCTCCAGCCCCGTACCCCAGCACCAGCGAGCGGAGGCTGACAGCACCGCGTGGGCCAAACACATATTTCTTCCATATAAAACCACAGAACAGGGCATTTGGCTGCTGTTACCAGAAGGCTGGGGCATAATTAATCCATCCTATGGAACGTTTTCAATTACATCTCCCCTTTTGAGTATCAAAGTCTCTCACAACCCTGATACTTTTAAGGTGCAGGAAAAATATTACAGCCCGTTTTTACAGGGAGAGACTGATGCATACAGACACTAAAGAGAGCAAATAAGAGAAAACCTGCAGCACAACTGAGAGCAGAGCCCAGCTGTACCAAAGACTCGTGCTTTGCTTCAAACACAGCGCTAGGATTCCTCTCGGTCATGATGCCAGTATAATGGTATTTCCTCTCCTGGAAGGGTGCGTGCAGCTTTGGCCAGCACCTCTCTCTCCCAGAAGAGTCACGGGGGGAGCGAGAGAGAGAAAAAGGCCAGAGAAGCACAACCCAAACAATCCCAGTTGTGTGGAGGACTCCATACAAGGAGAGGAAGAGGCGCCAGGAGGCCGCGGGGGACGGCGAGGTGCTCCACGCGGGCGCCGCCTGCGAAATGGCCGCAGAGCCGCAGCCAGGGCGAGCTGCGCTGAGGGCTCGTGCTCAGGAAATACGGGCTCAGCCCTGGATCTGCTCGCTGTTTTCTGTGTGTTCTGGAATGAGCCGTTCACTATAGGGAAAG